>JARHVA010006985.1:395000-410000 GCA_037957365.1 Torreya grandis
ATCCCAATTCCTTAGAACTAATAACTTGGGGTTCTACTTAGAAGAGGTCTTGTTAGTAGGGAGCTATGTGGTCCATGATATTAGTTATATAGTTGGAAAAGGTAACCTCTCCCCCACCAAAGATGAATGCTCAATTAGCACAAAAGAAAAGACTACTATGTTCGATCAAGCACTACCAATGGTTGGGGTCTGACATCCATAGCCTATGGTAATGGGATAGTAGTAAAATGAGGGTAGAGGGGATGAGAAGGTGAATGTCTTATCTTGAATTCATGGTGGCCTACCTCTAATGGAAAAGTTTTTATATGGAAAAGTATTTGGGAATTACCACCACTAGCAATAGTGGTAGTTGTGAAGGCATGATCATTATAGTGACCCATGATTAGAAGACAATTTATGTCAACTAGGATAAAGGTGACAATGATATAAATGACCACTAGGCCTACAAGTATTGTAAGATGAAAAAATAAAGATAGACATTAGATACAAATTAGATGATAAGGGAAATAAAAATGTATCATGACAGTGCACAATGGCTTTATCGAGATGACCAATTAGATCGAGGGTGATGTGTCCATACGAAAAGGTAAGTAGACATGACTATTTCAAGTGGGAAGACTATTCAAGGGAATTAATGACATCATATGACCTTCTCAATCGATATAATGGAGAATAATGTCAATGAGGAAGAATGGTTAGGTATTCTATTTAAAGAATCATGATAAGGATAGATGTCTATCATTGAGTTATTTGATTTTGTAGGTCATAGAGAGTACAGAGAACTACACAAGGTTGAAGATGGTGAACAATGGGAATAATGGTTGATATAATTAGCAACCCCTGTGACCCCAAATAATCAATATGGTGAATGTGTAGATCTATCAGATACTACATGTAATGGTGATAATGGAGGTACTATTAGATAATTAACAAGAGGAAAGGCACCCAAGATCTAAGCTTGAGCCTAAACTCTTACCTCCATAGTAGTGAATAAGGCAAGAATTTTACTATTCAAGATGTAGGGCTAGAGAACATGATCATTGACCTATCTATGGAGGGAACCCTCACTATCCAAGGGGATGTGTGTTGAGGCAATAATCATTGGTACTTATGTGAGTAGAATAACTAGAGTAGAGGGATGTAATGGTTGTGATAGGTGAGTAGGGTGAAATACCAATAATAAAATATGATTCTCATCCTTAGGGGATAAATTTGGGAGAGGAGAATAGAGTATACCCTTTAGTGGTTGATAAGATCGGGAATGGTATGGATGTTAGTTTAGGGAGTAATCAAGTAAAAGGATGGATAAACATAAATCTAAAGTCACCAGATAATCAGTCTGATGCTTAGGTAGGAAAATAATGTATGCATGTGCTTATGAATGTTATGGTTATGGTTATGAGTGATATGGGTATGGTTTTTGTATTCTCATTTAATTTTAAAATCATGATTATTGTTGTTGTAACACTAGATGGTAAAATTCATGATGAAAACATCAACCAAGCATAGTAAGATAAGAATAGGGCATGATGATTTATTTTTGATAGGGACAAGAAATAGACCTGAAGTGGGATTGGCTTAATGAATATAATCCATTCAAAGACTATGCATGAATGATTGTTAGTTAATAAAAAAATTCTTGATAAAAAGGTGTCAAGTAAGCTCTAAATCCCTTGATTTATAGATATTCTAAAGGGAAGATGGGTGATAGGTGGTGTGAAGGATAGTGGGTGATATGTATGATAACCTCATGTGAATTAGTTTCCCCCTTTTATAGGTGACCTAATAATGGTAATAGAAAAGTCCATGTCATGTGCTATATGTAGACTGATCAATGTGGGAAGTCTATATGTGAAAACTAATTGTGGATTCCAACTTATTATGTTGCTTGAGAGCTGATTGTGGCTTTGGAATTTATTGTGATAGTGGGTATTTTTCTTTATTTTTGTATATGGGAAGCTGATCAATGTAGGAAGCTTCCAAGGAATTACTTTTCTTTTGACAAATTTAACTTAGCCATCCTTCAAGGGAGTGGTCTAAGCTTATTAGATTTTTTTAATGTTCTTGATAGTTATCCTTCAAGGGAGTAGTCTACCTTACATTTGGTAATTTTTATTTTATTTTTGGGTAGCTATCCTTGAGGGAATAGTGTACAATGCTTAAGATAATGACCCAAGTAGTATTTTGTATCCAAATGGTTTTTGGATGTAATGTTTTTATACATGGAAAAGTAAATTAGGTTTAGAGGTTTACCTTTATGAGGTCAAAACTTTAACATAAGAAGGTCAATGATATGTGAAAGGGTATGGTTTTGATAAATAATGACCATGGGATTCCATCTTTTTAGAGACAAAAAGTATCCATGAGAACCATTCTATGAGTAGAGTCATGGTACCCACATTTTAGATTAGGATATAACTATGATAGTTAATCACATGGTTCTATGTTGTAATAAATTATCCTCAAAAGGAGAGGAGAAAGATAGGTGAAGGTTAAAACCTTGTAACTAAGGGATGAGCTTAAGTTAGTCAAGAAGAGTGAGCTTGATCCTTATTTAATATAAAAATAGACATAGATGCAAAGAATTGAGTGGCTCAGGTTCTATTTTGCCATCGAGAGAGGACAAACTATAAGCTCCTAATCCATACTTATGGGTAATGATGTAGGGTCCAAGCCAATTGAAAGGAAACTTGCCTTGTTTACTCTTTTCCATGTTGGTCACATGTTGGTTTTATTATATGACAAGGTCTCTAATATTGAACTTTTATTATTTGAGGTGCTTGTTATAAGTGCATTTTATACACTCTTGATAGATATGGAGGTGAGTGAGGGATGCTAAATGATTCTCATCAAGTAGCTCAAGTTGAGATAAATGGTGTTGACAAAAATCTTCTTTAGAAATAAGCTCTTGTAAAGATATGTGAAGAGAGGGGATTTTGACTTCAAGAGGAAAGACTACCTCTATTTTTAAGACTAAAAAGAAAGGGGTAGCACCTATAGAGGTTTGAATGCTAGTACGATAGGCCCATAAAGTGAATGGGATGTGCAAGTGTCAATCCCAGTTTGAAGCACTGATGACTTTGGTGAGCATTTTGTTAAGGATTTTGTTAGATTCTTTTGCTTGTCCATTTTCTTGTGGATATAAGGTGAGGAAAAGCTTCAATCGATACCAAATGTGTCACATAACCTTTGGACTTGTTAGTTTTTGAAATATTTACCATTATTAGTGATGATCTTATGAGGAACATCAAAGTGATAGATGATATGATGGTTGATAAAGTTGATAATCTTCTATGATTTGGTTGAGATAAGAGGGATAGATTCCACCCACTTGGTGAAATATTCGATGGCTGTGATGATGGAGCTATGCCACTATGAAGAATGGAGGTTGATTTCCCTAATGAGGTTGAGCCCTAATTGAGAGAAAGGCTAGAAGTCCTTAGATACCTAGAGGCTATTGGTTGGCACATGATGTAAATTAGCATGTTGTTGAAATTTTACACACTTTTTAACATAATCACAATAGTCTTGGTTTAGGGTGGGCTAATAGTAGCCAATGTGGAGGATCATTTATCAACCACTAGGCTATTAAAGTTTCCCAAATAGATCCCATCATGTGGTTCCTTGATGGCACGGGAAGCTTCATGGATATGTAGGCAATGAAGAAGGAGACCATTGAAACCATGTTTATAAAGGATTCCCCCTAGGATGGTGTAATGAGAGGTACTCTAAATAAAGTCTCTTGGGCATTCCTAGAGAGGTTGGGAGGAATGATTCCTAGGTTAAGGTAGTTAAGAGTTTGGTCATACTAAATGTCAAGTGAAGATTCTTCTACACTAAAAATGGTTGGAAAATCAGATTGGTTATAGGAGGGAGTGGTAAAATGATGAATGGTGATAAGGATTTTAGAATTGGAAGGTTGAGAAGGGATCTAAGAAGCAAGGTAAGTCATCATATCTACAAATTTATTAGTAGATCAAGGAATAGATTAGACCAGGTAATGTTCAAATGATTTTAAGAGTTTGTCAACTAAAAGTTTATATTTTTGCAAGACATCATTCTTACATTGATGGGATCCATTGACCTAGTTGACCATAAGTTGGGAATCACCAAAGACATGGATTGTCTTAATTCCCAAGGTTTTAGTAGTTTGGAGACCAATCACTTGGGCTTCATACTCAACCATATTATTAGTGCAATAAAAATCAAGTTTGAAGGAGAGAGGAAGGGGTTTTCCATCAAGGGGAATGAGAATAACTCCATCACCCCCTCCTTGTTTTCACTTTGATCCATCGAAGAACATGGTCATTTGGTAGGTTATGATATCTTATTGAAAAAGAGTTATGATAGACTCATATAGAAAGGCAAGAAGAGGTGGTAGGTTGTTTGGTAAAAGAACTTCATCCAATTGGTCAATAATGACCTAAACTTTAATCAACTTCTAATAGAGGAATTTAAGGTTGATTTCAGCTAAGAGCATCATCCACTTAGCCATACATTGATTTTGGTATGGTTTAGAGTGAATGTATTTGAGTAGGTTGGTATTAGTGATGACATAGGTTTTATGGTTAAGAAGGTAGTGGTGGAGTTTGGTGGCCACAAAGTTCAATTCTAAGCATAGTTTCTTGGTATGTGTATACCAAGTTTTGTATTCTATAAGTGTGTAGCTAATGTAGTATATGGCTTGCTCTTTGTGTTGTCAATTTTAGTGAGCCAACATTGCCCCTAGGGAATAGTAAATGATAGAGATATATAGGTAAAATGGGTGGTCATCCTTAAGAGGTGTGAGGACATGTGGTGACAATAAGCACTATTTGAGAGAATCAAAGGCCTTTTGAAAATCACCATTCCATTTGAAAGAGACAACCTTCTTTAAAAGGTGATGGAAAGGTTGGTGTTGGTCTAAAAGTTGGAAAATGATATGATGAATGGATTGAAGTTTTCCCTTCAAGATACGGAGTTTATTAAGGTTAGTTAGAGGAGGCGTGTCCAAAATTTTTATGACTTTATCAAGGTATACTTTGATTCCATGAAGAGAGACAATAAAGTCAAGAAGCTTTCCTAAAAGGACCCCAAAAATGCATTTCTTAGGATTAAGGCAAATATGATAACAAATGAGGTGTTTGAATATGATTATAAGAACAGTTAAGTGATATGTTCAGAGTTTAGATTTACTGAGAAGGTCATCCACATATTCTTATACAATATTATGAAATATATAAGTCATGGCACGTTGGTAGGTTGCACCAGTGTTATTTAAAATAAAAGGCATGACTCTATAGCAAAAAGTCCCCTAAGGGGTGGTAAAGATAGTTTAATGTTGATATTTAATAGAAATCTAGATCATATTATAACCTAAAAACCTATCCATGAGAGATAACATCTCATGGCCAACTATGAGATCAACAAGCTGGTCAATGATAGGTAGAGGAAAGTCATACTTGGGGTAGGTGAGGTTAAGATCATGAAATTACACACAAATGTAGAGGCCCCTAATGACTTTGGTGATAGGTACAATATTTAAGACCCATTGGGTGTAGTCAATGGATTGAATAAAGTCTATAGAGGAGATATGTTGAAGCTCTTATTTGATAAAAATGGATATGTGAGGATTCATTCATCAAAGTTTTTATTTAATAAGCTTGGCATCATAATGAGTGACTATGTTATGGGTAGTAATGGTGGGGTCAATATTGAGTATATCACTATAAGACCAAGTGAAGTCTATGTTGTGGTCTTGGAGGAAAGAGGAGATATCCAAGAGTTCTTTAGCATTCAATGATTGGCCTAATTTGATAATGTGGGGGTTGTCTATGGAGCCCAAGTTGATATCTATGGTGGATTCATTTGACATGGTCTAGGATTTATGAGGAAGGGATTTTTGGATAGAAGAATCCCCCACACTGAGGTAGGTAAGAATGAAATCATCATCTTGATGTTGGATGGTGTTAATCATAAAATAATCGTTCTCTACCATTTTAAGGTGTACAAATGGAAGGACTTTGGTTTATCCACAATTTTGGTATATGAAAGGGCCCAAACTAATGGTGTTGATTAAAAAACAAAAGTTAGGGGGGATGACATCAATATCTTCAGGCAGGGAAAGTGGTTGGGTTGGTGAGGATGGGATATTTTCCTCCATGGTGGCAATGAGTTTGGGTGAATTGGTGGGTTCTTCAGGTGGTTCATACCCAAGGCCAAATGACTCATGAGGTTGTAAATTTTTGATTTAGGGTAACTGATGAGGCCCTTGTTCATAGCAACTAAGGCCAAATCCTTTCCAAGCACATCTATGAAGATGCAACTTAAGAAACTCTAGTTTGCTAAGATAAGAAAAGTTAGAGATAAATGGTTGGATGGATAAAGTAGTGGTAGGGGATAGAAGTGGTTGATCAAGTCCCCTACAAATAAAATTTGTTTGATGGTTAGGGATCTCAAAGGGGATGATGGTTCCAATGTTAGGGTCATAGTAAGGGTCATACTTGAGATTCCCATATTCTTGGGGAGTAGAGAAGGCATCCAAGGATAAGAGTATATATTCCCCAAGGGAAAGATGTTAGAATGTGGTTGCCGTGGGGTTCTCTAAAGGAATCTAGGAAGAATGGATAGATGAGCTAGTAGAATCTTCATCAACATTTACTATGGAAGTGACATAGGTTTTGGTTGGTGGGTTGTCATTAACAGATGGTTTTGAGGTGGATGAAATAGGAAGGAGGATGCCATTAGGCTGATATGTAATATTACAATATGTTAAAGGACTAAGGTCAGTCTGGATAGTCATAAATTGCCCTTTGTGCTCAAATTTGACACATCAATGTAAGGTGAAAGGGACACAATTCATGGTATGAATCCAAGGGTGCCCAATTAAAACATTGTATTAGAATTCTCCTTCTACAACACAAAAATGTTTGGGAATTGTACTAGGACCTACATAGATATGAAGGATAATTGTACCCAAGGTAGTAGCCATGGTATCATTGAAAGAATGAATGACTGCTATGATTTTAGACATGAAATTCATGGGTAAGTGTATCGAGTCATTGACATGGGAGGAGATAATATTGATTTTGTCTCCTCCATTAATTTTGATGTGGGTTTGATTAATGCACGTCATAATTAGGAGGGGGGATCAAGATCTTCCAGATGAATAGAATGTATTTTTAAATCTTTGAAGGTGACAAGGTTGGAAGTTTGAAGGGCCCCAACAAAGGTGGTTAGAGGTTGAGGGTCATTGGGTTAGACCTCAATGGATTGCAAGGCTTTTATGAGTGCTTAGCGGTGATGAGGAGAGATAGAGACTAACTCATATAATCTCATTTTTATCAGAGTTTGGTGAAGCTACTTGAGGATAGCTTTTTCAATGGATATGGCATATGGGTTAAGATATGGAGGGTTAGATGGGGAGGCACATAAGATAGACACCTTAGGTTTGTTTAAAGATAGAGATGGTTAAGTATTCTCTAATTGGGAGTTCAAGGTAGGGCAAGTCCAACGAATGGATGACTTAGCCTTCATTTTATCCTCCTATTGTGCTCGAGATTGAGTAACCATGTGAATAGTGTCGATAAGGGGGTTTTCTAGATTGTGTGGTTGCTTTGGTTCCTCTTCTTTAATTTTGGGTGAGTTTGAATATTGGATGGGTTGAGTTTGTGGTTACATTAGTAATGGGGATGAAGGAGGTTTATTTGATAATAGATCATCATCTTCATAGAGACTATGAAAAAGTGTTTGGAAAGCTTTATAATTTTTTACGTCATGTCTTGGTGCCCTATGCTATACACATATCAAGCTATCATTGAAATAAGAGGGTTTGTCTTGTAAAGGGTCAAAGGGTTTGATGGGTGGTAAGTTTAAGTAAGAAGTTTGAAATAACTATTATAAAATGGTTAAGTAAGATTCATTTAAAGGTGGTAGAGGTTTAGCAATTTTTATTTTGGGTGTTAAAGTAGAAGGTTATGTGTATGTAGGTTTGGTGGTAGGTGTCTTGGATAAAGTGGTATGCTTGGATAATGGTTTATTCTTAGGTGAGATGTTTGATGACCTAGCGGTAGAGGAGGGCAAGGTAGGTAACTTAAGAATTATCGATGTAGTGAGGAAAAGGTGTATTAGAAAGCAAGTATGAAGGTGTGACAAAAAAAGGTGATGGGGTTTTGGTAAAAATGATGGACTTCATGTTTAAGGTAGAGGGATGAGGACTCAAAATGGAGGGTAAGGTTGAGGCAAGTAAAACTTGGGGCTTTGGGCCTTTTGGTGGTTTTACTTCTTTAGTTGGTCTTGGAGGGGATTTGGTCACTTTAGTTGTCTTGGTGGGTTTAGGTTTTTTAGGGTCAATTAATTTGGAGGAGGTTTTAGTTGGTTTAGAAGGGTTAGGCTGGTCTACCAAAAAAGGTGTTAGAAGTCCTACTTTGGTTCCTTTACCTTTGTCTTGACTTTTGGTAGAAGGTTACAAAATTAGAGGTTTGGTGGATGGTGTTATCTTCTCTTGTGAGATAGCTTCCAAAGATGGAGTTTATGTTTTTATAATAGGGGAGGTAGGTGTGGTATCCTCTAATGGAGGTGTGGGTATGATGGCTTCCTTTGTTTGGGTGTCTAAAGGAATAGAATATAGTTTTTTTTTATTCCATTAGAGGGATGGGGAAATAGGTGGTTGAGCTAATGTTTTATTCAATAATGGATTCATCAGTAACCAAATTAATAGTAGGTGCCTCATGAGATGGGTTTGGTTTATTGTCTTGGTAAGGGGTAGAAAGAGCATGACTAGGGAAGGGCTTGTAAAATATGTCAAGTGCCTAGTTTGGTGGTGCATTGGGATTGTCCAACATAAGCTCCCCTTGTTAATGAGGGATTGGAGAAGGTATTTTAAGGTGTTACACTTATTGATGTCATGTCCTATGACTTGGTGAGAGGTGTAATGGTCATTATCATTATACCAACTCGGTATGGAGTGAGAAGAATCAAACTATTGGGGTGGTTTAATTGGTGTAATTTGGATGATATTGGATTTTAGTAACTTTTCCAAGATAGAAGGATAGGGATCCCAAATTGGAGTTAATTATTTATGATTATTTGAATTTTTATTCCTTTGGTTTCGATTTGAATAATTAGAGGAGTCAGAGGTTTGGTTCCTTGGGTTTTATTGGTTGGTAGATGGTGGTGGTGCAACTTTGAGGACAATGGCATTGGTAGTTGCTTTGTTTTTAGTGTTGGGATTGGTTTGGTTGTTTGGTTTGGAAGAAAAGGGATCCTTGAGTTTTTAAGTTGGGTTCTTGCTTTTCAACTTTAACCTTCATCAATGGCTCTATTTTATAGATTGTGAGCCATGGCAAAAGCTTCATCAAAGGTTTAAAATCTTTATACATGTAATGTGGATGAAATATGTTTTGTGCATGCCTAGGAGAAGATATCTATAAGTTAAAGTTAAGGGAATGAAAAGGAAATTTGGTTGATTAGGCTCCTCCAACAAGCCACAAAATTATTAATGGATTTATCTTTGAAGTGTTGAATAGAGTATAGGTTGGTAATAGAAATTTTCTTTGATATATTGATAAAAAAAAGTGATCTAAGAAGTTTTGGACTAATTAGGTGAAAGAGATGATGGAATGTTTGGATATGACATTATACCAATCTAATGCTAGTATAAATAATGACATAGGAAAGGTATGGAGGAGAAGAGCATCATCATGGGCAATCAAGTAGCATGAATGCCTAAATGATCTTAAATGTTGTTGAGGGTCTTCTTTACTATTAGACTTGGTAAATTTTGGAATTTCCCATTGAGCTGGGTAATCTCTGATGGGGACCCAAGGGTGAATAGGCTCATTAAAAATTTGATCATAAAATTGGAGATTATGGGCTCTAGAGATAGATGACTCAAGGGTAGTCATCTTGTCCATGATCAACTTCATGAAATCTACTTGAGGTTGTTGAAATATGGAGTTATGTGGCATGTTTTGTTGAGGTTGGGAAATGTGTGAATAACTAGTGGATGGTTGAAATGAATCTACATATTGGTATGTGGTCCTTGGAGGTTGGGTGGAAGATATATATTGGTATATAGATGTTAATGGCTGGGTAGAGGTAGGTGGTTGGGTAGTAGGCATATGCCCCTATGGGTTATGAAGATAACCAAAGGTTGCATGTTGGGTCAGAGTGGTGTTTGGGTTAGTGGTCAACGGAAGGGTGGTGACTCTTGTGTTGATTGGTGGTAACATGGAGGGTATGAATACTTCAAGGATTATAAGTGGAGTAGTGTTTGATGGATTGGAGGTAACTAGAGGAATATAGGTAGAGTTAGAAGTGGACACTCCTATTTTAGGGGAGTGGTTAGTACGAGGTATAAGGGCATTGGTAATTTAGGTTGGTGGGTTAGTTTTGAGGGAGTTATTAGTTGATGTTAATTTTTGGGAAACTATAGGTTGAGTAGTTCTCAGAGTAGTGGAGTTATTCCCCATGAGATGGAGAGGCATGCCATAAGGCAAATCTATGGGTGGGGTTAAAATCAAGATTTGGTAAGATGTGGTTCTTAGGTAGTGTTGTAAGGTTTTATGGTTGTTGTTTAGGAAAGTGAAAAAATATACATCTCTTGGGACTACCCAAGTAGGACTTCTCAAAGAGCAAAGGGATTATATGGGTTTGGAAGTGTGTTCCATGGATGAAGAGGTGGAAGTTAGTGATGGTTGATTCGGTGGTGGGTTTTATTCCTCGAGGTCCTTTTGTTGTTGATGAGTGAGAACCATACAAGAAGGTAAGAAATGGATGATAGATTCTCACACATCAAATAAAGAGAAGTGAAAAAATGATTTAAGTAAAATAATGCAATCACTAAGAGTGTGTTAAATCCTAGGATTATTTTTAATGTCTCTTTTGGCTATGCCTTAGAAAAGCATGAAGAGGAAATTGGCTTGAATAGGTCCTAAACAAGGTAGTCTATGTTTGGTTTTGGGTTTATGTTTAGATGCTCAAGAAGAAGTATATATTGGATCAAGTACATGGCATGGTGATAGGGATTTGATCCCCTCACTTCATGATCTTGTAGCCAGTGTAGTCACTTAGCCAATATATATCGATTACTAGAGTTTATACTCAACTAGAGAGATAAGTTGGTTATCCCCACAGTGATTAAATCCAAGTATGATAATTAGGAAAGGGTAAAGTGATCCACTAGGTTATAAAATAATAGTTAGGCCTTGTCTCAAGTGAGTTTTATGTTTGTTTTTTGCAAGTGGTTTGGTTGTGTAACATTTTTGAACTATGGTTAATTTTCTTTGCTTAATTAATCTAGGTGAACTATAGACAAACAAGAAAACAATGGATGCAAGGCTTATTTTAAATCTAAAATAGAATTTTAGATTTCTTTAAATTCATATAGAATTTATAAATGCAAGATGAAAATACAAGTCATAATCCTAAGATAATTTTTCTTTCTATTTCTTTTTTAAAAATTCAAGGAAAATAAACTTTGTCTTTTCTAAAATAAAAATGCAACTAGAACTTGTGTTTTTATTAAGAAAGAAGGAAAGCTTAATTTTCATATAATATAACTAAATGAATTTAAATAATTCAATTATAAATGTATTAAAACATATATAAACCCAATAAGACTCAAGGGTCCCACTGATCATGCCAAAATATTTCTATCTAATTTTTACTTTTTCCTAAGTGTGAAAAGAAGAAACTAGTTAAGAAGGGTGTGCAGAAGAATACCTATAGAATGCATGTGTGTTGAATCTAGAATTTTTTATAAATCCTCTTTATATAGGTAATAATTAACTAAAATTATAAATCACTACCATAAACTTGTTGGTTAGACAAGTAGTTAGGTGGATTGCCTAGTGTGAGCTAGATGCTAGAAGCAAAAGCTTTTTAGGAGGCTGTCAATCCACCTTCTTTAAACACTTAAGTAGGTAAATGAAAATAAAAATATTTAAATAAAATGATATAAAACTAAAACTAATAATAATAAATAATATTTAATTAATTAATAAAACCAAATTCTTTGCTTATATGGCTAAAATAAATCAACTAGTTTAAATAATGCTCATGCTAAAAATTGGTTGAAACAAAGTTGTGGTTTTGGTTTAAATTGGTTTGATAAAGTTCCAAAGAATGATTTGTTTTGGGTTTTTAAATGATTTGAATGGTGAAGGTAAATGTTTTAAATAACAAAAGAGGGATAAATGATCATAAAGAGGGACAAGAAAGCAAAGGGGGAGATGGTCAAAATGAGGCCAAGAAGGCAAAGGGACAAATGGTCAAAATGAGGCTAAGAAGGAAAAGGGGTAAAGGGTGATCAAGAGGGTAAAGGTATATGGGTAAGAGGATAAAATGAAAAGAGTTTTATTAAGGAAGAAAGTGAAATAAGAAGGCCAAAGAGAAAGGAATAATGACATTAAGATAACTAAACAACAAGATTACCTCAATGCTTGAAGATGTTTGTTGATGAAGATTGGCTTGTTGAAGATATTTGATGATTTTGGTAGAGTTTCATTACTTCATGCTCTTTTCCTCCAAGATGTGGATGAATTAAAAAATTATATAATCCTCCAAAGACCTGAAATAATATGTTAATTACCAAAGACTAACTTGCCACTTAACCTTGGGTGAAGGAGAGGGGTGTATTTATAACATTTATTGTGAAGAATCATGCCAAAAGAGGAATAGTATAATTATGGTGCCATTTTCCATGTGGATGCATGTATTAGTCAAAAATTAGGTTTTTGGGATTCCAAACTTGATCATAAGTCTCTCATTTGGGTTGGTGTGTCTTCCACCTTGCACATCAATCCAATTTTGAATGGTAATCATGCACATGGGTTTAAATGAGACCAAAGACTTTTCACCACCCCTTCTTTTCTTCATCCAAGCACTTAAGGAGATGTATCACCAAATTTGGTGCCTAAATTAGTCAAGGATGAGGTTGGTGGGGATTCTCATTTGGGTTGGTGAGTCTACCATTTGGGTTAAAAAGTTAAAATGGGTGCCCTTTATCTTTAAAGAGGTATGTATCTCATTTTGAAGTCTAATTTCATGTGTGAAGGAAAAATATATGTTGAATGTTGGCCCCTTAAGGGGAAATTCGCCATATTTCAAGGGTGGGTCCTTGTGATGCTTAAATAAGGTCATTAAACACATTAGGAAAGGGTCCTAGGTGGGTTATGATGCCCCACATCAAGCCACATCACTTCTAAGCCATGTCACTTGCCATATCACCTTCCATGTCACTTATCATGTCATTTTCCATGTCATATGCCATGTAATTATGAATAGTGATAGTGAATCCCATAGTGAATAGTGATAGTGAATAGTGCTTTTGAATAGTACTTTCAAATAGTGATTTTAAATAATATTATGTAACTAAGATAATAATTATTTGGTTATGTTAAGATGGGTTTGTTAAGGGTTAATAAGGTTTAGGGGCTCTTTATGGGGGTCTTGAGCCATTTAGTCATCAAAAACTATAACTGTGTAGTTTTCTAGTGTCTACATATATCAAATATGTCAAAGATCAAAAAATTAAATATTTCAAAAAACACAAAAACATTCCAAATATTATCAAAATAAAAAAATAGGATCTGAGCATCAAAAGAGTTGATTGTTCACTTATTTGTATGTTATATATAACATATTTTACTAGATAGAATATTATTTATCATACACACATATGTTTCATGATGAATAAAAGTGTGATGCAAAAGATACATATCATATAGGGATTCTAAGACATTGGAATACATTCTCCCTAATGGTCATTCTTGTGTTAGGGGCATCTTATTCTACATGTTACTTTATCATAGGTTGTATCTATTTATATCCTCTATTATATGATGAACTACATATCATATTGTTTTTTTTTTAATAATTACTCATCTCTTACACTATGTTACATTGATATACTACTTTGTCACAATACATATGGATGGTGTAGACTAGTTTTCATTTGTTTTATGTTCCTTAGATGTTTAATTTATTTTATGATAGGATAAAAATTATTTTATTATTATGTGTGGCCCTTGGCCCTATGTATGCAATATTTTATTGGTATTTGTGATATTTTAACATTACCATTTTATTATGGACCTTGGCCCTATGTGTGTGTTGTTTTCTTGAATGCACGATATTTGAACATGTACTTTATATGTTTTCCTTGGCCTTACGTGTGATATTTCATTAAATTTTTATTGATATGCTTGTTAATATTTTTGATCTTGATTAGTGGTGTCATGATCCATATCATTCCCTTTTAATATGTATTCTTATTTAGATATGGTTACTTTATTGTGTTCCTCATTGCTAAATCTATCTATACATGACACTTTTACACCTCAAATTAAATATATTGTATACATAGTTTAATTACAATTATATTACTATGATAACATAATCTCCATATATTGACAAGATCACATATGATCATATCTTTATCATAAGATACAATTAACTCTTTTTTTGAAATGAGTGACTTGGAGGCTATATCCCTTTTAAGCCCTCATCTTAAAAGGGGTCATTATAGTGGGATTTTATTAAGATATTAAAGCCTCCTTGATATAATTTTTTTTATGATAGACTACGAGTTTTAGAGATTCAAAATAGTTCAAAAATCACAAATTACGATAAATCAAAGGTTTAACACATTAAAAGTAATTCAAAAATCAGATTTTATGATAGAGTATGGGTTTCAAAAATTTAAATTAATTTAAAAATCATATTTTACTATAGATATTGGTAATTTGGTATATATTTTGGGGTAATGTGACATTTATATGTACTCGCTATAAAAAAACTTGAGTATATATTCGCACAAAAGTGGATTCATATGCATGGGCATATGCAAATTAGTTACAAGAATATGAATTAAATTTTCACATATAGTTACAATTGAGAATATAGATGGATGGAAATATATGTCATTTGGCATAAAATCATGGGGTATGATATTGATTCTTGTATGTATATAATTTTTTAAATTTAAAAGGTATGATATTGGTTCATACACATATACAT
>JARHVA010006985.1:415000-782781 GCA_037957365.1 Torreya grandis
GGATGATCTTTTCTTACATATCTAATACTTTGAAGAGGGAAGTCAAAACACATGCAATTCTCCCCATAAGGTGAATGTGAGTAATAGTTCTATTTGAATGTAGGTAACATGTAATCTAGAATTTGATACTTGGAAAATGAAAAAATTGGCTTAGGATTGAGGTTATTCATACTTGTCTAGGATCCACTCCATGGGATTGATTTTATAATTTAATGAGTTGGAAAATGATTTTAACTATGCTAGTGTTTGATTATGATTAATAGATGCTTTCTAGATGGATAATAGGCTCAGATCTATTTTATATTTATATGGGAATTTTTGGGTAAGTTATCATGCCATTGACATGAAAAATGTATGAGATGACCCATATGAATTATTTGAATTTTAAATGTGATCATTTATTTACACATGATGAAATCATGAAGTTTGGATGGTATAAGGATTCCTATACCATCTGAGTTTGATTATTTTATCTAAGAGAAAGAAACACTAATTTGATGATATGGATATATCTAAGTATGGCAATTGGCTAATTTGGCATAGACTTGGATAATTTGTTTTAGGTGATTAATAGCATATAGAGAGGATCAAACTTATAAAAACCATATAGATGTGAGAAAATGATGATTAAGAGTCATACATGTATGCATATGTCATGTAGGGCGATGGTAGGTAAAAATTAACATTTATAAATACCTGATATCATATTTTATTATCTAAAAACTCACCCCTTTTATTATATTAAAGAAATGTGTTGTATCACACACACCAACTTGTATTTTTATTTTAAAACTGGGGGGATTTTTGTTTTAGAGGACTTATATATTATTTGCATATGTATGTGTTTGTGCTAGTTCTTATTATCTAAAGGAACTTTCATTTTAGACATTAAGACACATTTTTATTATTGTGCACCTATTTTCATTTATAATGACTTATTGAAACTAATCTATTAATGAAAATTGGGAAGAAATGCTATGTAGGACAAGCATTTGCTCTTCCAAAACTAATGCTTTGTAAACTTTGTTTTAGGTAATTTTCTCTAGATCATTTGTTCTGATCCATGAATTTTCTCTTCGATAAATTTCCTATAGAAACTTTGGCCTTTGGATGGTTTTGATTATTCAGGGACTTTTATTTCAAGAACTTTTCTTTTGGGAACTTATTCTTTGGGAACTTCATTCATACAAATTTATTTGGAAGGTTTATCTTTGATAACTTTCATTTGAAAGATTAATCTTTAGAAAATTTCTCTTTGGTAGCTTTCATTTGGAAGGCTTATATTTGAGAACTTTTGTTTGAAAGATTAAACTTTGGAAACTTTATCTTTGGTGGATTTCATTTGGAAAAATTTTCTCTAGAAAATTTTATTTCAGGAACTTAGTCTTTGAGAACTTTATTTTAGTTGGCAACTTCCATTTGGACAAATTCATTTCAAGGCTTTTCATTCAAGAACTTTGGTATTTAGAATATTTAATTCAAAAACATTATCTTCGGTATCTTTCATTCAAAAGGTTTATATTTAATAAATTTCTATTCAACAACTTCCTCCTGAATGACAATCTTTTTTGAAGAGTAATTAATCTTTGAAAACTATTCCTTTAAAGACTTTCATACAAATTATTTTGGAACAAATTTATCTAAATATTATTTTTATTTTTAGGGTATTTTAATCTTGAAGTCAAAGTTTCAATCACTTGACTAAACCATATAATGAAAAATGCCACAAGAGAAGGGAAAAACTGCGGCACCCCAAATGAGCAAGCATCCTACATGGCATGTATACTAGGACTTGGTGGTCAAGTTCAAATTGAATGAAGGTGATGAGATCATAGATGTTGGTGATTAATGACACACAAACTGAAATGAATTCAAAAATCTATAACATTGATCCCCTAATCGATTTCATCTCATTCAATTTTTAAGATCTCGAGCAAACATAGCCTTCTATAATCTCAAAAGCCCTAACTATGACTAGAATGAATTGTAACTCGCATAATTTGGTCTTTTGCACTACTATTTTTGAAATCTTGAATCATACCAACATCTATCAAACAATCATGACATCTTTGTCTAGGTCATATAAGGGACCCTCAACACCCTCTAGGTTTTCCATCAAGGACTCTATTGAATACTTAGACACAACTTTTGACACAACTATGTTTGATGGCCTCTATCCCAATTACTCAACTTTATGGGAGGTTATATATAACATTGATTCATTTGCATTAAAAGAAGACATATTGGTCGAGGATAAATAAATTATAAAAAATTTTGTCCCATTAAAGTGGTAGGCCCTTCATTATGCAATTGCAAAGTTATAGGTCATGCCATGTATAGACTTGCTTCAAGGCATATTATTCAAAGGTATAATTGTAAATGGAATTTATCTTTACTACATTGACAACACAATTATTTTATATATCTTGAAAGAAATATTCATGGGGTATTTAAGTCTCCCTATCCCAAATGTTAAATTTGACTTAAATATCATAGTCACTTAGAATAAAGACAATAATGTGGAGAAATCATTAAGAAAGTGGCTTCTCATAGGTGAGATGTTCACTGGTAAATAACATATTAAGAATCCCATCCCTATCACCTAATTTAGGATGGGTGTTTGCATAGGCATGTCATTGATGAACTGACTCTTGGCCACCTAAGCATCCACTTCCTATATCTAGAATGGGTACCCCTAATAGACCTTCTCATTAATTTATAGTGAACTTATGAATTAGGGGAAGTCATTAGTGCCTACCTATAGGAACAAATTATACACAAAGATAAGATTATTTGAGGGGGAAATTTTTATATGATGTCATACCTACTAGATGAAATCATGGGAATAGTGTATAGGAATAAGGGGTTTTCTGGAGTCCTAACCTTGATGTTATCAATAATATAATATGTGAATTTTATTATTTCATTGACATATATGCATATATTATAAATATCACCAAAATTTCAAAGGACCTCTACCTTTAGGTTTAGATGGCCATTCATGGCCAACCTTTGGCTAGGATTTCACCCAACATTAAAAAAATACTTGTTAATGTGGGAGACTATTGTATTTAACCTAATTAAAACATCATCATTGTTTATGGTCATAAGGTGGACCCTATTCAACCTCCCAAGTTCATTCCTGATAAGGTGGCCAAATAAGAAATTGCATTTCAGATATATAATGGAATAAAAGAGGATTTAACAAAGAAAAAAAAGGTACGTTCCATGGATCCCATATCACTATTAGAAGGATGAAGTAAGTTTCAAGAGGAACTTTAGCGAAGCTATAAATGTTATGAGATCATATGCATTGTCCACTCTACCCCATAGGGATTGGGACTCCCATGGGAGAGCCTAGAAAAATATCCATAGCCTAGGAATCCTATATAAGCATGACCATTTTATCATTACTTATTATTTTTTAATGACAAGGAAGTGATATTGGGTTTGAGTGAAGACTTATTGAGTGTAATATAATATGACCCCTCCATACTCAATCAATTAAAATTTAGGTTTCCATCACTAGGAAGATGAAGATCCTCTAACTTTTGGAGTGGCAAGCCATACCAACAAGAGAAAGAGTAGATGGTATGGGAAAAATTAGTGGCTTAACAACATGAATAACATCAAGATCTAGAAGTGATACCTACTCTTACATAAGAAGAAGAGGAGCATACTCCTCTAATTCAAGCATCAACTCTTGAACTAAGGAGAGTTAAGTAGGAGCTAGCAGAGGATTTGACATAATAAAATGATAACACAAGTAGGGAAGAGAAGGGGATCATGTTATTGGATTCTTTTAATTAGTAATAAATCTCACCTATTATAATGGCTTCAATAGTCCTAATAGCCAACTTGACTACCCCTCCTCTTCCCTAATAGGTGACTTCTCCATATTGTAATAAAATGACATGGTGTTATCAATGGAAACCAAGGGGAGAGAGACCTCATGCCCCATCCATAAAATCCATTAGAGAGGAAAAATATTTAGTGGAAGGTCAGCCAATTCAAGAGGTAGATGAGGAAGAGCTACAACAATCTAAGGTCTTGGGCTTGAAAGCACTAAAAGCAAAGGCACCCCTAAGTGGTGATTCATCTGTTAAAGGTGCTCTTTTCACTACCCTTTTAGGGATTTTCACTCTAATATAATTACATATTACTTTTACCATACCTATTCCAATCATTTCCACTTTTAGTCCCATGTAATCACTTTTTGTCGGTCTTATTTTCATGCACCCAACCACTACTCTTCCAATTCCTACTTTTGTTCCTTCCACCATTGCCCCTATAATCTCTATCACTATATATTTTATTCCTTTAGTTTACATCCCTTTAACCATAGTTCTCTCCATCTCAACCACCTCTACTCCCACTCTTGTAGTCTCCACTTTTTTTACCATAGACACCAACCAATACATCACTCAAATAGTTACCTCCTCTACCCAATTGGGTTCACCATTACCTTATTCAACACCATTCCAAACCACAATAGTAGTAATGAATAAGAGGGCCTTGAAAAGGTAACCAATCTATGTTGTGCACCCCATGCCACAATTTTGGAACATATACTAGTCCAAAATAATTTTTCTCTCAATGCCCTAACCATCCTATAAACCTAAACCTAAGGAACATGCATGAATAAAAACTCAACCATCAGACCCTTCAAATCTCACTCTTATAAATTAGTCTAAGGAGTTAGGATATTTATATTCTAAGAGGACCAATATTAATATTACTAATGATCCCATGGTAATCTCACTTTTTGATAAAGCCACAACCTTGATCCAAAGGGTCATAAAAAGGAAGATTGAGGATAGTTCTTAGAGAGGGTTGATTTTGGAGGAAAGGGAAGAAGTTTATTCCATTTAAAAAAGGTTGCATAGGAAGAATGGTCAATCCCCATACATTAATGACATCAAGTCCTATATGGATAGCCTTTCCAAGGTATTATTGGCCATCCATGACAGAATGAAGCTATCTAGATAAGAACTAGAAAAAGAGTCAGAAACCATTATGGAGCAACAGTAGGTGATACAAGTTACCCCAAGTATAGAGAAAGACGTAAAAAATGTGGTACTTAGGTTATATGAAATTTTGGATATAAATCATTCCTTAAGATTCTAATTAGATTTGCATTTGAATTCAATAAAAAAAAATTTAAGATTCTTAGAGAAGACAAAAATAAATTGAATTTTTTGGTGTTATACACCCCTAATAAGGCATTCATCCACCTAGACTTGATGAACGTTCTATAAGAAACTTATACCTTGAATTTATCTCTCATCAATACATATGAGGCATGATATTGGGTTTCATATTTCAAATCTCTAGTGAATAAGTTGTTAGAATAAGAAAAACAAGAATCACAAATTCTAGGCGAGCTTGAATTAACAAGGGTCCAAGATAACACAAAGAAGCCAATATCTTGAGTCATTTTTGATCAAATGATTTATCAAGTTTCAAAAAAATTTAAATAGAGTTTACAAAGAATGATATTAGAAGACATTGAAGCAAAATTAAGCACAACAAGGAGGAAGGCAATAAAGGTAGAGGTATTCTAGGTTGGATTTCGAGCCACTAAGACAAAACATACAAAGATGATGGAACAAATAGGTAGGGTGAATAGAACTCATATTATTGACATGAAATTAATTCATATGAAACATGATAAGGTATATAAGTATTATTAAGAGTTAGACATAAATAAATAAATAATGTTAATGCCACCTGCCAGTTTTGATCCTCAGATCCAACCTATAATAACAACATTGTCATCAACTTCATCCCTTTCTAGTTCAACAACTACATCAACACCACCTCATAGTTCAGATACAACTATAATTATATTTGAATCAATGAGTACATCACCAAGTACAACTCCAATCACCATGTCCACAATAATAAGCATAATGGCATTTCCAACAATAGTTTTGGAAAATGTTAAGTAGGAGATGATTTAACCTAAAATCAAAGGTTATTTTTATAAAACTTTGTATGTAACATTTACAAAAAAATAATTAATTTTTATCTATGTCCATGTTATAATTAAATTAATTATTTTTTCTATCATTCACATGTTGCATCCCTGAGGTATCTATAAGTTATGACATGTAACTAAGACTTATGATCTAGTCATTTAGGATGAAATCAAAGTTTTCTAAACTTGGAAGATAAGGAAACCATTTCCCCAAGTTATTTATATACATGTAGAACCCTCTTTTCAAAAGGTCTAAGTTCTAGAGAAATATATAGGAAGAGATCAAGAGATTGATTTATCATGCAATTGTGTTTTTTCTTCCTTCTTCCCCCTATGTTAATAAAATTTAAATTTTATTTGTCTATATTAATTTAATAATTCTAAAGTGTGTTAATGTTATGGATGAATTTGAGTGTTTCAATTAATGAATATTTATCTTATATGTGCAATAGTAATTGATAATTGATAGGTTTCATCAATTTTTTTAGTTATTAAAGGTTGAATTGATAATTTAAGGTGTGTAGAGGTATTTATTTTGATATGGTCATCTAGGCGTGAGTCATAACTACCCTATATAATTTTTTGGTCTAATATATAATCTCTTAGACAAGTGTGTGCAAAAATAACCTTAAGAAGATAAATATTCAGTTAAAAATCATTAAGCATCCTATATTTCCTATCTTAGACTACTAACATTATTTATTTGTGAGTTTACAATAGCTATAAATGACAAAAACTGGTCTTGGAGATACTTATCCACCAAATAAACAATATTAAAAGATACCTTTCAAGAACTCAAAATCTTCTTTTTTGACTTACCTTTCTTTCCCTTTTGGAGTTTATTTGATGTCTACCCACCATAGAATAATTTTACACACATTAAAATCACCTAGTGATTCATTTATATTAGATTCAATGCATCCATCCACAAAACCTAGTTAAACAATTCACAAGCTCAACCTACTATTCTATTACCTAGTTATTTAACCACATACCTACAACTCATGCCCTAGAGTGAAGCCTTTATATATATATATATATATATATATATATATATATATATATATATATATATGTATGTATATATATATATATATGTATATATATATGTATATATGTATATATATATATATATGTATATGTATATATATATGTATATATATATGTATGTATATATATATATATATATATATATATATCCAAAAACATTAGAGGCTACCTCATTTAAACTTTATAATGTGTGCATAAAACACACATCAATAGAAATAAAAGTTGGCATCAGAAGGAGGAAACATTTTTGTGTTTTTGCAATAATAGGGGCTAGTCACTACATAGAGTTGCACTAGAAACACCTAAGAGATTAATAAGATATAGATCCCAATTTAACATTTTGTTTTCACCATTGTTAAATATTAAGAGGCCTAGACCCATACCTATCATCCCTGAGATACACTGAGCTAGGACACCTTCCCCTATAAGAAATGTTCCACTTATCAACATCTTGGTAGTGGATATTCCTCAAGGATATGGATTATTGTTGAGTAGATATTAGTCAAAAATGTTAAATGGATATATTTCCATAGAATTTTCACATATTTTTCTACCTTGCAGAGGTATTGAAAATGAGATCATGATCAATCAAGAGCCAATAATGAAACACCTTATTATAGAGTAAAACACCACTAATGAATAGGTAAGTTATAATTCTCCTAGTCTTGGAATTTATATATTTACTACAAGGCATGAAACACCAAAATAAATTTGAGGCCTTATCAATTATGTACCCTCAATTTTGATGGATCAAGGTCCAAGAAAGGATCAGGTGTCAGCATCAAACTGGTTGATCTAGAAGGAAATAAATTGTTAACAACACATAGGCTCCAATTTTCATGAACCAACAACAAAGTTGAATATGAAGCCCTGATTCTAGGATTATAGTTTGCCCTCAAGAATAATTTAAAGGAATAACTTGAATATGGAGACTCTAAACTTGTGATTATCCATGTTAAAAATAAATATCAATGTAAATTGTCATATTGTAAATAAATACAAGAATATATCCTAGGATATAATTGAATAATTTTAATCTTTCAACATAGTAGCTATCTCGAGAGAACAAAATCAAGACATAGATTCACTAACCACTTTAATAGTGAATTTATCACCCTTACAAGAGTCGAAATTCCATAAGTTATCAATTGAATTGGTACCCTATCCTTTAGTACTAGATAATGTTAAAAAATTTCAAGTGTTTAATGATGACTAGTAGATTGTTCATTTTTTGACAAATTTAGGACAATTTGAATCTTAGATAATTGATGATAAGGAAAGAATCCATAGGTGACATGAAGAAATAGATGAAGTGTTGGAGTGGATGTGTTTACACTGGCTAGTGGTTTGGGTTTTTTACAAACCAATTATGTTTCTAGCTATGTTCACACTCACTTAGGAGTTAAGATTAATTGGGAGTTAGTTAATTAGTTATTATGTGTTGAATATTTGCACACATATTTTTTCCATGAAAATATTCCATATTAACTAATTTTTTTTACACAACAAATTATTTTTTGTGTGTAACAAGTATTTCTTCTCTTAGTTTGATGGAAGAGAGAGAAAGTTATGTATTGTATTATTGAAATTGAGGCAATAATGAGAGATGGAAATTATTGTGCATAATTCATTTTGTGTGTACATAATGTCTATGATAAATTTTATATGGTTTTAGTAATGGTATGTAGGAGAGATCCTAGATAAATGAGAAGCATTGTCATTTTCAACATGGTATCAGAGTGGTCTTCATGCATCCATTACTCAGTGTGGTTGAATCCATTAAATAATGAGATTTAAAAATTTATATTTTAAAACCTTTCATTTCTTTATTAAGTGTAAATATCTTTGAAGAGTTAAAGAAAAATTAGGGATTTAACCTGGTTTGATAGTTTTGATTGCCTTTACAAAGTCTCTGTACAACCTTCTCCCTGCATTCAATGGATTTAATACATTGGATGGTCCTAACCATTATGTTTAATCTTTTATTGCATCATCTTTTGAGTTTTATGTAATGATATTTTGTGTCACTATTATTCATTAGATCAAATTTTCTTGGTTTGGATATGGATTATAGCCTTGAATTGGTGTTTGATAGTGAAACTCTATCCACAATTTTTCACATAATAGTTTGTTTGGATTTTTTATTGACACTCACCCACATCATAATCTATCCAATATCCACATTGTAATGCCAACTAAATGGCCACAATACCCTGATCAATCACTTGTATATCTTTCTAACATTTTCATAGGTATCATATGCCTTCAATTCTTTATTCTACAACATGTCTACATTTTTTTCATCTCTCTAATTAGCCTGTAGATCTTGGTAGTTGGTAGAATAGTCATCTAAATACAACTTAAATAGTGGGTTACATAGAAAATATTACATGACTTCACCTATCTTGGTTCATCTCACACAATCGATTGTTGAAACCACTCAGAGCCATATGTTGATCATTGGCTTAGCCTAATCCTAAGCCATATAGGAGAGGTGATGTGTAAGTGAAGTTTATGATGATAAGGCAAGAGTTTATAGGAATCTCATTTTTTATGGGTAAGAGATACTCCAAATCCTCTTTAATGAACTCCACCATTGACACTTATAGGTTTTTTACAATTCTATACATTTGATCTCTCCATTGACTAACCACAAAATGTCTTTTTTTTCCTTACAAAGGATTCATGGGTTCTTCAATATTGTTATTTGTTATGTTTTTTTTCCATGAAAATAGTCAACTAACCTTTGGCATAGGAAATGGTATTATGCTTGATCTCACTAAAAATATATGTTCAATGTGATGGTTCAAGCTACCTACAAACTCGTACTAGATTGATGATTTTGTATATATTTTTTATCCACCTCACCTTAAGGGTTATGTGTTATTTTGATCTAAAAATATTTGCATGGTCGATTTAATTTGGATATTTGCCTCCACTATTGCATGTTGCCTTCATGCTAGATCAATTCTCTTGCTAGTAAACTACATGACATATAGCCTACTATCATTCTCCCTTGACCATGTAGGTACATTTTCATTGTCAAAATATTAGACTCTCTTCCAGGCCTGCATAGTCTTCCTTGATAGTCAGCTTTGAAATTTGGCTTTGATATTAGTTATTTGGATTCAACAGCTCACCATTGGTCAAAATGCATAGTCCACATTTTCCAAAGGTTCATTTTTAGTAAAATAAAAGCTATGTTTTATTTTTAAAAGGTTTGATTTTATATTAAAGCAATTAGGGACATTTATTATTGAAGTGAGTATATTCAATTTTTATAAAGTGGGGAGAACATCTTTATGGTGACACAATTTTTAGGGGTTAATATTATTCAAGTGGTGAGTTTATTTTTATATAGTGGGGCAAATTTTTGATAAAGTGGTGGTAATTATTTAAGGAGAGGAATATTTAAAGGGAGTGCATTTTATATGTGATACACCATTATTGTAAAGGTAATATATATATATATATATATATATATATATATATATATATATATATATATATATATATATATATATACACACCTTCTATCTCATTATTTAAAGATGGAGAGTGAGGTCTGGTCTCATAGGTGGTGAGACCCACTCATAAAAACACTTCTTTTTTTTGTGTGATTTGTACACAGGGCACATTTTTGGTAGAGTCCAATGTCAAATTTTTAGAGTGTTTTATGATCTTTAGTATCACTTATTTTACTTGTAGATGCATTTGGTGGTAATCAACATCCTTCTTTGGCCATTTTTTTAAATTTTTTTCCATCTTTAGCTATGGACTCATGTATGCTTGAAACCCTTAGTTATTATAACCACACCACTTAAAAAACCAAAATGCATATGTACTTATAGATTAATATATTTTGGATATTTATTATTGGTGAATTTCTCATATTTACAAATGAGGAAAATATTGTATGGTTTGCATCACCTCTAGATTGAAGGGATATCTCCCTAAATTTGTCTTTGATAGATTATCACCTACATTACTTGCTTGGTTGGAATGAAAAGAGATATAAGGAACATGAAATTAACCTATTATAATGAGTTGATTCACCAAATTGATCTCCACAAGACTATTATATACTTTCACTATGAAATATGGCTTCACAAGATTAGCTTCAACATCCTAGATTGTTCTAACATAAGAATTTCAAACATGAAGGTGATATGCATTGTAATTCTTAAGATGAATGAAAAAGAGGTATAATTATATTAATTATAGTTAGATACATATAAGGACACTAACTACACTTCATGTGACCTGTTAGAGAGTACACTACTTGCACAAAACATGAAAGAAGTAAAGTGAACACAAGGATATATGATTATCACTTGTAATTTAACTATGAAATACTTCACACACTTAGAAAATAAGTTATGAAATAAAAACTAGATTTTAAATATTTATTAAAATTAAAATATATAATTCAAACCAGTAGGCCTTTTCCATACTAGGTGTGGATCTTACAAACTTAGCCAAAAGTGCCTACTCTTATAGAGAATGATGAAGAGAGAGAGAGAGAGAGAGAGAGAGAGAGAGAGAGAGAGAGAGAGAGAGAGAGAGAGAGAGAGAGAGAGAGAGAGAGAGAGAGAGAGAGAGAGAGAGAGAGAGAGAGAGAGAGAGAGAGAGAGAGAGAGAGAGAGAGAGAGTAAAAGAAGAAGATTGAAAAGTTTATATCAGAGTTAAAAAAATAATATGAGTTATGAGATAGTAAATAAGACCTACAAGACCATGTGTCTCACTCTTGAAGTAGCTTCAACCTTCTAAGTGGTGTAGGGGTTACAAAATTCTTTGACACCTTGACTAACATCTTATAAATTTCCCTTATTTGCATAAAAGGAGTGAAAAATGGAATTTAAACCATGAATTAACATTTAACCACTATAAAAAAATCATTTAACATATTTCATGCCTTAGGAAATCCTATAACCTACCATTCCATCAACTATATGCATGGGTGTCTTTTAACTCTTCATTTCCCACACCTAGTTTGGTCTAGGTGGCCTAAAAATCAAGTGAATAATATTAAGCTCATAAAAACCATATTAATGGTATTTAAATATGTTATCAAGCCTAAAAAACACCATTTTGTTTCTTGGAATAAGAACTAATTTTTCTCCTTAAGCCTTCACTAGGCCTAGTTTCCCTATATCCCTTTTAACCTGTAAACCTCCTGGTATAGGTATTTTTAAAAATTATATTGAAAAAATAATGGAATATTATAGGAACCTCTAGGTACTTATATCTCCATTTAAAATTTCATCTTCAAAATCTGAGTGGAAACCCATTTTTCTACCTTTCTCTCACTTGAATTAGGTCTCAATTAGGCATCCTTCCTTTAGACCCTATTTTATTGATCTAGACTTTTGAAACACATGTGAAAAAAAAAATATGTGATTAAATTTACTTATTCCATCACCAAACTTCATGTCAAATTTGAGGTCTTGAGACCCTATAGAAGTGTGCAAACCAAGAAATGGCCTTACCACCTAGTCTCATATTGAGCCTATATAAGACTGTCTTGGAAAATGGGCCTAGTTTAATCATATATATAATATAAAAAGAATTTTTTTGACCTAAATTTATATTAAAAGTTCCAAATTATCTCATCCTATTATTGGGAAGCTCTCCCCTTCCCAAAACACTTGTAAAATACCAAAAACATGTAAAATAAGGTATTTGTACCAATCCATACAATTGATATCAGCATAAAAGTATATTTTCATAACATATTTAGAGTAATAAATAATATTAAATATGTTTTAGGATAAAAATATGTCATTATATGTGTATTTTTGCTCCCTTCTCCTTGACTGGTCACTATCAGGGTTTAAGAGAGGTGTAAGACGGATTTGGGGTCTTAACTATTATTCATAAAGAAAAGATCATTAAATGACCTCCTTAAATTTATAAAAAAATATTATTATACCAATTAAACTATTTAAAAATTCTTATACTCCCATTAAAAATTTTGGAAATGGTATGAGCATCTTAAGTTGCTCTTTGGGTGGCCTGCTTAGCTCTCTTGAGGCTAGAGAGAGGTCAAACATGAGTTTTGGATCCAAAAACTCATTCCCACTATTTTGAAAGGTTCATAAACATATAAAAAAAATATTTCCATGATTATACATTCCTTATATAACCTTTTTACACCTCTAAATCATGGTATACTAGTTAGGGTGTGGGGTTTTAGAATTTGTCTTCTCTTTGCTAGCCCTCAAGGGAACTTGGATAAAAACATAAGTGTTGTTACCATTTGGAGTTGTATGGATACTATTTAAATGAATTTTTAATTACCTAATAACTCTTCATGAAAATTTTAATGTTTTTTTCACGTCTTTGAGCTCAAGTAAACTCCTAAGTCTCATGGTTTCCCCTTGCCCAAGGAGTGTACAAGGTCTAAGATAAAATAGTAAGTACTTACACTATTTTTATAACCTCAAGGATACCATGGAAGTATTTTTAGACCAATTAAAACAACTTTTACCAATTTTTATAGTGTGTTCACACCTATAATACTTCCAAAACTTAGATTTCTCTCAACTAGTTATAGGCTTATGACTGTGTCTAGGGTTTTACAGCCTAGATTGAGTATTTGACCCTCTCACATTTTTATCAGACTTGAGTTGTCATATTGAGGTGTTTATAACACTATATTTAATTCCAAATTAACTCTTTCAAACCTTTTCATATTCCTTCTTCTTAAATTCAAACAAAACTCACCTAAAAGAGTAAGTAGACCTATATGTGTATCTTGACTGTGTATGGGGTTTGAAGACCAATTTGTTCAATATTCTATAGTTACCTCTTAGTTTTAAAACTAAATATTATATGTATATATACCCTAAAGTGGATATTATATTCCTTCACTCCATGCATTACTAATTATTTTAGGCTTAAGGTCTTTCCAACTATGTAAGTAGTTTGTAGGTATCCTTGAAGATAGGACTATATACTAGGTTTTGAAACCTCACCTTCACAGTAATAGACTTATCATTGATCTTGAAAATTGAGTTGATATTATTCAATTAGTTTTCAAACACATCCCAAACAAACCTCTATTTATTCATTTTTTAGAATTAGCACTAGCCTAAATGTGTCTTCAAAGGCAACCTATAGGTGTTATTTAGGGTTTAACTGTGTGATTAGGAGTTCTGAGATCCATCCTCTTCATAACTAAACTTTCCCATGATTTTTAAAATTTTTGAGGTATATAAATGGGTTAAATAACCTTCAAACATATCTCATATTCCTTTCTAGGCCTAAAAGTGGAATGGTCAGTACTAAATGCCTATATGTGACTGTGTAGGATACATGACTACATACTATGAAACTTAGTCTTCACTTTCTCTTTACTGGCCTTCCCTAGTGGGATCTAAGCTATTTGGAGACCCCATTGGTTTTTATATCCTCTCTCAACACCTCTGTTATATTTCTTTATGTTCATTAGGTCAAATTAGATTTTGGCCACCTATAGGTGTCTTTATAGGACTCATGATTGTGTCTAGGTTTCAAAAAAAAATCTTGTCCATGTATTCTTGTAGATGATTTTGAAAAGGTCTAGACCAAGGAGTATTAATTTTCACTTCTCAATGGTCTTACAAGGTCTCTAGCAAAGACCTATGCCACCTTCAACCTACTCTATAGGTCTATACAGACCTATAGGTGTCCTAAGACTGTCAACTCAATCTCTTTACCATCTTGACTTTTAGTGACTTAGTGTTATTCAAGGGATTATAAAAATATTTGAATCTTAGTGAAATTATATTCTTGATGTTTGAATCTTTGCCTTTTGTGCTTGTTTGATATGTTGATTTTGGTCCAAAATGTGGATCTATAGGCTGAGGGCCTATAGGTCATTATGGACTATATATGATATCAAGGAGACACTTCATTGAGATTTTTTAGTTTATAAAACATATCAACTCCCTACATACCTCCTTTTTACTTATAAATATCCTTCAAAGATTTAAGGATGTTTAAATACTTTCTATTACCCTTAACCCACTTTAAAACTAATATATGTATTGAAGGTACAATCAAATAATGTAGGAGATCTATGAATTATGAATTATAGAATTCAATAAATTACAGACAACTTGATGGAGGTAGTAGGGTATTCATTATCATGTAAATGTATGAGTAGATGTGTTAGGTTCCCCTCATGGCCCTGATCTTCTCCCAAACACTTCATAGTCCGTACAACATGCATATGGAGGAGATAACTAACTTCTTATTGAAAGATGCATTAAACTACCATCTTGAATTTATCATGTCTCTAATAGTACAATCTGATATTAGGAACTTAACACTATGGTCAATCACTAGTACCTGATCCTAAATTAGTAATCAAACTCTAGTAGACTTGTTTAAAGACTAATAATGTCTCAAAGAACATACACTTGAATAAGATGGACCAAAACACATATCAAGAAATTAGAGCATTAATTCCTTGAAACTAAGTGAGATATCATGAATTAAAAATTAATAAAATCCTATTAGATTGACCACCATGAAAAGGAAACAAGAACTTGTAGTAGAATCCACTGAAATAGCCTATACACCAAGACATTATCTTTCCAAGTGAAAGCACATCATAGAGATGAGTTGGATGATTAAACCACTATGAAAATTAGTTCCAAGACCTATAAAAACCACCCTCAAAATAATTCCTCTCCATAAATTTTTGAGATGGAGAAACAAGTGTAAGAAAAGACCCCTCTTAGATGAATAAGCCATATTGACTTGCTACTCTTAATGATAGTTGATAAAGAAGGAGCCACCAATATGAAAAACAATGCCACTAATTTCAATATTTATTAGAGCCATAAAAATGGCCAAAGTTTTAGATCCTAAATATCTCTCTGTCTCTCTCTTGGCTATACCATTCAATGTACATTTGCCTTCCTAAGCTTTTGAAGGTAACAATTAAGAATAAAATGTGTTTGAAGTGCTATTTATAACTAAAACTTGGTACATATATGGGAAATGGTTTGAATGATCCCAAGAACACTTATAAACCATCTATAACTAAAAAATGATATTGGAAATACATAAAAGTTCTTAGAAATCATCATTTTACCAACATTAGGCATTAAACTTCACCTTCTATCAGAATCTAACTAGTCTTAATCCTTATCTAACTTAATACCCCCTCATGTATTTAATTTGGTACACATCCACTTGATTTACTTTTACATTGTGATCTACCAGATTCTAAGTAACCCATTGTTTATATTGTTAATATTATTATAGATGGTACTTCTATGCCTATTTTTATTGCACATTTTGTACATCCCATTTGAGTTCCACTTACACATATGCCTACTTATTTTGAAAAACATACCATTGGATTTTTATCCCATAAGCTTCATTCCATGGGTCACACTAGCCGACTTTTAGGCATTGGTAAGCATTTATAGGGCATTGCTAGCCTTATTCAACCTGTTATGTGGATTGATCAACATGGATTTGGTTATGATGAAAGTGATTCCTCTTCATTGGGATATATTTATATATTTCCATATTTTGTTTATTCCAATATTCATGAGGATTATGAGATACATATGGGCTCTTTTTCACCTTCACTCAGGCCTAAGAAACTTGAGATTATAGTGGTTAGACATGATCTACCTAACACTTATTTAGATGCTACCTCACATTATTCTAATATGGAATTTGTACCTACTCATATTCAAGCATCTTCATTCAATATTTATGTTAATTTGGGGTGGATTTATGATCATTCTTGGTAGCATCGATAATGTTCTTTGAGAGGACTCTACAAGTGAGGTTCCTCCACCACTCAGCTTCTTTAACTACACATTACTCCACCTACCTTTTGATGCTCCTTGGTTATTTGATCTCTTTATTAGTTAGATATGTTTTTTATATCCTACATCTCTCATTTCATAGATGTTTTCTAGTACACATTGACTTCATTTTAGACTTTATTTTATCACTTGGTGATATTGTTGTTATATTAGACTTTTTTTATGGTCACATTGAGAATCATGGAGTATTTTTATTCATGTTTGTATGCTCCATATTGAATAATTTACTCTTTATTTTTTGACTATACTATCACCACCAAGGACATATTATTGAGAGATTTTTCTCTATACCTTTGACGTTTATAGTCTCCTTTAGGTTTGTGAAAAGTTTGATCTCCCTCTAAAGAGTAGCTAGTCTAGTGTACCTCAGTGTTAGCATTTCAATGTTTTGTAGTGGGAATAGCACACTCATACAGATATGTTTTTTAAGTCACTACACCCACTTCATCATTATGGTGGGTGTGTGCACATATTGTTTTAGGTGTTGTGCTCATTCTTATCCCTTGATACACCATATTTATTTTTGAGGTAATTGATTGAATGCATATTTTGTTTGATGGGAATTATTTTATCGAGTGTACATATTATAGGATTATGTTGATATTTTTTAGTCATGATTCTTGGGATGTCTTACAATATATATTCTCTTATTCACTCTTATTATGGTTCTACTATATTTTGGGTACCTTACGGTGATACATTTCATCCATGTTAACTCTTTTTCCCTAATGTGTGATTATTGTTTATAGAGTGCACCTTGTACAAAGTACCATTTCTTATTTGAGATGGTGGTTAGAGTGACTTGACATACATGTACTTTGGTAAGATGGATTGGTTACCATAGGGACATTTTTTATTACACTATGATTTGTACATGAGTACCTAATCAGGCCTAGTTGTTGGGACCCATTAGTCTCTTTGATTTCTTTTTCTCACTCCCTAATCTATGATTAAGGAGCGTGTTGGATTGGATGTGTTCATACTTGATAGTGGTTTGGGTTTTTACCAAACCAATTATGTTTTTAGCCATGTTTGCACTCACTTAGGAGTTAAGATTGATTGGGAATTATTTAATTGGTTATGTGTCAAATATTTGCACATATATTTTGTGCATGAAAATATTCAATATCAACTAATATTGGTTTCACACAATAAATAATTTGTTGTGTGTAACAAACTATTATTCCTATTTAATAGGCACTCATATTACTTATCCTAGTCTGATGGAAGAGAGAGAAAGTTAGGGATTGTATTATTGACTTTGAGGTAGTAATGAGAGACATATATTATTGTGCATAATTCATTTTATGTGTGTATAATGTCTATGATGAATTTTTTCATGGATATAGTAATGGTATGTACTAGAGATCTAGGATAAATGAGAATCATTCTTATTTTTGACATGAAGAAGGTGTTATCCAACTAAAGGAGAATTATCTCTCATTAGGGATGGTTGTTTTGGAAAGGACATTTAATATGGATCCTAATGCATAATTATAGAGGCAAATCAAGGTTAATGAATTTGAAATCAACTCAAAAAATTTAAGTGATGAGAGGGATGCACAATTCATCAATATTGGCTTAAGCTGCACAATAGATGAAAGGAAAAAGTTTAAGAAATTGATTAATTGGTATAGAGATGTAATTTCATGGACCTATGATGACTTAAGGATATTAAATCCTAAAGGAATAAACCATATGATTCCACTCAAGCTTGATCATACACCATTTATGAAAAGGCAAAGGATGGTTAATCCTATCTTAGAACCATTGATCTAGAAGGAAGTAGAGAAACTACTAAGTTCTAGGATAGTTTTTCCTATTAAGCATTCAACCTGGGTGGCTAATCTAGTTTTGGTTAGGAAAAAGAGTGGAGAAATTAGATTGTGTGTCAACTTAAATAATTTAAATAGAGATTCTAAGAAGGATAATCATCCTTTTCCCTTCGTATATGAGGTAATACAAACTATGATTGGGTAGGAAATGATGTCTTTATTAAATAATTTTTTAGGCTATAATCAAGTACTATTCGAATCAGAGGATAGGATGAAAATGGCATTTACTATGAAATGGGGAAAATAAGCATACAAGATAATTACATTTGGGCTTATCAATGCTAGAGATACTTTTCAAAGAATAATGGATCATGCATTCTAAGGACTGATAGGTAATTTCATAATCATAAACATGTGTGATCTCAATATTTTCTCTAAATATAGAGTTGATCATATCAACCACCTTCAGCCCATTTTTGAAATGTGTAGGAAGTTTGGTGTATCACTCAACCCCAATAAGTGTATATTTAGCATTATTTAAGACAAGCTACTAATAAACATTATTACTAAATATGAAATCACCAATGACCTAGACAAGATTTAGGTGTTTTAAAAATAATGTTTCTAAACAACAAAAAGGAGCTCAATCCCTTTTTGGGAATATAAATTTCATAAGGAAATTTATATCAAGATTTTTAGATATTGTCAGGACCCTAAACATAATGCTCAATTAGAATTCCAAAGTGGAGTGTACACTTGAAGCTAAGAAGTTTTTCCAAGACATAAAGAAGGCTATTTCACAAGCCTTAGATTTGGTAAGCCCATATTTCACTAAAGAATTTTCTTTTACTCATTCACTTCAAAGCATATTATTACTATCATACTTACATAGAAAAGGGAATAAAGTGAGAATCATATCACATTCATGAGAACTAACTTCAAAAATTTAGCAATCAAATACTCCCTAATTAACAAGCATATTTTCATTCTTGTCAAAGTGGTTAAGAAGTTTAGGCACTACATCCTCTGAAACAAGACCATCACCATAGTACTAGATCCTATTGTCAAGCTTAAACTATGATAGAATGAATTGGATGAGCATATAGGTAAATGAATGGCAAAGTTATAAGATTTTTATATTGAAATTAAACCTACCAAGATTGTTAGAGGACAAGGCATTATTTAGTTGATGACTAAACCAGACCCATGGATCACCATCAAAGAGGTCCAATAAACATAGGTTTCCTAAGAGGATTGGTATTTAGGTATTATTCAATTCTTACTCATTGGAACATGCCCTAAGGAACTCAAGTGAGAGAGCAAAAAAGAGCCTTAAGGATAAATTCTACTCATTATATGATCAAGAAAGGATTCCTATATATGAATAACTTTGAAGACATCTATTTAAGATGTGTGTCATGTGAAGAATATCATGAGCCTTAGAAAATATATATAAAAATATTGGTAGTGGTCATCCATTTGGAAATACTATAACCTAGAAAATACTCATAATGGGTTATTATTGGTTGATGGCCTTTAAGGATGCTCACTGCTATATTAGGACATGCCATGAATACCATTTCTTTGAAAAAAGAGAGGTACACATAGCAATTCCACTACAACTTATGATTAAAGGTAGGCCATTCACCCAATGGGGCCTGGGTTTCATTGATGTTGTAAACCCAAATTCCTTAGTTGGGAAAAAATTTGTTCTCACTACTATAGACTATTGCACTAGATGGACTGATGAAACATCCAACAAGAACTCAAGAGCCCAAGATGTGATCTATTTTCTTGACTAACATATCACAACTAGGTTTAGCATGCCCATTTATTTGGTTTGTGATAATGATCTAGCATTTAAATTACTTGAGTTCCTTAAATGGACCTGTGATAATAAAATTACACTTAGATCATCCTCCAATCACTACCTAAAAGGGAAAAAATTGGTTGATTCAACCAACAAGAACCTCATAAACACTATCAAGAAGTTTGCCATAGATAAACCTAGAGAGTTGTATCTCTTACTAAAATATACACTTTGGGTAGCTTAGACTAGGTATAAATATCTACTAGTTTATGGGAAATAACCAATGTTCCCAATCATGCTAAATCTACTACCATATCAATTTATGCAAGAATACATAGATCCCAATGACAAGACAATGATCAATACATCTATCAATTCTTTAGTGTAGTGTGATGTCTAGATTACTTATTCATTCTGAGGTAGGTTTTAATAAAGGAGATTATTTAACCAATCAAACAAGAATCTCAATAAGTTGAACTCAATTTATATACCCCATTGTGGAGTGGGTTGAAATGATTTCAGGGGATGAATTCCCAATTTTTTCATCTTATATAAATGGAGGGTTCGACCTATGGAACAATAAGGTCTCCTAAGATCAGTGAAATCATCTTAGACCAAACCTATAGGTAACTATTATGTTTCTCATTTTTATCATTTTAGTAAATTTACCCTATTTATCGATGAGATTACCCTACTAATTAGCAATATCATCCTGCTAATTGGTAGGATCGATAGATAGTGTGTTTACTTCTATGTGTAAAAATGGAATCATCTTATTAAATGATGGTATGGATCTACAAAATAGTGAGTTAACTCTATAAAATGAAGATATCACCCTGTGTCAAATTCTAGTGAGTTAAAAACATCAAATTTCAAGTTTATTTGGTTATCATACACATCTCTGCTAGACTTTTAATACTTTTTTTGTAGAATTAAGACACTTCATTTACATTTTACAACAACCAAAGGCAAATTTCACTTCATATTTCATTTGGTGTTCTAAAATGAACTAAAACTTTAGATAAGTGATCTTAAGAGATTTTTATTTTTTTATTATTGTTTGTTGAGTGTTTATTTTTCAAACCAAGTGTAGGATGTATGCTCTCCCTCAATCCTCTTTAGGTAACTTGGGTGATTCAAAAAAAATTCACTTACTAATTTTTTCACTTAGTCAAAGCATGGAAAGAATTTCACTAAGGTACTCCCTAAAATTTGAGTGATTTGGGTGATCCCAAAAGGACCCTAAAGTCCTACAATTTTTATTTCTTGAAACTTGGCTTATGGGTGGGAATTTTTAGCCTCTATAGGTCAAACCCTCAAATCTTCAGTTTAATTTATCCATTATGTAAAAACACACAAACAAAGACAAAAAAAACACAAAAATTAATTTCACTATTTGTGTAGGCAATCTCATTATTTTTTAGATAAATCTTGCCATTCCACAAGGCATTCTCACTGATGTTTAGGATTAATTCAATGATTACAGGTTGATTCTATCATTTGGTCTATAAGTCATAAAACACAAAAATTAGAGAAAAAGAGGAGTAAAGCAACCTCAAAAAAGGGTTTTAGTGCTAAATTATAAGGGATAAAATGATGTTTGATATATGTGGTCCCACCAAGTTTTTTAGAATGTAGAATAGGATAACAAAACAAGTTAGCTCATGCATTAGTCAAGAAATCTCAAAATAAGCATAAATAACTAATGTGTTAAGCCTAATTCCTCAAGGGGTGGTGCTAATGAATTAAAAGAAATAATTATGAAAATAAGACAAGTTATACCTTCCATGAAGCTATTCTCCATCAAAAGTGGTTAACAAGTGTATTTTCTCGAGATTTGGTACTCCAAGTCTTTATCAATGTGGTATAGCATGAGTCTATGTCATCTCTTAGTTCACCAATGGCTTTGGTTCTTCAATTTGGTCTAATTGGGTGAATGATTAAGGCTTTGTCTATCAATATTATTTCATAATAACATTACTCAATTTAAGCTTGTTTGAAAGTATTTTTGCATAATAAGTTTACACAATTTAAGCTTAAAAATGATGGTCTTGTCTCACTTAGTTATATATTTTATCAAATGTTCAAGATCAACCATGACCAACCATCTTGACATTGAGATGTATGGACAAGGATTTATTCAATTTTTGAAGGTCAAACAATAAATATTGTCATTAATATTTGTAAGAATGGGGCATTGATGAGGCATGGGAGAGATTGATCCTGATATTTCACCCATTAATGGCTTATGGATGACACCATTATCATGATGTCATGGAATGATGTATAATTGAATAATGAATTTCCAATAAATTTATATTTAAAAACTTTTATGGAATTTCTACTTAAACTCCTAATTTGGTTTTGATTTGCTTGAGTGACTTTAATTAGTTTTCTACAATTCTTTATAAATTTGTTGCACATTTAATCAACCTAGTTAGAAATGCCATTTTATTTTGTCTTAAATTGATTAGAGTATAATCATAAGAAGTTATCAATTACATATATGGAAATACCCTAGTTAGGTTATTGTAGACATGAATTAACACATACAAGTGATGTGTGCAACCGAATTAGAAGATTTCAATGATCTAGGACATCATTTTGCATGGTCATTATTTGACTTGAAGTGATTTTTAAAAATATTCACATAAAATTAATTTCCTAATACAAGGATACATGATCACAAATTAACACCTAAATGTGACAAGTTTGAATGATTTAGAGCATTTTAGTTATTTTCATCCAAATTATGCATTTTTACAGAATATTGTTTAGATTTACAATTTTACTATAATAATGATAGGAATTAGATGTATACACACACACACTAATTATCATCTAGCCATTTTTTATCCCATTTAGAGTATTATTCTTGACCATGCTATGATGAGACTATAATAATTCACTAGATTATTGGATCCTTACAACATACTTCCTTTAGAGATGTTGACTTCACTATACCAACCCAATATGAGATTACCTATTTTAGTAGCCTAGCCTAGTATTTATATTACTCTAAGGTATCCTCATATTAGCTATGACATACTACCTTTTCCTAATCTTGATCCTCTAATAACATGATTGGTAGATGAGCCATATTATGAGTTTCATAAGTTTTTCAATCATTGGGCCAAGGATTGTCATATACATCAATAATTCATAGCACAATTGTGAGATTCAGGATATATTCCTACTAAGATATCTGACCTTAACAATCTACTACTCCTATATGTAATTTACATTTTCATAGCATAGGCACCTATTCTTTCAATCATTCTTAAAAACTTTGGTAGTACATTGATACACCTCATACAGAGAAGGCATAGTCTACTGACAAGAGTCTACCTCCTAAAATACTTCCAAAATATATCCCTAAATATGGTTAAGTTTTATATATTTAGAATCAATGTAACACACATCTTACAAATAGATGTCTAGTGCTATAAGAACACTTTCATGATTTTCCACAACCTACACCCTCACCTATTCAGCTACATACTCTAGGTCATTCTCAAATAAAGGATCAAACTTCTATTTAGCCTACATATCCTCAAAGATCTAAAAATATTAATTATATTTTGACATCAATTATTTTTATTTATCATACTTTATAGGAGCTACCCCATGGACATCATTCTTCTTCTAGCATACCCACTTTAAACATAGAAACAATAAGTCAAGAAGTCTTTTCAAGACTCTCTACAGAAAGTGATGATACTTTAATTAAATTCATATGAAAGTTACACAAGGATGTATTGGATATTATGGATGATTTTTGATAAATTTTTTTATCAAAACTTGTAAACAAATCATGATTTTTTATCACATTATTTATTAACATTAATCTTAAGTTTCACTTAACACTTAAAAATGTGTCATGGATTACTTTAATTTCCATTTATTTTTTTCTATTATTTTTAATATAATTTATCTTTACATTTATTATATCATTTATTTGGATAGATATTTATTCTTATGATATGGTTTGAAACCCACACCCTACACTATCCTATTTTTACTATATGATCATCTAGCAAGCATATTTATCATTGTATCATTTCATACATAGATTTATATGATCTTTAGTTTTCTTCTTTTTTTCATCATACTAAGTAAACATATGGTTATATATGGGAAAGTCTAATTATTTATAAAACTAATATAATATCTAGGTAATTTATATCCCATAATCAAGCCTAAACTTATCTGTGTTTGTCACTTTTATCACCCATGCCTATTATTCTAAATTGGTATGGAGAAGAAATTAAAAAAAAGCCATAAAAATTTTAAAATCCAATTATTAAAACAAAAGGCAATGATAAAATTCAAAAACAAACATTCAAAAGTCAAAATCACACCAAAATATGTGATTCTTATCTTAGCACATCTCTTATTTCTAGTCGAATCTCAACCTCCACATTTGGCCTTATGATAGAGCCAAGGTCCACTGGGGTGTGGTAGGATATTAGACTAAGATAGGAGGTTTGAAAATTCTCTATGGTTCTACCTAATTTCTCACACAAGTAGCCAATCTTCATAGTAGACTGATGGCTCTATACGGGATCATGAGGAATAGGGAACATGGTGTGGGAAGGTAGGCCAATTTTAATTTTATTGTATATATAACCTTAATGAGATGATATAAGTACTACACTTATTCACCATTTTTTAATGTCTAATATGAACAAATATCCTATGCCCTTATCATCCAACAATTTTTTGGCACTTACCTATTTGCTTAGTATGTCTAATGCCTACTAAGGATTATTACAAATGCCTATGTCATACTTTTCCAATCTATTTTTAATTATAACATTCCCAATACTCCTCCTTGATGAATATTGATTTTTATCTAACCATAACGCTTTGAATTTCCTTTTATGAGTTGAAATTTAAGACCTTGAATAAGACCAAGCCTTCTCCATAAAAATTATCTTATTTTCTACCCTAATTATCATTAACCTCATTATTTTACCCTTTGTGAGTTGCAGTGTAAGACCTTAGATAGGACTAGGTTTTCCTTAAAAAATATATTCAAGATACACAACATGTTTAGTAAAAAAATACCTATACTTTTTCAAATGATTGATTGACACAAGCCTTACATTTTTTTATTTATCATTTCACTTGATATTTTATTTTACATATTTTTGCTTGTACCTATTGACCATTTTGACCACAAGTCAAAATGGGTCAAAGCCCCCATCATAAATAAACTTATATAGGGGTCTAATATAGTGTCATAGGCTGTTTTAGTGTTCATTATATGTAATCTTATGCCATTTATACCTTGATCAAGGTTTAATTAAGTCTTATGTTATTTTCAGTCAGTTAAGGGTCATTTTAGAGTCATATACACAAATGGTATAGTTTTGAGGGGTGTCCACATGTTCCAGGTTCCTCTTCAATGTCCAATATGACATTCCTTGTTAGTTATGTTAGTTTTTAACTGAAGATTGATAGGTGATAATTAAAAATCAAGAAGATAGGTTCAAAATCATTTTGCTCCTTCATTGTCCTTCTAGACATGTATAACTAGTTAGCTAAGTGATTTTTCCACCATGAATATGCATCAATAGGTGTTATGGAGAAGATCATTGTGTCAAAAGGAGAAATTTCTTAGATTTAATCACTTCATAGTTGAAAAATATCATTTGAAGAAGGTGAATGTGTTTAAAATAAAATATAAGGCTAGAGTAGAGGATGTCAAATTAAATTCATACAAAATAACCATTTGGGTTCAAATATTCAAAAATATCCTAAGCTTAAACATAGAACTGCTAAGTGGTGAGATCTCATGTGATTAGATTATTGATACATAACATGTAGGAAGTCAATGAGTCCAAAGTTCCTAGAGTGGATTAATGGTACCCATTCTTACTTACAAGCCAAGATCAATGATCTACATTGAAGACTAGGATCATAGATCAATAGTGTACATTCAATCATGAAATGAAGATCCAATGGTAAACAAAAGGCCAAAAGGTAAGGGTATCTTAAGATTAAATGTGTTGATGACAATTGTCATAATTTTGGTGACTTACTAGATCAATGGTACATGTTTTATCAATCAGAAGAAGGATCAATGGTACACATTTAATCATGCCAAGGAGATTGACGTTGTAAATAAATTCAAGGAGTCAAAGAGCTAGATTGCATGTGATAATCCTAAATATCATAATCTCGAGACCCTATATCAATGATCAATGTCCAACATTGAATCACAAAGAAAAGGAAAATCTTGAGAGGATTAATGAAGTGAGTTCGATCAAATTTCTAAGAGTTTTAGGGTAAATACACGTGTCTAAAGAAAATAGTGTGATAAGAGGATTCAATATAGACATACATGTCAAATTAAAAGGATTTCAAAGACCTAAGTATGTAGATGTGTAAATAAGAGATCAAAATAAGATTGTGTATATTGCCATGTAATCTTAGTCCAAGACCATTTCATTTTATAGGGAATCCTTTTTTGGTTTAGGACCAATTCAGGATTGCAAGGAATGGAATGGAGAACTCGAGTAGGAAATTTGAAATGCTACATGTTTTTATACACTTTGTACAGGAATGCATAGATTTTATTGATGATGAGGAAAGTTTTGAACTTTGATTTTGTGGGGTTTGTATATAATTTATCCTCCCTCAATTCAATCATCATTTTTGTCCCTGGTTAGTTATGGGATATTCCAATATAGCTAAATGATGAAGGTAATTTATTGAATAAGTAAGGAGAGTATTATGCCACATTTCATGAAATTTCATGCTTTGGAGGGCCACTTATCCTATAATACCTTGAATAGTCTATTTAATACTCATTATCATTCATGTTTAACTTCTTTCTCTTAGCATAACACATTTATTAATGACTCTTGGTCTTCATTCTTTCCTCCTCTCTCTAAAATTCTATAAGTAGTAGCCTTTTTAGCCTTTGTCGAAGGAATTCCACTCCATGTATGATGAAGCCCTACAGGAATGACATTGTATTTTACCTTTAAACAATTAATTTTTAGTGAAGCCCTACTAGAATGACATTGTATAATGAGCCTTAGTGTCTAAAACTAGCCTATGGTTCACTTACCTTAGATAGCTTTCATGTATCTCACCTCCATATTGAAATACTCATTTCAGAATCTCTTAAGACTTGGAAGTTAGCTTGTATGCCTTGTTTCTTAGTGTAGGAAGTATATTGGTCATATGGAAATCATCTAAGTGTATCACCCCCTTAAAGTAGATTCATTTCATGAAAAATTTTATCCATTTTCCCCATAATCAATTAACTAGTTTAGGTGATAATCACTTCAAGATACATTCAGGGAGCTAGCCATTAATCTCAGAGGCTAACTTACACTATAGGTACACCCACATACCTGGAAGTGTTCTCATGTTACCCTAATCTATAAGAGGCTTGAAAAACCTCTTCTAGAGTGAAAGATTTAGTGAAAATAGTTCTAGCACGTTAGGTGGGAATAAGGTCCAAGAGAGTGGAAAGATTATTGGTGTGTCTTTCCTCTAATCAACTTTTAGAAGGAATCAAGTTAGAACTAATGACAACTCTAAATGATGATTTTTGGTTGTAAGTAGCCTAGGTATATCTCATTAAATATTTTGATCATTTTTTGCATCTCATTTAACATATGAAGCTGATATGAACAAATATGGTGAATATTCCTATTATGAACCTCCCTATCAGCCTTTCTATGAACCACATTATACCCCTCAATAATTCTATCACAATGGCTATCGATCCTATAAGCCATGGCATCCCTATAGTCCTCTATTTCCCTCTATATATGGACACCATGTTATTGAAAAACACTATAAGAAAGGCTACTAAGAATATTTTCAATAAATTCCTTCCTATCAACCCTAATATGAGCCCTACCAATCATGCCATGATGCTTATCAACCCCAATAAAATGTTTCTATGGATTCTAGATCAAGATATCAAAATGCAAGAATTAAATTCTTAAGCTTCAAATACAATAAGTTAGAGCTGGTCTTAACCCCCATCATTACCCTCTTCCTCCTCCATTAGACCCAACTCATATCCAATCCTTCTTGACACTCCTACCAGAGATGCTAGATAGTGAACACAATATGGAAACATGGGATGATGAGTTTGATGTGATTCCTAGCCATCTCATGGAATGGTTAAGAAGTTTTATCCAAATATGGATGAGTGAATGAGAGGTGGTTGAAGATGAAATTCAATGGGGTATCAAAGAATAAATGGGCTTGGAAAAGAAGTGTCTTAAATGATCAATAGATAGGCTAAATATGTGGGAAGACAAAGGACCTAAAAATGAACATGTTTTTGTTGAAGAGCACCAAGGAGGCTATTGGTAAGGTGAGGTTCCTATTGATTTAGGTGTTTTCCTTTCTAACCATCCCAAGAAATCACTTCCCCATGAGATTATTGGTGCATTCCTATTTCCTAATTCCACTCACAACCCTTCTCCTACCCCTCACACTTCATCTCCAATTCATAAACCTTCCATTACACCTCATATTCCATCTCCTTCACATGAGCCTATCCATCAACCTTCCACCTCACTCTTTATTGAGTAATATCCCATCTTGAAGGAAGCAAGTGTATAAGATCAAATATAATCCATGGCTAACCAATAATATGTCATGAGTGACTATGAGGAATAAATCACCATAGGGACTCCCTTTGGTAAACAATAGGGAAATCCTACCTTCTTGAGTGAGGAGAAACATATTAAAGACTATTTTGAATATTTTCATGAGGAATGTGGCCAAGACATGAATAGAGAGGTATTTGAAGAAGACTCCATATTTTATCATGAGTTTGAATATGACCATCTCAAGCATGGAGTGTCAGGTGATCTCTAGCTCTACCAATTAGAGCACAATTGATTACTTCTCGTATTAGCAATTAAACACGGAATTATACCAGAATGATAAAGTAGCTAGAAACTTGAGACAGCAAAGAATTTGAGAGACAATACACACTCTTGTATTAAATACTACTAGAAGAAAATACAATAAGGAAGATGCCACTTCTTCCTCCACCTCAAAGGCTTGCCACACCTCAAGACCTTCTTCCCTCTCTCTCTTGCTCAACACAACAACTCTAAAGCCTAAGTTGTTATCCCTCCTTGAATGCTTCAGCTGATCTCCTTGACCGTACACCTGTAGATCTCCTTGACCTTGCTTGCTTCAATGCTTTTACTTGCCTTAGAATAATTACAATACATGCCTTATGGGTCTTTAAATAGGATCCCATGCTTACAAAAATAGAACTCTAACTACTAAAATTAAACACATAGCCCGCGACTTAAATTAGCCCCTTAGCATGCAAACACTCGGTTCAATTAACTAACTGTTCATGCAACGAATAGTTCTAGACCGCACAGGCGATCGACGCCGGTCCCTACTTGTTTGGTGCTGCCGACGTCGGCCGACTCCCTGCCATCGCCGGTCTCCTTCTCCACTACATCTGATCGACATCGGTCATACTGCCAATGCCAGTGGCTCTAGTTCTTCAGCATCCTTCCTTGTGTCTGCAAATAGTTAGAGCTTTTAGCTCCACACCTTAACAATCTCCCACTTGGAGATAAATAGCTGTAACTTGTACCTATACCTATACACCATCTATTTCGTTCCTTAGGCTCCGTATCCCTCTTCAATGTCACTCTTAAAGACCAACCACCACGTAAACCTATGATGCAATACCTATATCTTATGCCACAAGAATTTTGTTGCTCCCAAATTCTCCATGACATACTTCTAAACCAACTCTACCCTTAGCTCAGAAAACTCCCTGTATATGAAACCCTACAACAAGTAACACAATACAGTAACAAGATAATGTAGCTAATATTATCCAACCTGGTAAAGATAAAATACAATGGTCAAACCTCCATTGTTCTGTAGCATAATCAAGACCATATACCATAGCCTTCTGTCTCATGTGTCCATCCACTCTCTTCTCTAAAATGGGAATCCATCCCTCTATCCAGTACTTCCTTCCAGCTGACAACACTACCAACAAATACCTATTTGGTTCTCCAAGGACTCACACTCCTCATCCATGCCAAGCTCCCACTATTTCTGGATTCTACCTGCATTGCTTCTTCCATCTTCCTAGTTCATGACTATCAGTAAGCAATATAAAGAAGGTGAACAATGAATATGAGGTTCACATACCTTTCCTAACCTCCACATGGGTGTTTGAGACCTATTAATTCACCCAACATCCATTCCAGTGACCGATCTAGGCCATCTCCCAGTCTGCTCCCGACCGATGTCAGTTCCCTACACTGATCCTGACTATCAACATCATTTCCCTGGCTGACACCAGTGTCCCTCCTGTCGACGTCGGTCCTTATGACCAATGTCAGACTTCTCCTGTCTGACCTACCGACCCTGCTGGTCTGCACATGACCGATGTCAGTACCTGGATGAATGACATCGGTGCCAAGCTACTGACATCAGTGTCTGTGTGTTCCTATAAGTGATGAAATTTTCATCCGTGAGCTCTTCTTGGATCATACCTCTATCCATGCTACCCTGCTCAGATTTATTCAGCCCCTGTGACTGATCTCTGTCCTTCATCTCCTCCATAAACACCAAGGCTTCTTTGTTCCTATCAAAAGCATCAAATTTCCTCTTTTGAAATGAACTGTATTTGTGCTTTCCAAATTTGAACACATACCTTTTGAATCAAGAACTTCCATTCCCTTCCTATTCTTGTGACCAAGCCTATTAGGCCACATCTTTGAATCTACACCAGAAGTAGAATCAGTAATACAAGTAGACAGATAAAGAGTATCTACTTTCTTACCTCTTGCTAGAATAAGTGCTCCCTTGGTAACCTTCCAAGAATCCACTGTGAGGGTTATTGTGCATCCCTCATCTCCCAACCTTCCTACAAAAATCAGACTCTACTTCAAAATTAGAACATGCATGACCTCTTTCAACACCCACGTGTTGTCAATCTACAATCTTAGTTGCACTTTCCCTTTGCCAACTATCTGACAAGGTGTACCATCCCCTAAATAAATAACTCTAAAGTCTCCCTGTTCATACTCGTAGAACAAATCTCTGTTTGGGGATGCATGGAAAGATGAACCAAAATCTAAAATCCATGATCTTACCTGACTATCTGAAGAAAGTATGAGAGCATCCTGCATCACAATATTTGCATCCTTTGATTCTTCCATACCTGCATGTTGATTCTCTTTATCTCTCAACCAACACTCCTTCTTTCTATGTCCTTTCTTTCCACAAAACTAGCAGGTAATACCTTTGAACTCGGATCTCCTTCCCGACCTTGATTTCCCTTGCTCAACCTTCTCCCTTTGCCTTTCCCTACTTTCTGCACTTAGAGCATTCCCTGATGATTCACCTGTGCTTCTCCTGCGTATTTCTTCATTCAAGATCACACTCACAACATCATCAACTTTTAAGATTTTAGAAGCAGATGCAGAATTACTTACTGCCATAACCAAACCATCCCAACTTTCAGACAAAGAACATAAAATCAAGAGAGCCTTTACCTCATCATCAAAAACAATATTGACTGAAGCTAGTTGGTTTACCAAACCATGGAAATCACTGAGATGAGTATGTACCGATCCACCTTCCTGCATTTGCAAAGTAAATAGCTGCTTCATAAGATATACCTTATTAGAAGCCGAGGGCTTTTCGTATAAATTTGCCAAGGACTTTATCAACTCTTCCATTGTCTTGCACTGTGATAAGCTGGAAATCATAGATGATGCAAGGCTCAACCTTATGGAACTGAGAGCCTTTCAATTAAGAACGTTCCATTCTTCATCCTTCATATCTGTGGGCTTGCATGCAACCCCACCTAATGGTAAGTACAAATCTTTCTGATACAGATAGTCCTCAATCTGCATCCTCTAATGTTGATAATTCTTGCTTTTAAACTTCTCCATTCGTAGCCTACTTTCTTCTGCCATTGCTAAACTCCCACTCAATCAGAAAACCCTATGAATGACCTGTAATAAAAAACAATACCCTGCTTCCTGCAAACCATAGCTCTGATACCACTTGTTAGGGGATCTCTAGCTCTACCAATTAGAGCACAATTGATTACTTCTCGTATTAGCAATTAAACACAGAATTATACCAGAATGATAAAGTAGCTAGAAACTTGAGACAGCAAAGAATTTGAGAGACAATACACACTCTTGTATTAAATACTACTAGAAGAAAATACAATAAGGAAGATGCCACTTCTTCCTCCACCTCAAAGGCTTGCCACACCTCAAGACCTTCTTCCCTCTCTCTCTTGCTCAACACAACAACTCTAAAGCCTAAGTTGTTATCCCTCCTTGAATGCTTTAGCTGATCTCCTTGACCGTACACCTGTAGATCTCCTTGACCTTGCTTGCTTCAATGCTTTTACTTGCCTTAGAATAATTACAATACATGCCTTATGGGTCTTTAAATAGGATCCCATGCTTACAAAAATAGAACTCTAACTACTAAAATTAAACACATAGCCCGCGACTTAAATTAGCCCCTTAGCATGCAAACACTCGGTTCAATTAACTAACTGTTCATGCAACGAATAGTTCTAGACCGCACAGGCGATCGACGCCGGTCCCTACTTGTTTGGTGCTGCCGACGTCGGCCGACTCCCTGCCATCGCCGGTCTCCTTCTCCACTGCATCTGACCGACATCAGTCATACTACCGACGCTGGTGGCTCTGGTTCTTCAGCATCCTTCCTTGTGTCTGCAAATAGTTGAAGCTTTTAGCTCCACACCTTAACATGGAGTAGAGTGTAATTTCAAGGATGAAGGTCAAGTTACTCTTCAAAAATTTGCAATCCTAAAAGAGTCTCATGAGATCAAGGTATAAGACATAGTTCTTGGTGATGTGTCAATACCCTTATTTAATTTTAAATCACCCTCATATGCATTAGAACATGAATAAAACTAACTTGATAACCTCATACATCAAGAAGAGAAGATTTAAGAAGTAGTGGTTCTAGATGACAAGGAGGATAAATATGATTGGCAACTGCAAATGAATATTTTTAAAGAGCTTTGCCAAGTTGAAGGACAATTACATAGCAACGTGGAAAAAGAGTTTTCCATGGAGGACAATGACCAAGATTGGATAGAATATACAAAGCTTTTAAATGATCTTGAATAACTTATAGTTAAGAAGAAGTCTAATCCTATTAAGATCACCATAGAAACCAAGAAGGTATGCCTTGTTGAACCACCATATATCTAAGGAACCATATGATAAATTTGAGGCTATTTGGATGAAATAAGAGTTCATTTCCATAGTTATCATATTTGGAACTATGTGGTTCTCATTAAACACCATGCTAATGAAGTTGGCAAACACCATGAAGAAGATAAAGGCATCAATTCCAAGAATCAAAAGGATACATGCCTCATTCATTCCTCTATGTCATGAATCAAGAGAGGTTTTAAACTTCCCATTTGATCTAGGAGGAAGTGTTTGTCTTAGGTTAGTTAGTGTCTGAGTTAGTTAGTTTGGTTGTTTTGATTGTATGTTACATAAGTGATCGTGAAGCACATGTGTGTTTCTTGATCTATGTCTTATTCTTGTTGTTTTCTATTGTTTGGTGTGTTATCAAAGGCAATTTTATGTCAAACTACTATATATGTGACTCCATGGCCCAATAGATAGGATTAGGCAATTAGTCTTGGTATAAAAAATCATACCACCCTTGGGAAATCACCAAGAATGTTGACCATTTTTACCACAAGTCAAAATGGGTCAAATCCCTTAATAGTAAAAAAACTTATATAGGGGTATAATATAGTGTCATAGGGTTTTTTTTGTTCATTATATGTAATTTTATGCCATTTGTACCTTGATCATGGTTTGATTAAGTCTTATGTTATTTTGAGTTGGTTAGGGGTAATTTTAGAGTCATATACATAAATGGTATAGTTTTAAGGGGTATTCATGTGTTCCAAGTTCCTCTTAAACATACAATATCTCAATCCTTATTATTTATGTTATTTTCTAACTAAATATTGGTAAGTGATAACTAAAAATCAACAAGATAGATTCAAAACCATTCTACTCCTTCATTTCCCTTCAAGATATACAAAAATAGTTAATTGAGTGAGTCTACCTCCATGAATGAGCATCTACAAGTGTTATGGAGAAGATCATTGCATCAAAATGAGAAATTTCTTGGATTCAATCACTTCATGCTTCAAAAAGCTCATTTAAAGAAGGCAAAGATGTTCAAAATAAACCATAAGGCTAGAGCAGAGGATGTTAAATTAAAGCCATAACAAATAACTGTTTGGGTTCAAATATTCAAAAGGATCCTAAGCTTAAACATAGAACTTCCAAGTCTAAATGTATCATGTGATCAGATCATATATCAATGGTATGTGGGTAGTAAATGAGTAAAAATTTCCTAGAGTGGATCGATGTTATGCATTCCTATGTATAAACTAAGAATGATAATTTGCATTAAAGACTAGGATCATATATCAATGGCGTGCATTCAATCACACAACAAAAATCTAATGATGAGAAAAATTTCAAAAGGTTAGAATATCCTAAGATTGAATGCACCAATGATAAGTGTCATATTCATGGCAACTTATTAGATCAAAGGTACACATTTGATCAAGTAGAATGATGATCAATGACATGCATTCAATCATGCCAAGAAGATCAATAGTGTGCATAAATTCAAGGAGACAAATAGATAAATTGCATGTGAGAATTCCAAATGTCATAATATTAGGACCTTGGATCAATGTTAAATGACCAATGAGTAATGTCAAAGTAAGGAAACTCCCAAGAGGATCAATGAAGTGAGTTCGGTCAAATTTCTAGGAGTCATGGGGTAGATACAATTTATAGGAATTATAGAAATTTATATGAGAGTTTAAAAATTAGTACATATATACATGGTATAAACATTATGATTTATCGATAGGTTATAAATCTAAGAATAGATATACCATATATAAATGTACAATGTGTGATATGCTTATGAACATTATTATTATAATTAGGTAAAATGGGTACTTTGTTATGTATTTAATGTTTAGACGAGGTATTAAAATAAATTTTCTTGGTTTAAAAACATATTTTATTAAGTTATTATAAGATTGGATTTTTTTATATTTGTGGAATATGAACAAATAAATACACTGTGATTGATGTTTTGTTTCATGGATGAAATAACATTTCAAGTTACTTTGTGATATTGAGTAACTTATAGTCTAGTTATAATTCTTACCAAAATTATAAGTGAGATGATTTTACCTAAATTATAGGTTATATTGTATTAAATTATCCACTCTCATTATATATATAATCTAGATTAAATTGCTTACACCCACCATATTATGCACATATTTGGGTTATACAATTGAGATGAAAAAACATAATGATCGTGTTGAAACTCACCTTTAGACCAAGGTTGGGGACATCTTCCCTCTAATATCTATATATATGCACTTGCCAGTTCATAATTTCCTAGTCTTAGATTTAATGTTCATAATGAGGCATTATTTCAAATCAAATTTCCAAAAAGAAAGATGGTTACATCGACACATAGGTGTACTCCTAACCTTACTCTTCTTACTTTGAAGCATTTTCAAATTATTTCAATTTTATATTCCATACATTTATTATATACTATAACATGCTCTTGGTTTTAGGCCAATCATTGGTAAATCACTCAATTTGGGCTCATGCAAAGACAAGGTGTGTTATACAAACCCAGGTATGAATTTCTTTCCTTTAAATTAACACTTTCATTACTAGATTAAAGGGGAGAATGTAGATACTAAATAGGATTTATATATTACCTAAGGATTGTAGACTTGGAAAAAAACTATCATGGCTATACCTTTCATTTATAGACCTTCCCATTTCCAAAGGGATCACCTTCATTATTTATTTGTGCCTAATTTCTTATCTCTTAGTTTGACCATTGGTATTCCAATGACCAGGCCTTCTATACTAGGAAAAAAATATCTAAACTTAATTATTATCCTTCACTACATGTCAGATCAAAAGTATTTTATGGACTTGAGTATGTTGACATGTAAACAAGAGATCGAAGTAAGATTGTGTATGTCTCCATGTAAGCTCAGTCCAAGACCATTTTATATTATAGGGAATCCATTTTTGGTTTAGGACTAATTTAGGCTTGTAAGGAATGAAATGGAGAACATGAGTAGGAAATTTGAAATGCTCACATGTTTTGGGACACTCTACATAGGAATCTAGAGATTTAATTACTGATGAGGAAGGTTTTGAACTTTGCTTTTATGGGGTTTGTCTAAAATTTCTCCTTCCTCAATTCAATCATCATTTCTATCCCTAGTCAGTTATGGGACATTCCAAAAAAGCTAAATGATGAAGGCAGTTTCTTAAATAATCAAGGAGAGTCCTATGCCACATTTCATGAAGTTTCATGCTTTAGAGAGCCACTTTTCCTATTAAACCTTGCATGGTCATTTTCATACTCATTCTCATACATGTTTAACTTCTTTCTCTTATCATGACACATGTCTTAGTGACTCTTGGTCTTCATTTTTTCCTCCTCTCTCTAAAATTATATAAGTAGTTTATCCTTTTTGGCCTTTTTAGGGGGAATTACACTCCATCTATGGCAAAGCCCTACTAGAATGACATTTTATTTTTCCTTTGAATAATTAATGCAAGTTTGGTTTTGAGTTCATGAACATTTGTCTAAGTGTGTAAAGTGATAATCTTCTATCCTTTCTTCTCTTATCCTCTCATGTTTATGTAATATTTATTATTATAGTAGGTTATATGAAGTGTTCTCAAATGTATGTGTCTATCTTTTAAATTTATAATGAGCCTTAGTGTCTACAACTAGCCTATGGTTCACTTACCTTGGATATCTTTCATGCATCTCACCTCCATATTGAAATACTCGTGTTAAAATCTCTTAAGACTTGGAAGTGAGATTGATGCCTTTTTTCTGAGTATAAGAAGTATAATGGTCATATGGAAATCATCTTGGTGTATCACCATATTAGAGTAAATTAATTTCATGCAAAATTTTATCCCTTTCCCCATAATCAATCAACTAGTTTAAGTGATAAGCACTTTAAGATACATTTAGGGAGCTAGCCTTTAAAACTAGAGGATTACTTCCACTATAGGTACACCCACATACCTATAATTATTCTCATGTTTCCCAAATATATAAGAGGATTGAATAACCTCTTCTAGGGTGAAATATTTAGTGACAATAGTACCTTACATTGAAATTCATTTATTTTAAGTTTTACATGCTTCCCAACATGATTTAGTATATTTTAAATGTCAATTCATTTTTTTATGTTTTACACACTTCCCAACATGATTTAGTGTGTTTTACATGTCAATTAATTTATATCATGTATGTCTTACATACTTCCCAACATGATTGTGTGTTTTACATTTCATTCCATATTTATCATTTAATCATGTATTACATGTTTCCCAATCCAATCCATTATATTTTACATTTAAACTTTTTTATGATTATTTGAAACCATGCATTTGTTCAAATTTGATAGAAAAAGAAAAAGAATAAATCACATATTTTATCATATCATATATATAAAATTAACATGCGATATAAATAAGATACATATATACATAACATCAATGAAAATATATATACATAAATAGCTCAAATGTTTGATACAATATAAAATTACATAAGCACAATTAAATATTAGTGCTTAGGTAATTTTATGTGAATTTTTTTAATAAGATGAACTAACAAAAACTCAAAAGAAAAGCAACGTTTAAACTAAGATGAGGCATACTTGTGTGATTAGTTATGCAACATTGACCAAGATATTGAGAGATCTCCTTTTTGGATGGGAAGGAATACCTGCACATAAGTGAGAAATTATACAAGATAGGTTAATAAAGTAATAGGGTGGATTGCCTAGTAAAATACCAATCCCAAGAAGGTGTAAGCTTCCCTTCATGGATGTCAATCTATCTATTTAGTAATTAAGATGATAAAAAAGATAATGAAAATTAGAAATGCTTGTTGATAGTTAAATAACATAAGATAGTTTGAATATCTATTCTTCCTCTATTGTATTAATATAATCAAAATAATCAAGCTAATAATCATATGCATTTTGATAACTTCCTAGATAATTTCAAGTTGTGTTAAAATATCATCAATGTTAGGAGTGAACATAATAATGTAAACACAGATTATGTGAAATATCACTTTGATCAGTAAAGATGGGTTGGGGAACATTGGCAAATAAAAAATGTTGAGTATTTTGTGAGATTCTCCTAGAATTGTCATCTAAAGATAGATTCCATGTTTATAAGAAAATAGAACAATCAGAATAGTGTAGGACTGTGGTAAAAATACACAAAAATAAGCTTGGGTTCTATAAATAAATAGTTCTGACATGCATCAATGTCAATTCATAAAATCAATATCAATTTTATGAATCTATGGTGATCAATACAATAAATTCTGATTTTGGTAAAATTTACCAAAGTTTAATAACATGGTTTATGATTTAATAAAATGGATTCCAAGGATAAAAAAAGTATTCTAAGGAACAAATTAATGATATTAATACACATAATATGATAGATAAATAAATTATACTAAAACCTAGGTATAATACTAGGCTTGAAGTGCCTTTGGATGGTACTATGGATTGGTGATGTATTCTGACTTCCACAAAGTCATACCAAGGAATCAAAGTTTTGATGTAGATAAATGAGATAATATAATGTATATGCTACTAGGTCACTATTGTCATTTAATTTTTCACCCTTGGATAGGTATTTCAAGCCTAATCCAGATTGAGTGGAACATGGGATTACTCCTAGGCCTATGGGTTGCCTATATTAGGGGTACACCTCTAAATTAAAGGGCTAGCTCCTTATATTTATCTTGATTTCTCATAACTAATACTACTAGCTCATTTAGATGAAAAGGGAGAGAGAAGACATAAATTAAACATGTCCTAATAAGGCGATGAAAAAAATTTAACCTAACCACTGCCAACCAATTATAATTACACTTCAAATAAAATCCTAATCTACACATGACACTAATCCAAATCTACCCTTTGCATTAGTATTTCTCATGGAGGTTTGTGAAGCAAAATTAAGCTAGGAGGACTAAGCAAAAGGTTTTAGAATGAAACTAGTGGAGAGATAATTCACCAAACTCATGAAAATTAATTAGAACACTTCAAGAAACCTTTAATAGACTTTTAAAGTTTAATATGAATGCAAACAAAGACAATATGCCAAGGAAGAGAATCTATCACTTATTAGTATCAACTAGTCTAACATACACATTGAAACATATCATGGAGAAGGTAAACCATATTTTTATTTATTTTTCAAAGGCTAAAAATGATCAGGGTTTCAACATACTCAAGTGGAGGATTCCATGAACTTATCCAACATAAACTTAGACAAAAGTGGTTGCTTCTATAGAGAATTGTGAAGAGAGAGAGAGGGGGGGGCATAATAGGGAAGGAGTGACAAGTTTCCATTTGAGTTAAAATAATAAGAGGAGTTATGAGATAGTAAAACATACCTCAAAGTCCATGTGTCTCACTCTTGAAGATGCTTTGACCCTCCATGTGGTGTAGTGGTTACAAATTAGCTTGATACCTTGAGTAGCTTCTTGAAAACTACCCTTATTTGCATGACAAGAGTGAAAAATGGAAATTCCAATCATGAATTCAACATTAAATGAACTTATACTATTAATTTTACATCTTTCATTCTATAATAAACTCATCTGACCTAACATTCCACCATTCATGTACATAAGTTTCTTGAAACTCTTCATTTCCCATGCCTAGTTTGGTCCAAGTGGCCTAAAACTCAAGTGCATCTTCTTCAAGGAATAATATCTATATTAATTATCTTTAAATATGTTATTATGCCTAAAAAAACCATTTTGGTTCCTAGAACAACTCCTAAGAATTCATTCTCCTCATTTATCCCTCACTAAACATATTTCCCTTGTAGCCCTAAAAAAATGTAAACCTTATTTAATAGGGAGTTTTATAGATGATAATGAGAAAAAATGGAATATTATATGACCCATTATGTATTTATATCTCCATGTCAAATTTCATCCCCTGAATCTGAGTAGAAGTTCATCTTGTATGCCTTTCTCTCTCTTAAATTAGGCCTCTTTGCTTAGGACCTATTTTATTTCTCTATAATTCTAACACACATGTTAAATCACCCAAATTTTCTTTATACACTTTATATATGACATAACTAACCTCCATGTCAATTTTGAGAACCTAAGACCCTATGGAAGTATGCAAACCAAGAAATGGCCTTATCATCTAGTCTAATTTTGAGCTTGTTTGAGACTACCTTGGAAAATGGGCCTAGTTTGATCACATATATAATATACTATTGATTTTTTTAGACTTTAATGGATGGGTAAACTTCCCAAATTACTACATCTAATGATTGGGAAGTTTTCCCCTTCTCAGAACACCTTAAAACACTAAAAACATGTAAGAAATAAGGCATTTGTGTAAATTAGTGAAAGTGACATCAGTATCAAAGTAAATTTTTATAACATATTTGGATTAATAAACAAAATATAATAATTTTTATGATCAAACTATGTCATTAGATATGCATTTGAGGTCTCTTTTCCATGACTGGTCACTATCAAGGTTTAAGAGAGGTTTAAGACTTATTTGGGGTCTTAACGATTGTTCATAAATAAAAAATAATTAATGGACCTCCTTCCAATTATAAAACATTATTTTATAACCTTCTTAACTATCCAAAATTACTCATCCTCCCATGTAGAGTGTGAGCTATGGTATAAGCATCATAAGTTGCTCTTCGGGTGGCATGCTTAGCGTTCTTGAGCTTCAAGATAGGTATGCTTTAAGTTTTGCATCTCAAAAATATATCTTACTATTGTGAGAGATTAAATAACATTTAAAAAAAAACCCTCCATGATTCTAAATTCCTTGGTATTTCTCATAACTCATATGCATTCCATGGTGTACTAGTCAGGGTGTTTCAGGTTTAGGTTTATTTTCTCTTTGCTAGCCCTCAAGGACACTTGGACAAAACACTAAGTTTTTTTTCCACATATAGCTATATGGATAATTTTTACATGACTATTTACTTCCATTATGGATATTCATTAATTTTTTAATGCTTTTTAAATGCCTTATATCTCACATAGATGCCTTAGTCTCATGATTGCCCCTTGCCAAAGGAGTGGCCAAGTCTTAGATAAAATAGTGAGTAATTCCAATATTAGTATGGATTTTATATGATCATGAACATATTTTTAAACTCATAAATATATATTTTACCAATTTATAAAGTATAATCATGCCTTGTGAAGTCCCAAAACTACAATCTCTTTCATGGCTGGACTATAGCCTATGTTTGACTATCTGGTTTTGATAGACTATTTATGGAGTCATGAAACTTAGATCAATCAGTCTTCCTTAGTTCCCTTTAAATTTTAAAACTCCTTAATACTTGTGTATATTATCTAATGTGGACCTAATATCATCTCAAACATGTTATTAGGTCTTGTTTAAACTTAAGACCAGCCTCTCCCCATGTAGCCTGTAGGTAGTTGTTTAGGTGTTTGATTATGTTATGTGAGTTTAGAACCTCATTACTAACTCCATAATATTATACTAGTCCTTGAATTTTTTTTAGGATATCAATTTATATTTATAACTCTTTTCAAACATACTATATTCATCTTTTAGGTTTGAACCAACCTATTGATACTTCAAAAGGCCCTGTAGATAACCTTTGAGGGTCACTTGACTACATTATTTAGGTTTGAGACCTCACCCTCATATAAATAACCCTATAAATATTATTTAACCTATTTTTAAGTATTAATTAGGTTTATAATTATCTCAATTAACCACTCTACTCTTATTCTAATCTTAGAGAATCAATTGTTCCTAAAGTAGGCCTATAGGTGCTTATCAAGGTATCTTGATTGCATCTAGTGTTTTAGGTCTCTCCTTCAACATCATAAATATTTAATGTACATGAAACTATATGGAGTTATTATTTATTTCAATCACCTTTCATATATGCTCTTTTCTTTTCTTCATTAGAATTAAGACCCATTGTCTAGTTAGCCACCTATAGGTGCTCATTATGGCTCATGTCTGTGTCTAAGTTTTGAAGCTAACATATTTTCTATAGGAATGATGCTTGAAGGATCAAAAATATTGATAAGGGCTGATATCATTGTCTATAAGGGATTCCAACACATTGATGGAATTTTAAAATTACTTCTCTTTCCCATTTTGTAAATAGTATTATACACACATGTAGGTATCTTAAGATAGACTCATTCTCATCCTAACTATAAGTGGCCTAGATGCTCTTGGATGAGATGGATAACTATTTTTATCTATCTTGAAGAGACTTAGATAAGGTTTCACTATCTTATCTTTATTTTATTTTTATTTGTCATTATTTTTTGGTCCAAAATGAGGACATACAATCCTAGGGCATGTAGGTCTCATTTGCTTATTTTAGGGCTCAAAGAGATACCTACTAGGTTCATGAGTTCTTAAAGTCTATAAACCCACTATATACCTTCCTTTTTACTCCTTAAAATCTCACATAGCTTCTAATCATGCATCAATTCACACTAAAATTCATCTTACAATCTTGTATGGAACATATGTAGTTATCTTATGCATAAGCCTTATGAGTATAGAGTAAGAGTACTAAGTCAACTTGAGAAACTTAGTGATGGTAGTGAGGTTTTTATATATAATTGAATAAATTAATATATTTATTAGTCCTCTCTATTAATACTAAGCATCTCCCATCTATTCTTATAGTGTGTACAACATGCGATTGAAGGAAACAACTATGATCCTTATTGAAAGTGTGCATTTCAACTCCTTTCTTAACTTTTCTTCACTTTAAATGGTGAAATAAGATTTAAAAAAATTATACCATGATTTATTACTATTAATTGAGCCCATATTGATAATCAAACATATAATGGGCTATGCAAACCTAGACCATGTTTCCAAAAAAAAGCACACTTGAAGAGTATGAACCAAAAACACATCTCAAACAAAATAAATTAAACTCCATAAAAATAATTGAGATCCCATGATTAAAAAATAACTAAAAACCTCTGAGAATGACCACCATGAAAATGAAACAAGACCTTGTAGCAAAATCCATTCAAACAACCTGTACACTAAGACATTCTTCTTCCAAGTGAAGGCAGTTTAAGAAGATTAGTTGGATTATTAAACCACCATGAAAAGGAGATAAATGTCCTATAAATACCACTTTAAAAACCATTCCTCTCCGTATATTTCTAAATTTGATAAATGGGTACAATAATATATCTCTTTCAGATGGATAGGCCATAGTGCCATGCCACTATCAATTGTTGGGGACCTAGGTTGTACCCTAGTTGAGAAAGGGATTATTCAGGTCTTATTGCTTAAACCTATCCCAACATGGTAATTACCCTAAATTTTAGGTCACCTAATACTGCGTTAAACCTCTAGATAAGGCTAACTTAATTTAGGATCTATCACCTAAACTAAATCTAAGCTAACTCTTGCTTGGAAAGGGAGAGAGATTAACAATAATCCATGAGAGCATATTAAAATGAGGTGATACACCAAATGTTTTAATACTTATAAATATAAAAGGCACACTATAACACACAATCAAGACTATATAATATCAATTCACTCACTCTTTAATTATCCCTCACATAAGTATTTCATAAAAAAGTACAAACTAGCTATCAACCTAGCATGGGAGGGTAGTTTTCCACTTCCAAAATAACCAACATACTATATATGCATTTAGAATGACCTGTGAGAAATAACAAAACACTTCATGAAGGTGTTAAAACTTAGACAGAGGCAAGGAAAACATATATTTGCTTAACCACATCAATGAACTCATGAAACACACTTTGATTCAGCTTGAAAATGGAGGAATTCAATATTTTATTGCATTAAATAGGTGTTACATTAAAAATATTAGCAGAGTATAGTCATGCAAAAGAGAGGGATAATTTTCAAGGATTAGAAGTTTGCATTTATAGATGAATGGGATGAGAGAGATGGGGATCATATGTAAATGGATGGAGAAGGGAGCATAATAACCAATATTTCTAATAATTCTAGCATTTATGCCATTAGAAAAGACTATAATGCCTAGGGTTACTTCTATAAGGTATCCATAACAACCATATCAATCCCTTTCAATCTATTTCTAGCATGTATTGATTATTATTACATTTACAATGGTGGGATCAAGTTGTTTTCAAGCTGAATTCTAGCATTGAAGCAATTACAACATATGTATCAATCTGTTGTGATCTTATTTTGACATGGATTACTCCCTACTGGTTCATCTTTGGCATGTAAGAATGGAGAAAAGGGTCATAATCATGCTATTGGATTTGGTGACAAAATTATCAAAACTAACATGTCTACCTCCATAGACTCCCTTTAAAATATTTTCTCTGGTTCAACCTTGACTATATTTGATCTCTATTTAAAGTCTCAAGGCTTCAAATTATGATATTGGCCCTTGATCTTGATATGGGTCTCTAAAAGTGTGCCACCTCATAGGTCTTCATTCATTCTCAAGATCTTGCTATTAGTCTATCTACTTCTACACTTGTGCCATGTGGTGGCCTCACATTCAATTTGGGCTCCTTGTACTATGCACCATTGATCTTATCTACATGACTCAATGCATGTTGTTTATATTTATTAGTAAGATTAAACACACACTATTTTTCTTTTAACTTACCATGATCATGACACTTATTATTCCCTCATTGAATCTTAGGATCCTCTAACTTTTTGACTATGAACTCTTTATTGATATTTGGATACATAATTAAATGCACTCTCTTGGATCTTTAGGACCCATTGACATTGTCCTCTCCTACTCTCCATTGGATCTTTTGATCTAGTTTTATTTAGACCATTGATATTGATCTAGGGACCTTTTGACCTATTGATTGCTTGCATGCTATTGATCTATGATTTGATCAAGAAATATTTTGACACTTGTTAGCTTTGTATTTATCTCTAGGATCCTTACAATTTTTTGAATTCAAATGGATATTCACTATGACTTTTATTTAACATCCCTATGAACATCTCAATTTGCTTGTTAAACTTTGAACACTTGTATCTTGAGATAGAAAAAACATCAAGACACCAAATTTGTAGAGTATGATCTAGGCATGAAAAAAATCATGTCCATGTAATTCTTTTACCCTAGTAAATCTCTAAGGTACATTTATGAGATTTATAATTAGACTAACATGTTCATTTTTACAAGGCTTTCCATGATAGTCTATCTCCTAAAGATCATCAAATCCACACTTTAAGCTTTATTAAAGTGTTTTAAAAGCTTACAATCAAAAAGTGATCTAGATAAAGGATGTTTTCTCATCCTCCTATTGGATTACTTCTTAACCAAGACCCTACTCAGCTTCAAACCACATCTAGACAAAATTTTCTTATGTGGGCCAAATTTGGCCAACATCTTTGGTGACTCAACTAGGTAGCATGCCTGTTATGCTTGAGAACTCAAACCATTTACATGACTCTTGGACTCACCAATAATGATGAATCTAATCCATGACTATAAGAAACCTTTTGACTTGAAAATATAAATAATTGTACCAAAACAAGGAAGGAAACATAGAAAATAAGGAAGTTAACTAAATAAAAAAAATGTGCAAATAAATCACCTATTTGGGACAAAACATAAATAAACTAATCTAACTAATCATGACAAAAACATGATCCACCTGGATCAAAATGAAATTCATAAACTCACTCACTCAAAGAGATGGTACAAGTTGCAAAGTAGGATGTTTATTGACCATGACCTTTGATGATCCATTCTTATTATCAACCAACTCTCTTAACATATCCTCAAATGAGTCATCAATAGCAAACTAGTTAGCAACAAATACAAAATATTTCTCATACTTCTTTCCAACTAACCTTGTCAATTGATACCTCATATATGCCTTGTCTTTGAGTGTTTTAGGAATCTTGAGTGAACTCATCCGTATTATCAACTGATACAAGTTCATCTAGATCTTCAAATATATTTTAATAGTTAACCCAATCTATATCATGATCTTGAATGAGTGATTCTTGATCAAATTTCTCATAAACATGCTCTTTAATGGGCAACATATCCCTACAAAGCTCTTCAATCTCTTGCAGAGATTCAAGTTATAATTTCTAATCATCCTCTTGTTCCTCATTTTGATTAAATTGAATAGAATTAGCTTGAATGACACCTTCATCTTTCTCAAGTGGAGATATCTCTAATTCATTTATGACTTCAATTTGTACCAATTCCTCATGGAGTTGTTCCACATCAAGATAAAAATTCTTATTCTCAACTGCAATATCATTCCCAAATAAAACCTTAAGTGAAGTATCAATGAGAAAATATTCCTCATATGCACTTTAATAATTCTCTTCACACTCTTAAATAACTTGGCTTGTAGCTAAAATCTCTTTCTCTATCCTCCATAGAATAAGCTCCTCCTGAAGAAGGGAGATGGTGGGAGGGTAATGAGATTTATTTGATTGAGAGGGGGTATGAAGCATGGAAGGTTTATCATGATCAAATTTTAGGATCTTGAGGGAAATGGAATCATCTGGGGAGTCTTGAAGAGGACGGAAAGAGAAATTCTTAAAGACCTCTATATTCTGCTCCTTTCACTTGGCCATCACCTCATCAAAGCTTGAAACCTATTTATCCTCAAGGACAACTTAAGCTTGAGGTATAAGTAAGGAAGAAATAGAAATAGAAGAAGTATTATTATCTTGAATATATTATTTAATAGGCATATGAGTTTTTTCTTGACTCTTACTAGGGAGTTCCCTTGGCTTAAATTGATTATGGTTAAGCACATTGTGAGAATGAGGAACACAAGAATACTGGTAAGGAATACAAGAGAGTTTTTTAGATAACTGGTTCAACTCAACTTTTTACTTTTCCCAAGCCTCCATATTCTCCAATACAAGATTACATAACTCAATCCTCTCCTTTAGACCATTGGATACATTTAGAAATAGTCCATTCACTTCCTCATACTAATAATTTGAAAAACCATTTCTTGCATATGCTAGTATTTTGAGATCTATTTCATCCATTCTCTCTTGGAGATAGGGATAATCATATACAACATCATATCCATATGGGGAAGGTGAAATTTGGTCTTGAGATTTATATGGTTCATAAGGGGAATAAGGGTCATACTCTTGATAATAAAGATCATAAGAAACCTAATAAAGCTCAAGATAACTTGGATAAAAATCTTGGTAAGGATGATTAAGCTCATAACGAAGATCATATGGATTATGGTAGAGTTGTAATGATTCACTACAAGGCTAGTGAGGAAGTATTGCATAGTTTTCCTCATACATAACCATGAAAAAAACATCAAGATAGCAATGAAAATTGACTTACTTGGAAATTGTGCCTAGACTATTAGAAGAAATTCCTTAAGCATGGAATTACCAAATACTTCATGAAGAACATAGATGTAAATGAAATTTCACCAAGATCAGCTCCAATGATTCCCACCAAGTGTGTCAAAAATTATTGGGGACCTAGGTTGCACCTTAGCTAAGAAGGGGATTATTATGGTCCTTTTGCTCAAACCTAGTCCAACGTGATAATAACCCTAGGTTGTGGATCACCTAATACTAGGTCAGACCTCTGGAAAAGGCCAACTTCCTTTTGGCTCTATCACCTAAACTAAACTTAAGATAACTCTTACTTAGAAAGGGAGAGAAATTAAAAAAAATCCATGAGAGCATATAAAAAGGAGGTGATGTACCAAATTTTTTGATCCTTATACTTGCATAAGACACAATATAAGACACATTCAAGACTATAGAAAATAACTTCACTCACATAATTTCATAAAAAGGCATAAACTAGCTATTATCCTAGTATGGGAGGGCAATTGTCCACTTCCAAACTGACCAACGAACTATATATGTACCTAAAATGACCTTTTAGAACTACCAAAACACTTCATGAAGGTGAGAAAACTCAGAAAAAGGTAAGGAAAGCATATATTAACTTAACCACATTAGTGAACTCATGAAACACACTATGATTCAACTTGTAAATGGAAGAATTTAGTCTTTTATTGCATCAAATAGGTGTTATAGTAATTTTTTTGGTAAAATCTAGTCATGCCAAAGAGAGGGATCCTTTTCAAGGATTAGAAGCCTATATTAATAGCTGAATGGGATAAGAGAGATATGGATCATGCATATAAGGATGGATAAGGAAGCATAATAACCAAGATTTCCAATCATTCTAGCATTGATGCCATTATAAAAGACCATAATGCCTAGGATTACTTATGGAAGTCAACCATAATAACCATATCAACCCCTTTCAATCTATTTATGTCCTGCATTGATGATTCTTATGGTTACTATTGACCATTTTTGACCAATAGGGCAAAAAATCAGTCCCCCTTCTTCCCCTGCTATTTAAGGCCAATTCATTTTTTTTTATTTTGCACAAGTCTAGGAGTTTCTACAAACTCTGTAGGTGCTTGGTTCAATCTTTAGGTTCTTTGGCTTGGTTCAATCAGCTAAGTTCAATGCAGAGTTCAATCGGCAAAGTTCACAACCTTGGTTCAATCACCGGTTCAATGTTTTGGTTCAACACAATTGGTTCAAGGGGTTAGTTCAACAAGCAAAAAAGCCCAAAGGAAATTACCAAGGATAGTGACGTCTCGGATGCCATCAACTTTAAGAAGGCAAACTAGCCATAGTTTTTTCAAACAATGGTAGGTGCGTGGACATAAAATTTAAGCCAACAAAAAGGCCATTGCTTTTTAAATGCCCAAGCGCTAACCATGAAAGAAGCCCAAGCAATGCAACGACCAGCCCAGAGATAGCCTTGAGGGCTGAAAGAGTAGGAAGAAGACAAGGTAGAGAAAAGACAAAAGTGTCAGGTGTAGGAGCAAGAAAATAGCCCAAGTGGTGAAGGAGGGCACCAATTCAAGAATTTATTTTGGTAGATGATACAGTGCCTACGAATTGACCATTAGGAGGCACAAATAGCTAGCAGTGCAACCATTTTTCTTCATTTTGCATTAATGAATAGACAAACCATGTAATCATTTGGAAGAAGTGGCCTTAAAAATAGATAAAGGGTGCATGCTCATTGATGTTTTGAGTAGCTTGTTGTTCTCAATGCTCATAAGGCACATGGGTCACTTTTATAAAGGGTGCCAAAAGGCCTCCTTTCTTCTTCTATATATTGGAGACTTGTCATTTTTGTAATGATCTTCCACATTTGTAAGGCGTAGCCCTAACAAAATTTCACCTGAATTAATAAACACATTTTTTACCTCTATCTTGGATAGATATTTTTGAGTATGTCTTGAGTGTTAGTTTGTGTTTAGTCATTATTTCTTGATGCTTTCATATGTTCAACACCAACATACCTATTATCTACAAGGTGCCATTATTGTAGTTGACAAGGAGAGTTATATTTGGAAGAGCAAATATAGAAGAAATTACTACATAAGTGTGCATCTTACAGCACCTTTGGTGATCTCTATTTTTTTAATTTTCCATTAGAGCTTCCCTGCCATGTTTCTTGCAGCCTGGCCCTTCTGCCAAGTCTAAAGTGTATGTATGTGTTTGTCTAGTTTTATAGTGTGAATGTGAGAAGGTCAACTTTATTTTGGTGCACCACCTCTTTAGAGTAGATTTGTTTTCCTACAATCTTTCTCCCTTTTCATCCCCCCCATTATATATATATATATATATATATATATATATATATATATATATTAGCACTTACTCGAACAAATCAGATGCATCAAAGGGAGCTAGCCCTTACCTAGAGACTGTCCCCTCCAGCTTTACCGGTCCCATAGGTGAGAGGGGAGTTTCCATTGTTGCGTGTGGAAGGAAGGAGCTCAGCCTCCTTACCCTGGGTGCAATCCACTGTGTCAATAGTTTTTGGCATGCCTAATGGGACCAACTAGGACAAGTTGTGTCCACAGATTTAAAGAACTTTTGGTGTGTTCTTCGACCAACTAGCCTTTGGAGGCTTTTGAATCAAACACCAATGGTGACTCTGAGTTAAATCAACTGGTTAAGCAGTTCTAGTACAATACCATCAAGAAACAACATTATGGTATGTATAATCCCATCATTCTGAGCCATGGACCCTATTTTCATTGGCCAACATGGTTATGATCATCACCAACCTTATGTTGATCCTTATTAGGTCTAATATGACCGGTCCCAACCCTATCATGATTTATATCAGCCTTATGCCTAGTCTTCTAAATATGTCACTGCTCCCACTCAACCCAGTCTCCTTGCCAATCAACCTGTTTCCACCTTTAAGCGAGCACTGTTGGGATACCAAAATTATGTAATAGATATTGACACTAAAAGGGCATGTGACCAAGAAATTCCTGATCATATCATCTGCTAAGTGAGGAATGCACTAGATCAGGTTAAGAAGGAATGGACTCTCATTGAAAGAGCCAATTAACACAGGCTTACAAATGAGATGTTGGATGTGAGTGGTTTGATTGCATATTTGGAGGAGAAGCTAAGTATTTATGAAAGGCAGCCTTACCAAGTCTATCAACCTACATACTCACTGCCCCAAGTGTCATATCAGTCATATACAGCCCCTGCTTATGAGCCAAGTCAAGCCTGTCAAAGTCCTTTCCCCAATCATGTTGAGGAGAGTTCTAAAATATCAAATCTTGTGTTTAAGGCTAATCTTGATAGACAGAGTGAATTGGTAAACCTTCAGATGTAGCATTCCATCTTGGCAATGAGGGAAGTGGAATCTAAATCTTCACTACCCTCTCACATTGTGGCCCCACCACCCCCAAAGGAGATGCCCAGTCTAAATTGCTTGAGTTGGAATAAAGCGGTTGAGTCATGGAATAGCAAGGGGGAGAAATAAATTGTCTAAAGAGTGTGAGGTACAAAATGAGGATGATCTAGCCAAGCAAATTGAGGAATTAGAAGAGAAGATGAGACTACTTAGAGAAAGAGCGATGGAGCTTTTAGACCCTGAAGAGGAGCCGATGCCAAAAATCACCCCTTCCACCAATCCATGAGCTTATTTTAATATTGATGAAGTGTTGGTAAAGTGGAGGGATGAAAACCAAGAAATTTTGGCCCAAGGTTTGCCCCCTCCTATTCTAAAGAAAGCCCCCTCTGGTGTGCCAAATCCTTTCTATCAAATGGCATCAATTGATCCTACCCTTAATCTCATGCACCTAGATTTTCAACACGCCTCTTTTCAGATAGTTCTTCCTGTACATGACCAAACCCTCCCAAATCTTCCCCAACCTCCTCAAGTCTTTCAACATGATCTCCAAATTCAAAGCTGGAAGAAGGAACATCATGAACCAGCTCGGGACCTTGAAGAGGATAAAGTTGCTGCCTATTCACAAGAGCAAGATTCTAATCCCAAGATCATGAGTTGGAAGTAAATAGTGGAATCTCAGGGTAGAAAGGAAGAAGAGAGATTTTTTGCTCAAAACCTTGAAGAAGATGGGGCTGCTCTTGCTCTCGATGATGATTGTGACTTCTAGGAAAGGCTTTTCTAGGAAGATATGGATAGGTAGATTGCAGAGTTGGAGTCCAGAGCAGGTCTCCTTAGCGAATGTGTGATGGACATTTCAGACCAAATATAAAATTCTTTCTGAATACACTCCATCCATACACCTCCAAGAAAGCTATTAGGCCTTCCCTAATATAGATTATGCTCAATTTATGACTAACTAGGGAGACTCCATGAGTACGAATGAGGAGGAGATCACCTTAGGTGACATGGAGGAGCATGGATAATCTCTTTTTCATGATTTGAATGATTTGTTTGAATCCATTGAGGTAGGCTACACTATTCTTCAAGGAGGCTATGAGTTGGATAAGAGCGAAGAAGGTAGCATTGGGGTTCAAATGAGCATGAAAAGAGGCTATAGTTTTGCATATTTACCCCTCCAGGAGGTTAGTGAGTATGAACATATCTTCTTTGAAATCATCAAGGAAGATGGTCATATAATGGAACTCAAGCATGAGGCAAAAGAGAACAAGCCAGTCAATGATGCATATCAAGGGGCTTTTGGTGATGAGCCAACAGCAATTGATTTCTTGATGGGATACACCAGCCTAAATAACCAATAGGAGGCAAGCTTCTAAGAACAAATAGAGTACATATACATTGGAAGCATGTTTGAATCTCCACTCGAGTACAAGCCAAACTAGGTGACAGGCAAGAGGAGTAGGTCACCAGCTCTCCTTTTCATTTAACTACTCTCCTATCACCATAAGTCTTCTTGCCAGGAAGGGGACATTAAAAGTTTTCCTTTTGATCCAAGAGGGAATCAAAAATACCTGGTTAGCTATATATAGTAGGTTGCTTTTAGTTTTATTTCCCTATTTTCCCTAAGTTTTGTTTACACAAGTAGTTTTCTTAGCTTTGTGTGCATTTTTCTTTTCCTCTTGGAGTGAATCTGTGTGATTGGTTCTAAAACTTATCAGAGCTATTATTATTTTTAAAAGTTACAATCTGACTCCATGCCCAATGGATTTTTAAGGCAACTGGATTCTAAGCATGGTAGGCATGCTTCCCTTGGGAGGTGCCAATCTGTTGACCATTTTTACCCAATAGGGCAAAAAATTGGTCCCCCTTCTTCCCCTGCTATTTAAGGCCAATTCATTTTTTTTTAATTTTTCACAAGTTTAGGAGTTTCTATAGACTATGTAGGTGCTTGGTTCAATCTTCAAGTTCTTTAGCTTGGTTTAATTAGCTAAGTTCAATGCAGAGTTCAATTGGCAAAGTTCACAACCTTGGTTCAGTCACCAATTCAATGTTTTGGTTCAACATGATTGGTTTAAGGGGTCGGTTCAACAAGCAGAAAAGCCTGAAGGAAATTGCCAAGGACGGTGACGTCTCAAATGCCATCTACTTTAAGAAGGCAAACTAGCCATTGTTTTTTCAAACAATGACGAGTGTGTGGATGTCAAATTTAAGCCAACAAAAAGGCTGTTGCTTTTTAAACACCCAAGTGCTAACCATGAAAGAAGCCCAAGCAATGTAGGGACCTGCCCAGAGATAGCCCTAAGGGCTGAAAGAGTAGGAAGAAGACAAGGTAGAGAAAAGACAAAAGTGCCAGGTGTAGGAGCAAGCAAATAGCCCAAGTGGTGAAGGAGGGCATCAACTTAAGAATTTATTTTGGTAGATGATACAGTGCCTATGAATTGACCATTAGGAGGTGCAAACAGCTAGCAGTGCAATTGATTTTCTTCATTTTGCATTAATGAATAGACAAACTATGTAATCATCTAGAAGAAGCAGCCTTACAAATGGACAAAGGGTGCATGCTCATTGATGTTTTGAGTGGCTTGCTCTTCCCAATACTCATAAGGCACATGGGTCACTTGTAAAAAGGGTGCCAAAAGGCCTCCTTTCTTCTTCTATATATTGGAGACTTGTCATTTTTGTAATGATCTTCCACATTTGTAAGGTGTAGCCCTGACAAAATTTCACCTGAATCAATAAATGCATTTTTTACCTCTATTTTGGATAGATATTTTTGAGTATGTCTCGAGTGTTAGTTTGTGTTTAGTCATTGTTTCTTAATGCTTTCATAGGTTTGACACCAAAATACCTGTTGCCTACAGGGTGCCATTTCTGTAGCTAACAAGGAGAGCTATATTTAGAAGAGTAGAAACAAAAGAAATTACTACATAAGTGTGCATCTCATAGCACCTTTGGTGATCTCTATTTTTTTTATTTTCCATTAGAGCCTCCCTGCCATGTTTCTTATAGCCTGGCCCTTCTGCCAAGTCTGAAGTGTATGTATGTGTTTGTCTAGTTTTATAGTGTGAATGTGAGAAGGTCGACTTTATTTTGGTGCATCACCTCTTAAAGTAGATTTGTTTCCTACAATCTTTCTCCCTTTTCATCCCCCCCATTATATATATATATATATATATATATATATATATATATATATTAGCACTTACTAGAACAAATCAGATGCATCAAAGGAATCTAGCCCTTACCTAGAGACTCTCAAATCCATCTTTTTCAGTCCCACAGGTGAGAGGGGAGTTTCCATTGTTGTGTGTGGAAGGCAAGAGCTCAGCCTCCTTACCCCAGGTGCAATTCACTATGTCAACAGTTATAATAGTAGGATCAACTATTTCAAACTAAATTCTGATGTCAAAGTAGTTATAATAGTTAGATCAATCTATTGTGATCTTATTCTAGCATGGATTGCTCCCTACTGGTTCATCTTTGGCATGTAAGAATAGAAAAAGGGTCATAATCTTGTTGTTAGCTTTGGCGATGAATTCGTTGAAACCAACATGTCTACCTCCATAGCCTCCCTTTGAAATATTTTCTCTAGTTTGACCTTGACCATATTTGATCTCTATTTAAATTCTTAAGGCTTAGGCTTGAATTTTTATATTGGCCCTTGATCTTGATTTAGGATTCTAAAAGTGTGCCACATGGTATCTCTTCATTCATTCTCAAGGTCCTACTATCAATCTATTTGATTTTTCACTTGCACCACATGGTGGTCTCACATTTGATTTAGGATCCTTGTTTTATGCACCATTAATATTATATACACAACTCAATGTGTGTCATTGATATTTATCAATAAGATCAAATGTACATTATTAATCCTTTAGCTTGATATGATCATGACACTTATCAGTCCCTCACTTAATCTTAGGATCTTCTAATTTTTTAACTATTCACTTGACACTAATCTTTAGATGCATGATTAAATGCACTTTATTATATCTTTAGGACCCACTGATGTTGTCTTCACCCACTTTCCATTGGATATTTTAATCTAATTAAATATAGACCACTGATTTATATCTAGGGACCTTTTGACCTATTAACTACCCACATGTCATTAATCTATGATCTAATCAAGCAATATTTTGACACTTGTCAACTTTGCATTTATCTTCATGATCCTTGGGGTTTTTTTAAATTCAAATGGATATTCACCATGACTTTTATTTGATGTCCCTATGAACATTTCAATTTACTTATTCAAATTTGAACGCTTGTATCTTGAGATAGAAAAAGCATCAAGACACCAAATTTGCAAAGGATGATCTAGGCATGAAAAAAATCATATCCATACAATTCTTCAACCCTAGTTGATCTCTAAATTACCTTTATGAGATGCACAAGTAGACTGACTTTTTCATTTCTACAATGCTTGTCATGATGGTCTAGCTCCTAAAGATCATCAAATTCAAAATTTAAGATTAATTAAAGTGTTTAAAAAGCTTTAAATTGACAAGTGATCTACATGAAGGTTGTTTTCTCCTCCTCCTATTGGATTGATTCTCAACTAGGACCCTACTCAGATTCAAACCACATCTAGTCAAAAGTTTCTTATGTCAACCAAATTTGGCCAACATTAATGATTGTTCATAAATAAGAGGACACCAATATGAAAACACATTCCACTAATTTCAAGATTACTAAGACCCTTACCAATTGATAAATTTTAATCTCCTAACTCCTTCTCTCCTTGTCATACCATTCAATGCAATTTGCCTTCTTGAGTTTATGAAGGAAATGATGGAGGAGAAAAGGTGTCTAGAGTGTCAGTTAGAATTGAAAATTGGTCTAGAGTTTTAAAATGATCTAAGTGATCTAAAGGAATTCTTCTAAACCATTTTCAATAGAAAAATGATCTTGCAAGGCCATACAAGTGCTTGTAAAGTGTCCTTTTGCCAATATTAGGTGTTAAACTACAGATTTGTTAGAATATAACTATACTTTAGGACACCATTGATGTTTTTAATCTTATTTAAATGTTTTCTCCTTGAATTGGTATTTCTAACTCTTCCAAATGGGCCAAAAGGTGGACAAATTGACATTTTTTGCATAAGAGTCAAATAAAGGTTAGAGTATGATATTATGATATAAATGATGTCTAAATAACTTTATATAATGAATTTAAACTATACTAAACCTTTTAACATGTTTGACTATTCCAAGACCTTGCACTTGAACATGGGACTAGATAAGTGAACCTAAGACCAAAATTTAGACAATGATATACAAAAGAAAATATGACCACATAAAATAATTAAGGATCATTAGAGACCATTTCAAGACCATGATAAATTTTATACACCTATATGAAGTTTCAACCTATAGGGGTGACTAATTTTGACTTGGGGTCAACATTTTTGGTGATTCACTGGGGTGATATGTCTACAATGATAATGGACCAATAGCCTTCTCCTTTCATTGGGATATGGATTCACTCTTTTGCTCAATCTAAAACTGATATGACTGTAAAATATTTCAAACTCACATAAAACACACAACAAGAAAGAAACAAACACTTTTACTAAAATAATTTAGGGAAAAAAACACACAAAAACTCAAACAACACACCTAACCTACTATATACAAACCTCAAAAACATGTTTGAGGTGATGAAAAACTTGTTACTTCAACCAGGATCAAGAGGGATGTTTCTTGGGTCACAAATACTCCATGAGAGTAAGTAACCATATGATGGATTATTATTTAAATAAAATTCTTATGAAGATGATAAAAATACTTACCATTCATAGGACAACTACTAGTGACGAGTTGACCACTTGAAACTCCATTAAATAGTCCTTCTAGTTCTCCTTGATGTCTATTTTATAGTGCAACCTTTTTGATCTCCTTTATGACCATTTGGTGCTTGCCAACTTACTTCTTGGGAACCATGAAACCTTGGTAAAATTCACCTTTATATATAACATGACGTAATTTATGTCTAGATCTTTCAAACCTGTCTACTTGCTTCTCAAACATGTCTACAAGTGATCCTATACTAGACTACTACCTAGGTTACTCTTCAATCACAAAAATTTCTACCTTGGCCTAATTTAACTCCATGATTTCATCTTACTTGAAATTATTTTAACACTCTTTGTTATGATCAATAGGTCCATCATTTAACTTATAATCAAGTTCATACTTATTTTGAGGAAGCCTCCTAAACTATGGCATGGAACTACTGTCATAAATCATCCTCTTCTTCATGACTATTACATTCATGAACTTTCTCCTTTTAAGTATGAAAAATTGATTTATATTACTCCTTCTCATGATCTATTAGACTTGGATGTTTATCATCATCATATATGTGAATAAGATAGTTACCTTCTACAACTTACTAAAAAGGACCATCAAGACTCACCTTAGAATGTTCATCACCCTCATTTTTAATGATGTATGTGCCAAGGCCTATTTATTCCATGAAATTATAGGGATCATATTAATATGTGTTATCACCATATTAATCTAGTAAGAGATAAAAAAATAACCTCAAGTTTGGAAGATGTTCCATAATCTATGGCATGCTCTTCTTCCTCATGGATAGCATAATTCAAATTAGAGATAACTTCTACATATGGTTCAATGTGTAACTTAGCCAATGGTTATGTTCTAATTTTCACCTAATCTCCATAACTTATTATAAAGGCCAAAAAGGACCAATAAACATAAATATATCATCCTATATTGGTGTTGAAGTCTCTTGATGGACAAATAACAACGTGTGCAAATAAATCTACCACCATTATGTCTTATAGGATTGAAAAAATTGGGAAGTCATGCAAGAATACATCCCAACCTTTGATGATATCTATTTATTTGGATGGTATCCCATCAAGATACAACACTCCTTTTCTATATGGATAATATTTCAAGCCCAACTTGTTTGTAATTAATTTGGGCATGAGAGGAGTGCTTGCCCCACTATCAAAAATGCAATTATGGACAAGTTTGTCTCCCATAAGGAGGTAAGGTATAAATTTGGGGGATTTTCAGATTTAGTGGAGGGTTAAAAAATATGGGTAGGTAAATTAGTGAGGGATAACCACCATGTCTTGATGGTTGAGTACTTATATGGAGTTGGGACAATTGCTCTTGGAGTAACTCTTTTTGACTGGCCATGTGGAGTACTTCCCAAATAGATATTAATGTTTTAAAGTTCTTCAAAGAATCAATGATATTAAAATAATGAACACTAACCTTTTCTTACATCCTTAGAAGAAATGAAGTGCCTTGATCTTGATATAATGAAGATTGAGTCACCCTTCCCATGTTTTGATTTTGATGTACTATAGGATTTGTAGAGGCTACCACATTTACATTCACATCTTGTTGATTTGAAGGAAGATTGTTTGAAGTTGTATTCACATATTGAAAATCTTCTAAAGATATTATCTTCAACATTATGTTGGATATAAATGAGGTACTTTAATTTAGGATAAGTCTATCTTCCACTTTAAAGTTTACAAGGTTCACTTCTTGACTACAATACTCTCCATTTGGTTTTGATTGCATGAAGCTCTCATCTTGTGCATTCAAGTGATGAGTAGGACCTCATTGAGCTACCAAATATTATATTTTACCCTTATTGTCATTCATATAATATAACTAAGCCTACCATTATTCTTCTTGTACCGAGTTACTATGGAATAAAACCATGGCTCTTGTGGTGGGAGTAGAATTTATATTATAGGCATTGAGTGGCCTATTGAAATTAGGCTAACCTTGTCCCTTACCTTGATTTTTATACTAAGGTTTAAATATATTTACTTATGGAGGGTAGTATTAAGAGTTTTGGTGAGCTCCAAATTGTTGATTTGGTTTCCTAACTTGAGCTTATAAGGCCTTTAAATTTGTTTTCCAATAAATGGCATCATTTTATTTCTTTGGAGCAACTTTGGACTTGTTACTTGTATTTGTAAATGGATCAAGGTTTAGAGGAGTAATATATATATATATATATATATATATATATATATATATATATATATATATATATATATATTAGGAAAAATAGCAATTAAGACTTTTAGAGGGAGATTGCCATCTTGAATCAAACCATTCTCAGATGTAATGGCTATACCATAGGCCTCAAACAAGTTATATCCACCCATGGACTAGAACATGACAATTATATGAATCCCAATAGCTCTTAGGTAAGTTGGGAAAACAAAACTTATAGGGGGTCTCATAAGAGGTGGAAGCCTATTTAATATCCTTTGTAACTCTCATTAAAGTCATTAATAATTTATTTGGGGCCTATTTGAATTACATTCAACTGATGTATGATCACTTTTATCTTCAAAAATTTGAGTTAACAACTCCCAAAACTCATCCCAAGTAGTAATATATCGTCCTAGTAATGTTATATACTAATCAAGGGATTTTTCCCATAAGAGACATGGCAAGTAATCTAAATAATATGTTAAATTTTGTGACATTATGGAAATTAAAAAGGTTAGATATGTCTATAATATGCTCACTTGGGGTAATATGACCTCCCCCATTGAAAGTGGGAACACATTTGGTGGTATTAGGGGGGATGTCATCACAGGCATTAAGGTTTATGGGGTTTTTAGTTTTAAAAGATAGGAAATAATGTTGGATTAAAATTATTCTTCACTTTATTGATATTATTGACTTTAAAAGTCTTCTTGTTCTTTAGGATCTTCAAGTGTCAAGATAGGGTTAGGAAATTACACTTTAAGAGGAAGTTCAGGTTGAGGGAGTGGGTTGGTAAGATAGTTACCTCTACTAACAATTGATCTAGTAAGGACCATGAAGAATAAATAAAATAAATAATAAGTTGGTATACAACCATATGTTATACTTTTATTTGAGTTTCCAAATACTGAGTAAAATACACTTATGTAGTTGTGATGTTGTCAAAACTAACATTCACCTTGACAAGAAGTGTTTGAGATAATTATCCCATTAGGCATGCCAAAATTATTGTAACATAATTTAATACCATTGGATAGGTATCTCAAGCCTAATACAAATTTATTATAACATGGGATTACCCTTTGGATTGTGGGTTGCCTATAGTATGGGTAAACCTCTAGATTAAATGGCTAGCTCCCTAGATTTGTCTTGATTGCTCATCACATATACTACTAGCTCATTTAGATGAAAAGGGAGAGAGAAAATGTAAATTAAACCTATCATATTGAGGTGATGAAACAATTTTAACCTAAATACTTCTAACCAATTTCAATTACACTTCAAATAAAACCCTGATCTACACATGACACTAATCCAAATCTGCTCCTTGCACTAGTATTTCTCATGGAGGTTTGTGAAACAAATTTAAGATAAAAGGACTAAAAAGAGGTCATAACATGAAACTAGTGGAAATATAAATCACTAAACTTATGAAAATTAATTATAAAACTTCAATATACCTGTAAGAGACTTTCAAAGCTGAGTATGAATGCAAACAAGGACAACATGCCAAGGAAGAGAATCTATCACTTAGTAATATCAACTAACCTAACATACACTTTGAAAAATATCATATATAAGGTAAAATATACTGTTATATATTGATAAAAAAATTTAAATGAGTAGGGATTCTCTATACTCAGGTGGATTTTTCCACAAACTTAGCCAAAAGTTGTTGCTTATATAGAAAATAGTGAAGAGAGAGAGAGGGGCATAGTATAAAAGGAGTGAAAAGTGTTCATGTGAGTTAAAAAAATAAGGGGAGTTATGAGATAGTAAAAATAGACATCCATAGCCATATTTTTTACTCTTGAGGATTCTTTAGCCCTTCATGTGGCATAGGGGTTATAAATTAGATTGACACCTTGACTAACTTATTGAAAACTACCCTTATTTACATGAAAGGAGTGACAAATGGACCTTACAATAATTAATTCACCATGAAATATCTTATAAAAAATCATTATACATATTCCATTCCTTAATAAACTCCTCTAACCTAACATTCCATCATTCATGTGCATAGGTGTCTAGAAACTCTTTATTTCCCATGCCTGGCTTGGTCTAAGTGCCCTAAAACTCAATTGCATCTTATTCATGGAATAATATATATATTAATTATATTTAAATATTTTATAATTCCTTAAAAAAAAACATTTTGGTTCTTATAAAAACTCCCAAGAATTATTTTTGCTCATTCAACCCTCACAAGGCCTAGTTACCATGTATACCTGAAAAAATGTAAACCTTATTTTATAGGGATTTTTATGGATGATAATGAAAAAAAATTGAATATTATATTACCCATTATGTATTTATATCTCCATGTCAAATTTAATCCCTTGAATCTGAGTGGAAGTTCATCTTTTATGCCTTTCTCTCTCTTGAATTAGGCCTCAATTAGGCTTCTTTGCTTAGGACCCTATTTTATTTCTCTAGAATTATAACACACATTTTAAATAACCAAAAAGTGTGTTATAAACTTTATTTAGGACAAAACCAACCTCAATGTCAATTTTGAGATCCTGAGACCTTATGGAAGTATGCAAACCAAGAAATGGTCTTATCATCTAGTCTCATTTTGAGCTTGTTTGAGACTACCTTGGAAAATGGGCCTAGTTTGATCACCTATATAATATAATATGTAATTTTTTATAATTTAATGGATATGAAAACTTCCAAAATCACTTTATCTAATTATTGGGAAGTTATCCCCTTCTTATAACACCTGTAAAACACCAAAAACATGTAAATATAAGGCATTTGTGGAAATCCTTACAAGTGACATTAGTATAAAATTACATTTTTAGAACCTAATTGTAGTAATAAAAAACATAAAATAATTATTAGGATCAAAATATGTCATTATATATGCATTTTATGTCTTTTTCCATGACTGGTCACTATCAAGGTTGAAGAAAGGTTTAAGACTTGTTTTGGGTCGTAACAATTGCTCATAAATAACATATCATTAATGGACCTCAATTAAATTGTAAAATATTATTTAAAAACCTAATAAACTATCCAAAATGTCTCATACTCCTAGGGAAAGTGTGGGATATGGTATGAGCATCTGAATTTGCTCCTTGGGTGGCATGCTTAGCATTCTTGGGGTTCAAGAGAGGTCTACTTTGAGTTTTGGGTCTCAAAAATATATATTAATATTGGGAAAGGTTAATAAAACTATAAAAAAATACCATACATGATTATAAAATCCTTTTTAGTACTCATCACTCCTCTATATTCCCATGGTGTATTGGTCAGGGTGTTTAGGGTTTCGGCTTATCTTCTCTTTACTAGCCCTCAAGGGAAATTGGACTAAATATAGAGTGTTGTTGCCACGTAGAGTTGTATTGATAATTTTTACATGATTTTTTACTTACCTCGTGTCTCTTAATGAATTTTTTATGTCTTTTGTATGCCTTTTATGTCAAATAGATGCCTTAGTCTCATGATTGCCCCTTGCCAAAAGAGTGTGCCAAGTCTGAGATAAAACATTGAGTACTTACACTATTATTATGGCCTTGAGATGATCATGAATATATTTTTAAAGTCATAAAAACATATTTTACCAATTTATAAAGCATAATCATGCCTTTGTAGGTCCAAAAATTGTAATCTCTCTCATGATTGGATGGTAGCCTATGTGTGACTATCTGGTTTTAATAGACTATTTATGGAGTCATGAAACTTAGATTAGTCAGTCTTCATCCATTTACTTTTGGTTTTAAAACTCCTTATGACTTTTGTATCTTATTTAAGGTGGACCTCAGAGCATCTCAAACATGTTACCAAGTCTTATTCAAACTTAAGACTAGCCTCTCCTCATGTAGCTTGTAGGTAGTTGTTTAGGTGTTTAATAATGTTATGTGAGTTTAGATCCTCGTTACTAGCTCCATGATCTTCTCCTAGTCCTTGAAATTGGTTTATGATCTTAGGTTAGATTTATAACTCTTTTTAGACATACTATGTTCATCTTTTGGGGTTTGAACCAACCTATTGATCCTTCAAAGGGGCTTAAAGATGACCTTTAAGGGTCACTTGACTACATTATTTGGGTTTGAGACCTCACCCTAATATCAATAGCCTTCTCATTATTATTTAACTTGTGTTGAAGTCTCAATTAGGCTGAGTTTTCTCAAAAACCAACTCTTCTCTTCTTCTCATCTTGGAAATGAATTGTTCTTAAAGTAGGCTTGTAGGTTCCTATCAAGGTATCTTGACTGCATTTAGTGTTTTAGGTCTCTCTTTCAACATCAAAAACCTACTATGTACATTAACCTAGATGGATTTCTTATCGAGTTCAAGCACCTTTCATATATACTCTTGTCCTTTCTTCACTAGACTTAAGACCTACTGTCTAGTTATCTACCTGTAGGTGCTCATTAGGGCTCATGACTATGTCTAGGTTTTAAAACTAAACTCTTTTATCTAAGAATGATGCCTAAAGGATCCAAAATCTTGAGAAAGTCTGATTTCATTGTCTACAAGGTCTACCAACACATTAATAAAATTTTCAAATTTCTTTTCTTTCCCATTTATACATAGTACTGTACACATCTATAGGTGTCTTAAGAAAGTCTCATTCTCATCCTAATTATGAGTGGACTAGCTGATCTCGAATGAGTTGGATAATTATACTTAGATAAATTAAAGAGACTTAAAAAGGGTTTTATTATCTTTTCTTTTCTTTATGTTTATTTGTCATTGATTTTTGGTCCAAAATGAGGACCTATAGGCCTAAGGCCTGTAGTTCTCATTTTATTATTCTAGGGCTCAAAGAGACACCTACTAAGTTCATGAGTTATTCAAGTCTATCAAACCACTATATACCTTCCTTGTTACTCTTTCAAGGCTCATATATCTTCTAATCATGCATCAAGTCACCCTCAACTTCACCTTATAGTGTTGTATGGACTAGCTATCGTTATCTTATGCATAAGCCTTATGTGTAGAGAATTGGAGTATCCAGTCAACTTGAGAAACTTAGTGATGTTAGTGAGGTGTTTATAGAAAATTTAATACATGAAGATATTTATTAGGCCTCTCCATGACTCATGAGCATCTCCCATATATTCTTATAGTTTGTACAACATATAATTGAAGGAAATAACTATGATCATTATTGAAAGTGTGAATTTGGACTCCTTTATTCACTTTCAATAGGCAATAAGATCTCATAAACTTCCATCATGATGTATTAATGGTACTTGATCCCATACTAATAATCAAACATATAGTGGATTGTGCAAACCTATACCATGTTTCCAAAAGCAAGCACACTTGAAGAGTATGACCCAAAAACACATCTTAGACAAAATAACTTGAAATACATGAAATTTAGTGAGATATCATGAGTTATAAAGCACTATCAATCTTTAAGAATGATCACCAAGAAAAGGAAATGAGAACTTGTAGTAGAATCCATTATAACAACTTGTACACCAAGACATTATTATTTCAAGTAAAGGTAGTTTAAGGAGATGAGTTGGATGTTGAAACCAACATGAAAATGAGAGATATGACATCTCAAAACCACCATACAAACCATTCCTCTCCATCTATTTATTAAGTGTAGAAATAGGTGCAAAAACATACCCTATTAGATGGATAGGCCATAGTGACCTACTATCACTGTTACCAATTTTTCATAAATTAGAGGCCACCAATACACAAAAAAAATCACTAATTTTAATCTTAATAGGACCCCTACCAATGGAAAAAGTTTTTCTCCTAACTCTTTCTCTTTTGGTCATACTATTTAATGCAAATTTTCCTTCTTGAGTTTGTGAAGGTAGTGATGCAGGAAAAAAGGTCCCTGGAGTGTCAATTTAACATTAAAATTTGTCTAGAGCTGTAAAATGATCTAAGGGATCCCAAGGGACACTTATAAACTATTTTCAACTAAAAAAAAATTCATTAAGGCTATACAAGTGCTTATAAAGTGTCTTTTTGCCAATATTAGGCATTAAACTACACATTATGTTAGGATATAACCATTCCTAAACCTTATTTGAGTTTTTTATGACACTAGAGACATTTGGAATCATCTAAAAATGTTCTCTCCTTGAACTAGTACATCTAACTATTCCAAATGGGCCAAAAGGTGGCCAAATTGACATTTTTTGCATAAGAGAGTCAAATAAATGTTAGAGAATGATATTATGATACAATTGATGTCCAAATAACCTTTTATAATTAATTTTAACTATACTAAAACTTTTACCATGTTTGACCATTCCAAGACCTTGTACTTAACCATGGGACTAGACAAGTGAACCTAAGACCAAAACTTGGACAATGATATATAAGGGCAAATATGACCACATGGAATTATTTAAGACCACTAAAGACTATTTAAAGACCATGAAAAATTTTAAACATCTCTATGAAGTTTAAGCCTATAAGGGGTGACCAATTTTAACTTGGGGTCAAATTTTGGTCAATAGTCACTTGAGCATCATTCATCTCTCAGGTATTTTGTCAACCTTATGGCATAGTTTTAGGATCTATTTAGGCAAGCTAAGGCCATGTATAAGTAATTGATGTTGACCAAAAATAATCAATGCTAATTGTAGAGAATCATTAATGACTCTACCTTTTATTGATAAAGTGCATCTAAAGTGGTTCTAACTATGGGGTAATTTGGAAGGAGGTTGTTTTAAGTTTTCCATTGGGATTTTCATCTAGGAAGTTGTTAGGATGGAGGAATAATTTAGATTTTATGTATTTTTTATTTTTATTATAGATTTGGGAGGTTGGAAATCAATTAAATAGTAATTAACAAAGTAATTACTATAAGTAAATAAAAACAAGGGTGATGGATAATAAATGAAGGAGATTATGACATATAAATACACTTATTAGGTAGCATACATAGAATTAATATCTACACTTAGCTCTATGGCTATGATCCACCCTAGCTATCTAATGGTGGATGGGCTATGTTGATGCAGTGGATTGTACTTAGGGCAAGGAGGTGAACTCCTGCCTTTCCACACGCAACAATGGAAACTCCCCTCTCGACTGTGGGACCAGTGAAGCTAGAGGGGAGAGTCTCTAGGTAAGGGCTAGCTCCCTTTGATGCATCTAATTTTTTCTAGTAAGTGCTAACATATATATATATATATATATATATATATATATATATATATATATATATATATATATATATATAATGGGGGGATGAAAAGGGAGAAAGATTGCAGGAAAACAAACTACTCTAAAGGAGGTGATGCACCAAAATGATCTGACCTTCTCACACTCACACTTAAAATCAGACAAACACATACATACACTTCAAACTAGCAGAAGGACTAGGTTGCAAGAAACATAGCAGGGAGGCTTTATTGGAAAATACAAAAAAATAGAGATTCACCAAAGGTGTTGTGAAAGGCACATTATATAGTAATTTCTTCTATTTCTGCACTTCCAAATATATCTCTCCTTATCAACTATAAAAATGGTGCCTTATAGACACCAGGTATGTTGGTGTTGAACCTATGGAAGCATCATGAAGCATTGACTAAACACAAACTAACACTCAGACACACACAGAGATATCTAGCCAAGATAGAGGCAAAAATGCATTTTACTGATTCAGGTGAAAATTTTCCAGGGCTACGCCTTACAAATGTGGAAGATGATTTCTCCAAAGACAAGTCTCAAATATATATATATAAATAAAAGAGGCCTTTTGGCACCCTTTTTCCAAGTGACCCATGGTAGGCACTATGTCAACCACTAAAATAACTTCTTGAATCAACACCTTCTTGTGTCACTTGGATCACTTCATCTGCTTCTACGTGATGGCCATTCTACTGTTAGGATTTGAATTTATGAGCCATGCCATTTTCCTACTCCACAATGCATATTAAAGAAAACTAGTTGCGTCGACCACTATTGTGCCTCTTTGATGACCGCATGGTAGGCACTATGTCAACCACGGAAATAACTTCTTGATACCTTCGTATGTCACTTGGACCACTTCATCTGCTCTTTGTTCTCTGGGCTCTTTGTCCTTTTTTGCTCCTTCAACCCTCAAGGGTGATCTTCTAGTGGGTCATTACGTTCTTTGGGCTCATTCCATAGCTAGTGCACAATCATTTTTAAAAAAACCAATAGCTTTTCTGTAGCTTTAAATTTGGCATCCTCAAGCCCGTCACCCCTAGACTCTCCTTTGGCTCCTTGCCTTGCCCCTTTCATTGAGAGTGCATCTACCTTTGACATGTGTCATAATCCACTGCTTGGGCACCTAGAAGACACTTTGAAATGTGGACATTGACATGTGGTAGCTTCTGCCATGCTGATAATGGGATGTGGCAACATCTACTTACATTAGAGGGCCTTTTGAGAGTCAAGTGGACGTTGACACATGGTCACTTCTACAGAGCCTTTAGCTACCTTAGAGAAAATTTTTGGGCCCTTTTCTAGTTCTTAGCAGACACTAACACTTGGCACACTCCACATAGCTCTTAACAACTCATTCAGGCCCACCACAGTCTTCCTTAAAGCTAATAGGAGAAACCCATGGATGTTACCACTTGTCAGCTTCTATTGAGCCCTATAGAGGACACATGGCAGATTTTTCTACTCCTAAAAAGCATGTTAAATTCCTCTAAAATTTCCACTTGGTGCTTTTTATGCTCTAGCTTCCTTGGTGTAAAATTTGACATTCTCGGGCCCATCACCGGCCTTGGCAAAGTTCATCAAGCCTTTTTCCATAGCTTTTCTACTTTAGGCCCTTTGGCTGCCCTCCGCAAGGGCTTTTTTGGATCTTGAACTACTCTTCGGCTATAGGGCACACCCTTGAACCAAGCCATTAAACCAACTCATTGAACCAAAATTTGGTTCAACAGTTTAATGGTTCAAGGCTGCGTGCCAAGCTGATTGAACCATTTGCTTTGAACTAAATGCCACTTGAACCAAAATGGTTGAACCAAGCCATTGAACTTGAAGATTGAACCAAGGCTTAAACCAAAACTAATTAAACTATTGATTGAGCCAAAGCTTGAAATGAAGTGATGGTTCAATGGTTCAAAGATGCTAACCTTCCTTGTGAATTTCTTCAAACAAAAATCTAAAGAAGCTATGTAAAAACTTGCCCTTTTCACCCAGTTCTTCAACTGCCAAAAGAAAACCTGTAGAGTCCATTAAAAACCAAGCTCTATAGAGTCCATAGAAATAGCCCTATAGAGTATGTAGAAATCACCAGATTCATGCAAAATAAAAAATGAATTGGCCTAGAATAGCAGGGGAAGAAGGGGACCAAATTTTTGGCCCGTTGGGTAAAAATGGTCAACAAATTGACAACCTCCAGGGGAAGCATGCCTACTATGCTTAAAATCCAGTTGCCTTAAAAATCCATTGGGCATGGGGTTAGATTGTAACTTAAAGATCAACAATATCTTTGATAAATCTAAAACCAATCTCATAGATTCACCTCAAAGGGAAAAGAAAAAACACACACAAAGCTAAGAAAACTACTTGTGCAAATAGCACTTAGGGAAAATAGGGAAAGAAAACTGAAAGTAACCTACTATATACAGCTAACCAAGTATTTTTGATTCCCTCCTAGATCAAAGGGAAAGCTTCTAATGTCTCCTTCATCTGACACACCTAGTATCGATAATGGATCCCTCAAGGAAATATTTATGTGTAACTTCTTCACCTGGTCTACTATGCTGATCTGACATTGCTCCCATCCATATTTTCTTTGGGGTTGCTTATAGCCTTCTGAGGCATAGGCTGGGGAGCTAAATGTGTGACTAGTGGCCTAAAATTTGGGAATTTCTAGTTCACATGTGGTGGAAGAGATGGTGTGGCCATTTGAATAGCTATTTGAGTTTCTTTCATAGCTCTCCCTTCAGATCTTGTGTTGGTTGCAACACAATTAACCTGATTGTCTGTAACACCCACATAATTGATTGTGCAGAACTCACCTTCTAGGTGGTTCATAAGAGTAGAGTCTGGCTGACTCTGACTACTGCTTGTGTTGGTTTGCATTAAAGCCTTGAAGACCTGGGAATGAGCAGCTACCTGATTATCTAGCACATTTGGGTAACAACCCATCATCTCATTTATATAAATGGCTTGCTCCTGACCATATCCCATGGTTGAACAACTTGGTTGTTCCTACACCAAATTGTTATGAACAGGTACCATGACCTTAGATGATGAAAGGGGGCCTAGGTTGTAGCCTTAGAAAGGTCTGGTCTAAGCTTGCTGCCTTTTAAGAGCTATAAGTTCATTTGACATACTCTACAATAGACTCTTAACTTCACAAAGCTCATTAGATGGAGCAACAATTGGTTTCTCTATGCTAGGTAGAGGAGCTAATGTGGGAGCAACAACCTGAATTAGAGGTAACATTTTTGGGAAAAGTGGCATATGGGGTCTAGGGGCTATTTTCCCCACCTGCACTAAGCAATTTTCAGCTGCTATGGCAATGTCATAGGTAGCAGGTAACATGTGCCCTCCCATGGATTATATCATAATAATAATATCACTATTTAATGCTCTTAAATAATACATGAAAGCATAGCTAGCAGTTGGTCTTACTAGAATGGGGATTCTATCCCATGTCTTCTAAAATTGTATGTTGAAATCTTACATATATTCATGTGGGGCTCTCTTCATGGTCTTCAGTTGCTCAAAAAGTGAGAGGTGGTCACTTTTTACTCCAAAATAGTCCATCAATTGAGTACCCAATTCATTCTAGGAATGGATTGAATTTATAGGCAAAGTCCCGTGCTAGTCAAGAGCTTTGCCCTTGAGAGACAATGCCAGCAATCTAATTGCGATATTTTCCTCTGTGACATTATGAATATTGCAGAGGTTAGCAATATTTCTAATGTGTTTAATAGCTATAATGGGCCCCTCTCCATTAAAAGGAGGCACACTTTTGAGGACCGCTCCTGGAATTAGGTCATAATACTAGAGGTTCAAGGGACTCTGACCATGAAAGGTCACAAAGGGTAATGTCATAGCTATAAGGGGATTTAAACAGGGTACTTCTCCTATGAAGGAAGCACCTATAGCTAGACTGGGAAGATGACTCACTAAATAATGATGAGTCCCTTTAAACCTCAATCACTTTGCTAAGTTGAGAGGTAGTTCAATGAATTCAAAAGGGACACCCTTATTAGTGGATCATGTGGTGATTTTAGGCATAGGAAGTTAGACTGGTATTTGATTAGGAAATGAAGTTCTTACCAATAGAGTCACCAAATGCTGTAAATAGTTGATTTATTGTAATAGGACCAGCATTAATCTTGAAACCTTACTCAGTTGTAAAACTAGGTCCCACTGGGCATGCCAAAAATTGTTGACATAGTGGATTGCACCTGGGGCAAGGAGATTGAGCTCCTGATTTCCACACACAATAATGGAAACTCCCCTCTCACCTGTGGGACTGGTGAAGCTAGAGGGGAGAGTCTCTAGGTAAGGGCTAGCTCCCTTTGATGCATCTAATTTTTTGCAATAAGTGCTAACATATATATATATATATATATATATAATGGTGGGGGGTGAAAAGGGAGAAAGATTTTAGGAAAACAAACTACTCTAAAGGAGGTGATGCACCAAAATGATCTGACCTTCTCACACTCACACTTAAAATTAGATAAACACATACATACACTTCAAACTAGTAGAAGGACTAGGCTGCAAGAAACTTGGCAAGGAGGCTTTTAATGAAAAATATAGAAAACAAAGATTCACCAAAGGTGTTGTGGAAAGGCACACTGTATAGTAATTTCTCCTATTTCTGCACTTCCAAATACAACTCTCCTTGTCAGCTGTAGAAATGGCACCTTATAGACACTAGGTATGTTGGTGTTGAACCTATGGAAGCATCAAGAAGCAATGACTAAACACAAACTAACACTCAGACATACACAGAGATATCTAACCAGGATAGAGGCAAAAAATGCATTTATTAATTCAGGTGAAAATTTGATGGGGTTATGCCTTACAAATGTGGAAGATGATTTCTCCAAAGACAAGTCTCCAATATATATAGGAAGAAAAGAGGCCTTTTGGCACCCTTTTTACAAGTGACCCATGGTAGGCATTGTGTCAACCACTAAAATAACTTCTTGAATCGACACCTTCCTATGTCACTTGGATCACTTCATCTGCTTCTACGTGATGGCCATTCTACTACCAGGATTTGAATTTATGAGCCATGCCATTTTCTTGCTCTGTAGTACATATTAAAGAAAACTAGTCGCGTCGACCACTATTGTGCCTCTTTGATGACCGCATGGTAGGCACTGTGTCAACCACTGAAATAACTTCTTGACACCTTCTTGCATCACTTGGATCACTTCATCTACTCTTTATTCTCTAGGCTCTTTGTCCGTTTTTGCTCCTTTAACCATTAGGGGTGATCTTCTAGTGGGTCACTGCATTCTTTGGGCTCATTCCATAGCTAGTGCACAAGCATTTTTTAGAGGACACTTTGAAATGTGGACATTGACATGTGGCAGCTTCCACCATGTTGATAATGGGATGTGGCAGCATCCACTTACATTAGAGGGCCTTTTGAGAGTCAGGCAGAAGTTGACATGTGGTCACTTCCATAGAGCCTTTAACTACCTTAGAGAAAATTTTTGGGCCCTTTTTTGGTTCTTAGCAGATGCTAACACTTGGCACACTTTGCATATCTCCTAAAAACTCATTCAGGCCCACCACAGTCTTCCTTAAAGCCAATAGGAGAAACCCATAGATTTTGCCACCTATCAGCTTCTATCGAGCCCTGCAGAGGACATGTGGCATGTTTCACTACTCTTAAAAAGCATGTTGAAGTCCTTTGTAGTTGCCACTTGGTGCTTTTCATGCTCTAGCTTCCCTGGTGTAAAATTTGGTGTTCTCAGGCCTGTCACCATCCTTGGCAAATTTCATTAGGCCTTTTTCCATGGCTTTTCTACTTTGGGCCCTTTGGCTTCCCTTTGTAAGGGATTTTTTGGATCTTAAACTGCCCTCCAAGTAGGGCACACCCTTAAACCAAGCCATTGAACCAAGCCATTGAACCAAAATTTGGTTTAACAGTTCAATGGTTCAAGGCTGCGCATCAAGCTGATTGAACCATTTGCTTTGAACTGAATGCCACTTCAATTGAAATGGTGGAACCAAGTCATTAAACTTGAAGATTGAACAAAGGCTTGAACCAAAACTGATTGAATTATCGATTGAACCAAAGCTTGAAATGAAGTGATGGTTTAATGGTTTAAATATGCCAACCTTCCTTGTGAATTTCTTCAGATGAAAATCCGAAGAAGCTTTGTAAAAACTTTCCCTTTTCACTTGCTTTTTCAAGTGTCAAAAGAAAACCTGTAGAGTTTGTAGAAAACCAAGCTCTACAAATTCCATATAAATAGCCCTGCAAAGTCCATAAAAATCACTAGATTCATGCAAAATAAAAAATGAATTGGACTAGAATAGCAAGGGAAGAAGGGGACCAATTTTTTGGCCTATTGGGCAAAAATGGTCAACAGGCTACACTACCCATAAATGCATACGAATTCCTTTTTTGAATAATCCACTATAGAGACTCTATATTTAGATGTAGACCATAAATGTGTTCCTGTAAATGGGCCACCTAGCCTTGTACATATGTTAATTCTATAGATGTATCCAAATGAGTGGACCATTCCTCAACTAATGTCTACCATGCCCATAGCACCCCATCACCCACTCTTAGTGATAATTCCACTTGTGTTACATCTCCCTTTTTCTATAGCTGTCACACTACCTCATTGACCAATCCAAACCAAATTACATAAACAAGGGTCAAAGGTATAAAAGGATAAATCATATACATAGTATCATGATGTGGTAATACATCATCCAATATATTATGATGTACCACCTGTACCATTATTGATCATATAGCCTCCTCTAAAGTAGCATCTATAAAATACAAACCACATGTGCATTAGATCTCATGTGTGTGTGTGTGTGTGTGTGTGTGTGTGTGTGTGTGTGTGTGTGTGTGTGTGTGTGTGTGTGTGTGTGTGTGTGTGTGTCTATATGTATACATACATACATACATATATATATATGTATGTATGTATGTATGTATGTATGTATGTATGTATGTATATGTGTGTGTATATATATATCCCCAAATGTTTAAATCAACTATCTAGCATATATATCTACCTTATCACAAAATAATAAACATTACTAAAATAAAAAATGCATGCATTTAAATTTACTTAACTTCTTCATCAACCTATTGTTACTTTTTTTCAACACTTTCAACTATGTCAACCACATACCTAACTATGTTAGCCAAGGATATATTCTCTATTGATTTGGCCATATAACTAACTATATTAGCCAATATAAACTTACAACAAAGTTGCCTAGGTCACCTAACATACTTGGCCACTTACAATGAAGTCAACCAAGTCACCTAACATAATCGACCACTTACTATGAAATCAGCCACTTAGCCAATACCATTGACCATTTCTTATATGTAATCAAACACCTAAATAACTTACTATATTGACTAGGCTATAGGTAGTCAACCACGTAAACCATATTACAATATATTGGCCAATATATATGCAATGAACCATTTAATAACTAACTAGATTGGCCCAATAATATGTAATCAACCACTAAAATCAACATGCCAATTTAAAACTACATTATCCTAGCCAATCCAATTACTTTTCCTCACTAATTATTAACTAATTCATCTTTAAATCCCTAGACTTAAATTTTCATTCTTTGACTCCTACCCATTTTTTATCCTAATTTCCACTCTACCCCAAATATTTTTGGTGAAAATTACATTACATGAATTTTCTCCAACACCTAATTTTATAAATTCTACTTCATTTACAATTAAAAATGACAAAAATGTTTTCAATACAACCTATACCTATATTAGGCTTGCATCAGCTACAATGCATCCTCCTCCTCATGATCCATGTACCCTTACCATCATCTCTCTCATCACTCCTCTAGGTCAGATCTCTAGTTTCTAAAAATAGTAAATATGCAAATGAAAAATTAATATTCTATTATATGTTCAAAATTTACAAATTCTTTATCTCATAATTATTTACCAAAAAATTCCATATTATGCACATAACTATATTTCTACAAGATATTTTTAAAAACCACAAGAAGTTTTAAAATCTTGACAATGTACAAAAATTTACTATATTTTCCCTATATTTTTACAAACAAAGTGAATTATATCTTATTTTTTAGGTCCACCTAGTGTTCAGTACATTAGAGCCTCTTTCACCTACTTCTTACACAACCCTTATTTCAAAACAGTAAGGTAAGTTAAGCTATATATTTTTTAATTATTTACTTCATTTATATTTTGATTTCTACTATAATTTTTTAACTTATTTCTTGTGCATTGCTATGTTTTTTCTCACAACACCATCCCATGTTACAACTACATTCCACATGATGAGATTTGAGTGGGGCATATGTATACACAAAATATTTATAAACTTTGTCATTTATTGATGTTATATCTCTTGTAGGAACCTATCAAGCTTTAATCTCTCTGAGTGCACACATTAAAGGGTGCACTAGGAAAGGGTTGGGTAGACCTTTGTTGCTTCATAAGATTGTTGATCCTTATACCATTTCCTAAAACCACTACAAATCACTTTTATCCAACTCCCTAAGCAATTAAAACCCATTTATCCATTTTTAAAATAATTCCCTTTCCAAAATAGCCTCTTACTAGGAAAACACCCCTTTTAATTCATTTTCCTACTACATTGGATAAGTTGAGCTTGTTAAATATTTAAGGTATGTTACAGAACTAATTCATCCCTATTGACTTAGTTTGAGACATAAATACTACTTTTCCCACCTAACAAAATTGATTTGGTTGATCACATTGGGTAAACTTTTGGGATGATTTAGGGTCAATCCTAGGTTATACATACCCCTCAAATTCAGTTCAATATAGATGAACATTCATTTTCTCATTGGTAAATCCTAAAATTCTATTATTACAATCCATAATTCTACTATTTCTATACTTGAGGAGTCATTTCTTAGATTTTTTCCTTAAAAGGAAAGAAGATTCTCTTGTCAGAAAGTCTTGGATGTAAAGTAAGAGTCTTTTAGCCTAGAGATTATTTTTATAGTGTGATCATTACAAAGTCACAACAACCTCTTAAAAACACTATTATCCAAGGAAGAGATTGAGGCATGATAGGTTCATTCTAGGTAAGTGATGAACATTTTATATAGTTCATTATATCTAATACAAACTATCCATAAGTGTTACCTCTTGGTTACATCTTACATTGCATTTAATAGTTAAGGTCTTATCTAAGTATAAAATAAATGCAATTTATCCTTTATTTGTATATGATACATTGATAATTATTTATCTTGTTATTATGTCTAACTTGGATTAAATGAACAATGTTGTGTATAGAAACACATCTCAATGGTAGGACAAGTTTGAGAAGACATCAAACAATTTTGGTAATTATTTTTGGTTACATTTTTGAGGATTCAGTGAATGAGCTCCAAAGATATGACATTTTGAAGATGCTTCAAAGGCACTCCAAAGATGATTTAAAGATGCTCTAAAGGCACTCTGAAGACCTATATAGAATGCTTTGAAGACACCCAGGCATACTCCAAAGATGTCGAACTAGATCTTACTAATCAAGATAGTGATTTTAAGATTTCTATTGTATATAAATATACTTTCCATACTTAGATATATTATTTTAGACAGAAGTACTCATATTAATGGCCTAAAATAATCTAGATATATTTTTACTTCTATTTTTTAAAATTAGATAAATCTCTTCGAATCTATGTTAGTTATTTATTTTTATCTATTGTTAGTTTAGATTGCCATATTTTTCATTTTATGAATATATGTTGAGATGTGTTTTAAAAGCATATCTCCTCATTCTAGATAGTCACTAGTTAAAGAAGAGTTAGAATTTTGTTGAAGATAGTTAATCAATCAAAAATTAGAACAAACATTCCAGTGTAGTTTTGCACATCTGTATATGTTCCCTTGATATTGAAATAAATTTCAGCATTCCTTTTCACTACTAAGTAAAGTTATTCCTATTATAAGGAATGAGGAAGGGCCCAATTCTCTCTAAAGATCAAGACAAATCGATACTTTTAGTTTATAGTTTAGAAGCATTTTCTTTAATTTAGGTATAATTCATTTACTACAAAGTGTAATTTCCTTTTAAATTAGAGAGTGAATTCCTTTCCAAGAAAAGAGTGATTCCTTTTCAACACAAGTGTAATTTTATTTTCAAAGCAAAGTGTGATTTCCTTTTTAAAATAAAAGTGTGAATTTCCTTTAATGCAATTGTGTTTCCATTACATGCAAGAATTATTTCAATTCAATGCAAGAGTGGGTCTTTTAATCACATAGAAATTAATTTTTTTAACCTATCTCCATATTAAAAATTTGTTAGAAGCCATTTAAGTGACAATAGATATCATCCTCTCATTCTGAAATATCACACTATCTTACCTAGCCAAGCAAGTTAAGTGAGGACATCATATATCTTATGCTAGATGTTTAAGTTCTATATATTGATGGTGTGAATGAAATAGGAGATCTTCAAATAACAAATCTTTTAGATTTGATTTTATACAAACTAGAGTTAAATTCTTATTTACTATTATTAGGATTTAGACATCATGATAGAAGCAAACCCCCACCCCCAAATAGTGAACTGTAAAACTCTAATATCCAATGGTTTAATTGTATATAGCCTTTAGACACTATCCCTAGTAGAAAATGACACCAATCCATTCATTGGTTCAATTAGAGGTATACCAATAGCCTATCATATTTGGAATCAATGTCAAAGATTTTTATCAATAATGTTAGTGAGGTCCTACATTAGAAATATCTATATATATATATAATGATAAAATAAAAAATAATAAAAAATAATAATAATAATAATAATAATAATAATAATAATAATAATAATAATAATAATAATAATAATAATAATAATAAATGTTGAAAGGTGAAAACCATCAAATGGCACTTTTTAGGATAAAATTTTTACAACAAAATATGAATTATTGTCAACTAACCTATCTTTTCAGACTTGTTTATCCCTATAGGACACATGAGACCTCTAAGAGATAGGCATGGATTTGTATAACAAAGTTATAATTGTATTTATTTTCCCAAAAGGTTAGGCATTTTATATTTCATGGCATGCATGTATAATCATTAGGCAGTCAACAATTTTCAAATGGAAAAGTTTTGGTGATGTCACATGGATATTATGAAGTCAGCATCATCATCATCACATTTAAATATTTGATGTGAATTTGTTTTAAAAAATAATTTTTCAAAAAAATATGATGTGATGTGAAAATCATTATGGATATGGCTTCAAGTGCTACCAATTATGACCCATTACACCACATCATTGATAATGACCTAAAAAGTGACTTCCCATTAAATCTCACATGCTATAAAGTGATCATCATAATTATTATGATAATTATTGTCATAATTTCATAATATACCTTGATTTACTATTCATATTTGCATTGTCACTATTATCCATTATTGCATCATATCCCTAGTTTTTTGCCTTCCTTTATACCTTGTGTAATTCTAAGCTCAATTTTTCATAGCATAATCAATGTTTAAAGCAAATAGTGATAGCTCTAAAGATGGAAGGTAGGAAGAAGAAAATCAAACTAGAATCATTAGATGCATTGTTATAGGATGAAGTAGCTAGGATATGTTTGAGTCGACAAGATGGTTGAATTTATCTAAAATGTTTTAGGGTCTTTAAGAAGATATTGTGCAATAATTCTTTGAAAATTTTGATGATACCATTCTATTGTCAAATGTAAAACATTCTAGTGTATCATTCTATGATTAGTGCACTCTCTAAAATTCTTGAGGAAGGTGTAGTTGTCATAGATAAATCAAGCTTTGTCAGATTAATTCAGATGCTTATTAAAGGAAATGAGTTCCACCCTAGATTGGTCAATCCCCACAATATGTGGTTAGATTAATTATGATAGATAGCCTTCTAAAGTCGTGGTAGAATGTTGCATTCTTGGTTATGAAATATCTTACCTATGATGATTAATTTATAGTGGTCTGTGGAGATGCCCTGTGACTTCTTATTCACCTGAGGAAAGGATATAGTAGGGAAGAGTACTAGGTAAATCTTTCATATTTTCTTCATAATAACATAAAAAATGTTTCTTAAAAATTAAAAAGAGGTACTAGGTCCTTCGACACCATGGGTTGGTTACCCTCATATGTCAACATTATTTTATACAAAAACCTAAGGGTGAAAAGGCATGGTCCTCCTTTCTCCATAAAACCTCCAATTTTTTTTAATAAATCACCATGCTCTTTCTATCCTCCTTCTATGATAATAAAAATTTAATAATTACTATCTTTGGCACCCTCATCCTTGAAGATGTTTCACCGAATATCAAAAATATGAATGATATTTTCCTCTAAAAACCCTAATCCTCTAGTCAATCTCCAATGCAATTATTAGCTCATTCTACAGGAGGAAGAAGGAGATATTTAAGTGGCTAAAATTATGAGAAAATTAAGATATCCCATTAAAGTTAAAAATGTTAAATAGGTATCTAAAGAGGAAATTTATGCACAAGAAATTGTATTTAAAGAATAAATCCTTGTAGAATAAATTGTAGCTCAATAAGCATAAAGACATTTACCCTCTACAACTGATAAGGGTAAAGTGCCATTTATAGAAGAAGGTTCATCTTTCCCCTAGTATTCTAATAAAGAAGAAGAATTGTAGCATGTCATGGCTCTATACCAGTATGAAGAAATAATTTGGCAACAACAAGCAGAATTGGATTTTCTTTATTAAACACTACAAGGTAAGAACAAAATTATTTCAAATTTGGAAAGAAGATGTGAATAATCTATCATTCAAAATAGGGCACAAGAGGTAATTATTATAGTAGTGAATGTTGAGTAGACTAGAGTAATAATTTCATGTTTCTCAAAATCAGGAATTGAGTACTTTATAGAATTATCTTGCCATTAAGGATACCCAAATTATTAATTTAAAAAATTATATTATTGATAAAGATACTTTGATTAATAATCCTCAATAAAATAATTATGATAAAAATGCATTAACTAGTTAAAATTATAATATAATATAATATCTAACCACTTAGACTATTGAGTTACAAGCCTCTTTCCAAGTCATGTAGAGAGAGATTAGGGAAATAGCAATCTAGATTGAAGGACCTACAAGAGTTATTCTTTCATTCCTCCTTCCACTCCATGAAATTATTTTATTTTGGAGCAAAACCCAACATAAAATTTAGAAGTTAGATGAAGAAAATGCTAAGATTAAAGTGGAGTCTCAACAATAATTTCAAAAAGCTCAAATTTTCATCCAGAATATTTGTGAAATTTCTAAAAAATTGTTATCATGCAGGTAAACTTCATCTGTCTATGTTCTTTTTCTTCATGAACAATTATAAAAATGATAGATATAATTGGTTTATCTTAGCTTTCCTCATATTATTGAAGATGAAGACATGTTTATGGACATCTTTCTTAAGAGTACCATAGAAAGACAAGATGAAATTTGTGAATTCTATATTTCTAACATGTTGCTAGGTTATCAGTTTGGTTTTCTACTAAATTTATTTGTAAGGGAAACATAATTGTGTGATTTCCTATCTAATCTAAGAAATCAAACAACATGGTAATATGCCCACCATAAATTTTTGGAATTTTAGAACACCAAAGGTCTGTGTATGAGACCCCAATTTCTAAAGGCCCTAAAGCTTATTGATAATTTTCAACCCATGTACCACAAGTACATGAAAAATAAATATCATGAATTATTGAGATCTAATGTACTAGATTTTATAGCTTTTATGATCCAACATTACAGTAATTCCATCAATGTTAGCATAGCTAGATGGGAGACTTTACCTATTGATTTAAAAATGTAGGGAAGTCTTAAGTCCCACCACCATCAAGTGGAATCTTAAGAGAGCCCAATAGATTTCATAGATTATCACTTAGATATTATATAAAGGAGGCTTAGATTTATGGATTGGAATGATATTCAGGCCTCTAATAATTCTTTGTCCTCTATCTCTATGGTAAAATCGGCACAATTAGGTGAAATTTGAATTTTAGGCTTGGCTACACATAGTAGTAAGGGATTATGCATTCTTGCCCAGAGGTCATCATGATTGGGGCCACCATTTTTAGATTTATGATCTTAGTCAATGGCTATAATTTGTAATTTTGGATTGAAGACTGGTTATTCCACTTGTTTTCATGTGGACTTGCAAAAGGTAAAGTATGGGGAAGAAATGATGATCATTATATATATCTCATTATATTTAATACAAATTGTCCATAAGTATTGCCTTTTGGTTATATATTACATTTCACTAAATAGTTAATATCTTATCTAAGTAAGAAATGAATTCAATTTGTCCTTTGTTTGTATATGATACATTACTAATTCTTGTATTGGAAATATTTTCATTGATGAAAAAGGTCTAGCATTGGTGATAAAGGCCCCATAGCATTTAATGGTATATTTAATATTCATATCTTGGCTAATGTGTGTTAATATTTATTTAATATTAATTAATATATTTTTGGTTGCATAAAAGTCCAAAAATGTCCTATAGAGAAGTCAAAGAGTCATAGGGTACAAATAAAAGAGGAATGGGATGCATTTCCCCATGAAGAGTCATCTTGAGGAATTTCAAGAGTCATCAAGTGAAGACAAAAGAGGGTATGGCACATTTTTACATGAAGAGTCACTTTAAGGAATTTTAAAGGTCACCAAGATAAAGACAAAATAGGAAAGGACACATTTTCTTATGAAGGGTCACCATGTGACTTTTTAAATGAAGGATACAAAGGGTCATGCAAGTTTGGCACCATTTTTCAGAAGGATTGAAGGGTCACAAAGGGTGAATGCCAAAGGTCATTTGAAAATCTATAAATAAAGTTTTGAGAATATATTTGTAATATGTAAGAGAGTGAATGGTTTGTATTTGTTTTATATAATAAAAAATGAGAGAATAGAAAGATAAATTGTAGATTTATATCATTTATTGAGTAAGCAACATTGAGAGATAGTTATGTTTTATACACAAGAGGGGTTGGTACTCCTATGGGTTAGTGCTCATAAATAATTTATATGTTGGTGCTCAGCAAAGGGGTTGGTGCTTAGAAACATTGTAATTTCAGTTGGTGCTCTTTAATATACTTAAGATTGTTCTCTATGGTTTTTCTCATTTTGGGTTTTTAGGTAAAAATTCTCTCTCTCTCTCTCTCTCTCTCTCTCTCTCTCTCTCTCTCATGTTGTGCATATTGCTTTCAATTTTATTATATATCTTGAATGAATGGTTAGGTGTAATTTTATTATGTAAAATATTTATAAGATATATTATATATTGATTCACCCCCCTCTTAGTATATCCTATGCTTAACAATTGGTATCAGAGTAGGTTCCTTTTTAAAAAGTTATACAAATTGAAGGTAGATCAGATAAAGCATGATAGTTGGATCACATAAAGTTTTTTATAAAAATAAGGCACCTTTGTTTGATGGGAAAAAATATGATTTTTAGAGCATAAGGATGAGGACTTATTTGATGGCCCTTAGATTTGACATTTGGCAAGCAATGGTGGAGGAATATGAAGAGCCACAAACACTTGTAACTACTTTGGTGGAAAATAAGGAAAGTGAAAATAATGCTAAAGGTTTAAATTATATTTTATGTGGCTTATGTAAATCAAAATTTGTTAGAGTTATGGAATGTAAATTTTCTCATGAAACTTGGGTAAAGCTTGAGAATATTTACAAAGGTGATGGAAAGGTTCAACAAGTTAAGCTTCTAACTTTTAGAAGATAGTTTAAGATTTTGAAAATGGGAGAGGAAGAAAATATAACAAATTATATTTTGTGGTTTAATCATATAGTTAATCATATTTAAGGTCTTGGAGAAAAGTTAGAATAATCAATCATGGTACAAAAAGTTTTGAGATCTCTACCATTGAGATATGATGAAAAAGTTTTGACAATTGAAGAGATGAAAAATTTATCCAAGCTAAAGATGGATGAGCTTACATGGTATTCTTATAACATATGAGATGTGGACCGAACAAGAGAAACCCTCAAAGAGAGAAGTTTCTTTCAAGACATCAAAGAAAGAGAAGGCTAAGATTCAACAATCAAGTGACATCTCTAGCGATAATGAAAATGATAATGGATGTCTATTCATCTACAAGCCAAAAAAAGGCACATATAAATATCAAGGAAAATTACTTTAAAATATTCTAATTGTGGAAAGATTGGACATTTTGTAGCTAAGTGCCTAGATAAGGGTAATGGTGATAATGAAGAAGGAAAGTCTACATACAAGAAGAATTTCAAATAAGGGATTCAGGAAGAAGAGTTTATATTCCAAAGATACTCTCTCAACTGAAGATAGTGGAGTTAGTGATTCAGAAGAGGAAAATATTTTATTCATGGCCATACATGAAAATGCCTCTACAAGTAAAAGTATATATGATCAAGAAGAAGAATAAGATGAAGCCAAAGTGAATCTGAAAAGAGAATTCATTTTCCATAGAATAATTAAAAGCTCTTGAGAAGATAAAAAACTAAAGCTCCATATCAAGAAAAATGAAAAGGACTCAAAACAAATAATTAGAGATATACAATCACACATTGAAGAAGCTAAAAATACTAAAGAATATCTAACAACTCAGTTGGTAAAATTAAGTGAAGAATGTGAAATGTATGTTATTAAGTTAATTACTTCTTTGAAATTAGATCTTGAGAAAACAAATAAATCAGTCAATGATAAAGTAGTTAGAGATTCAAAATTTCAAGATAGCACTAACATGTTAAATAAGATATTAGAAATTAAAAAGTCAATATCAAATAAGACAAGTATCAGATTTGAAAAGAAAAAGAGCTATGTTGAAGCCCTCACAAAAGGGAAAATAAAGTGGAAGAAGTTAAGAATACAAAAGACATCTCAAGAAAAGAAGGCTGGAAGGAATTGAGCTATAAAAGGCAATCAAGTCAGAGGTACACAAATAGGTTCTATTTTTATGATTTCTATTTTTATTGCAACGGATATGGTCATAAGAAAATAGAATGTCAAAAAAGGGCTAACAATCTCAGAAACAAGGAAAAAGAAACTAATGCAGAGTCTAGCAGAAGCCACAATTCTTTTGCTCCTGTATCAGGTTTTGATGAAGAGAATATAATATGTTACAAATGTAATAATTTTGGACACATAGCTAGGTACTATAGAAGCATATTTGAGTCAATTGAGAAGGATTAGAATTTCAAGGCTCTATTCATCAAGAAGAATGTTTAGATAGGTACATGGTAGAAGAAACAACTTGAAGATTCTATGTTGGTCAAGACAACTTTGCATACAAGAAATGAAGAAAATCCATGGTTCATTGATATCTGATGTTCAAGGCACATGACAGGAGATAAGAGAAATTTCATAACCTTGAAGAAGATCAATGGTGGCATAGTGAAATATGGAGATAATATTTTGCCAAAATTGCCAAAAAAGATGCTCAGAGAACATGTAATAATTTATATATGTTATTAGACATAAAAGGTCAAAGATGTTGTTTGAGTCAAATTGAAGAAATTTGGATATGGCACAAGAGAATGGGACACATAAATTTTGACAATTTTGTCAACATCAACAAGAAGCAAGTAGTCAAAAATCTTCCAAAGATTACAAAGCGATCCAACACACTTTGTGAACTTTGTCAACATGGGAAGCAGGCCAGAAGGTGGTTCAAAACAAAATAATCCTCGACCACTCAGATGTTAGATCTTGTTTACATTGATTTATGTGGACCTATAAGAACTCAAATTACTCAAAGTGAGAAATATTTCATGTTGTTTATTGATGATTTCTCACATATGACTTGGGTAATGTTTTTAAATTAAAAATCAAAAGATTTTAGACATTTCAAAGCATTCAAAACCTTAGTTGAGAATGAAACCAATTTGAAGATTAAGTGCCTAAGATCAAATCAAAGAGGAGAATTCATGCTAGATCAGTTTATTAAGTATTGTGAATACCATAGAATAAAGAGACATTATTCAGTAGCCAAAACTCCATAATAAAATGGAGTAGTTGAATGGAGAAATATAATAGTTTAGGAGATGGTGAAGACAATGCTAAATGAATTCAAGATACTAGATAAATATTGGACATACACAATTGGTAAAATAGTGCATATCTAGAATAGAGCATTATTGAGATTCAATAGTGACAAGACTCCTTATAAGCTATGGAAAGACAAACCAACTACATTTTATTATTTCAAAGTTTTTGATAGTAGATGCTTCATAAAGAGAATTGATGAAAAATTAGGTAAGTTTGAATCTAGAGTAGATGAAGGTATGTTTCTTGGTTATTATTTAAAAATTAAAGATTATAAATGTTATAACAAAAAACCAATAAAATAGTTGAAAGTGCAAGTGTTAGAATAGAAGAAGATGGAACACAAAGAATCAGTGATCTAATAGACATTATTGAAATCATTGAAGAGGTAGATTTTGAGGAATCAAATGAAGATGAGAAGAAGGAGAAAAAGGACACTAAAACCCCATCCAAATATGTCCAAAGAAATCATAATGAGATTGACATCATCAGGGACATAAATGAATGAATTCACACCAAAACAATGATGATGGATGTCAAGTCTACTTTTTTGAATGGGAATCTAGAAGATGAGGTCTACATTAAGAAACCATAGGGATTTATTCTCTCAAATAATAATAACCATGTATGTAGACTAAAGAAAACACTATATGGATTGAATCAAGCTCCTAAATCTTGGTATACAAGACTTTATAAACACCTACAGGATCAGGGTTTCAAGAGAGGATTTATTGACAATAATCTCTACATCAAAATAGAATGTGAGCATCAGTTAATTATTGTGCTATATGTTGATGACATAATATTTGGAGGTAACATTGAAAATATGACAAAAGAATTTTTTGAAAATATGCAAAAAGAATTTGAGATTTCTATGCTTGGAGAATTTTTATTTTTATTAGGGTTACAAATTTTTTAGTCAAATAAAGGAATTTTCATATCTCAAAGTAAATATGCCTAAGAAATGTTGAAAAAGTTTGGTTTTGAGGATTGTGCACTAGTTGGTACAGTAATGGGTACATGGAAAAAGGTAAGGATGAAGATTCACTTATTATAGATCAATATTTTATAGATATATTATTGGTAGTCTTTTATATTTGACAGTATCGAGGCTAGACATTATTCATGTAGTAGGCATGGTTATAAGATATTAGGTAACCCCAAAGGAGATTCATGTTTAGTTGGTGAAGAGAATATTTAGATATATCAAGGGGACATTAGATTATGGATTATGGTATCCTATAGGTAGAGATTTCACTTTGGTTACTTATATAGATTTAGATTGGGTAGGTTGCTTGGATGATAAAAAGAGTACAAGTGGAGTTTTCTTCCTTTATGATAGCTTAGTATCATGGCTAAGTAAGAAGAAAAATTTGATATCACTTTCTATAGCTAAAGCAGAACATATTATAGAAATATTTTTTTGTACTCAAGTGCTTTAGATGAATTAAAATTTGGAAAGGTAAAATATGATGAACCTATTTCTATTTTTTGTGACAAAACAGGTGTTATAATATTTTGAAGAATCCAATGATGCATTCAAGAACAAAACATATTCCTATTAGATATCACTTCTTGAGAGAGAAATTTATAGATTAGTAGGTTAAGATGGATTATATTAGTACTACAAAATAGATTACATATATTTTCAAAAAGGCACTACCAAAAGACACATTTGAGTATCTACGGGAGAAGTTAGGAGTAATTTGTTTTACTTCTTGCCATTGAAGATCAACATCAGTTGAGGGGCAGCCAAGTGTTCACTCCAAGATAGGCCCTTTGTCATTGTTGTCAAAGGGGCAGAAGAATAGAAATAGGTATAGGTATAGATGTATAAATAGGTGCAGAAATAGGTATAGGGAATAGGTACAAGTTATTATAGTAAGGGGGAGTTACTGTATTTTTTTCAAATGGAAGTATGTGTAGGTTGGCATGTGTATTGTAGGTTTTAATATGTGTCAATTTTAGTTTAAGGTTTCCATCAATGACAAAGGGGGATATTGTTGGAAATATTGTCATTAATATCAAAGGTCTAGCATTAGTGATAAAGGCTTCATAGTATTTAATGGTATTTTTAATATTCATATCTTGGCTAATGTTTATTATTATTTATTTAATATTAATTAATATATTTTTGGTTGCATAAAATTCAAAAGAGTGACCATGGAGAAGTCAAAGAGTCACAGGGTAAAGACAAAAGAGGAATATGACACATTTTCCCATGAAGAGTCATCTTGAGGGATTCTAAGAGTCACCAAGTGAAGACAAAAGAGGGTATGGTGCATATTTCCATGAAGAGTCACCTTAAGGAATTCAAAATGTCACCTAGATAAAGACAAAAGAGGAAAGGATAAATTTAGTTATGAAGGGTCACCATGTGACTTTTCAAATGCAAGGATACAAAGGGTCATGCAAATTTGGTGCCATTTACATAAGGATTGAAGGGTCACAAAGGTTGAATGCCAAAGGTAATTTTGAAATATATAAATAAAGGTTTTAGAATCCATTTGTAATATGTAAGAGAGTGCATGGTTTGTATTTATTTTATATAAGGATATAGGAGAGAATAGAAAGAGAAATTGTAGAGTTCTATCATTTGTTGAGTAAGCAACATTGAGAGATAGTTGTGTTTTATAAACAAGAGGGGTTAGTGCTCCTATGGGTTGGTGATCACAAATATTTTCAAAGGGTTGGTGCTCCTATGGGTTGGTGCTCACAAATATTTGATGTGTTGGTTATCCGAAAAGGGGTTGGTGTTCTTGCAAGTTAGTGCTTGCAAACTTTGTAATTTGAGTTGGTTCTCTTTCATATACTTGAGATTGTTCTCCATAGTTTTTTCCATTTTGGGTTTCCACATTAAAATATGGTGTCTCTCTCTCTCTTGTGTGGTGCATATTAATTTCAGTTTTATTGCATATCTTGAATGAATGGTTAAGTGGAATTTGATTAAGTAAAATATTTATAAGATATATGATATACTAATTCACCCCTCCTCTTAGTATATCCCGTGCTTAACATCTTTATCTTCTTATTGTGTCTAACCTCAATGAAATGATCATAGTTTTGTGTATAGAAATTCATCCCTATGGTGGGATAATTTTGAAAAGGCATCAGGTTTAGAAACTAATTATGGATATAATTTTGAGGATTCAGCAAATGAGTTCTAAAGATCTAACACTCTCAAGACACTCTGAAGATGCTCTGAAGGCACTCTGAAGATGTTATAAAGGCACTTTGAAGACCTATATAGAATGCTCCAAAGATAGAAAATAATTTTTGGAAGATGTCTAGCTGGATCCTATTGATCAAGATAGTGATTCTAAAGATATCTATTATATATAAATAGACTTTCCATATTTAGATATCTTATTTTAGACATTACTATTCATAGTAATGACCTAAAATAATTTGGATATATTTGTACTTCTATTTTTTAAAATTAGATAAATCTCTTTGGATCTATGTTAGTTATTTTCTATCTATTATTAGTTGAGTTAGTTCCAACTACTTCTTAGAAGCATGGGATTTGATTCCTAGATCGTATATATTTTGAATAAGTAGATTTTGGCATTTAGATCACTAGATTTTGTATTATGTGAATAGATGTTGAGATGTGTTTTAAATACATATCTCCTCATTCCAAATAGTCAAAAATTAAGAATATTCAAATTTTTTTTGAAGATATTTAATCAATTAGAAATTATAAGAAGCATTATAGTGTAGTTTTTCATATCTATATATGTTCCTTTGATAATGAAATAAAGTTCAACATTCCTTTTCAATATTGAGGAATTTTTTTCCTATTCTAAGGAAGGTGTTGTAAAGTTTTCAATGATGTCATGATGGTGTCATGAAGGTGTCCAAGTGAGTAGATGAAGTGCCTTGATAAGTCTAGGTGATAATGATAAAGTGTACAATGTGCTTGTCTTAGTATGCTTGAAAGATGTTTAGTTGATCTTCAATTTTGGCATGGTTTGAGATGTTTAGGGATGAGTATGAAGTATTAATCATGTGAAAGGGGTCCTTTATGACTTTTTATATTCTTTGAGTGCTTGTGTGCATGAGTGTATTTCATCTAGTTGATCATAGTTTTCATATAGATAGTTTGGGTCTAATGGCAAAAAAATTGAGCAAGTAGTTTGATGATGTCACCATTACCACATATGGATGACTTAGGGGGAGTTGGTCATATGGTTATGATAAAACTAGTCCTTAGTTCCTATTTGATAAATATTAGGTCATGCACCTAAGCACATTCAAATATATGTGGGTGCAAATTTGGGTTTTTAGGCATTTTGATAGTGTTTTCTATGTTAAAATAAAGCTATGTAAGAATGTTGATGATGTCAGAATTCACACACATAGAGGTTTCAAGAGGAAATAGTCACATGGGTTTGTTCAGTATTGTGCCTAGTTCTTATGTGCTAAATCTCAGGTCATGCACCTGAGCACCAAAAAAAAATGCAAGTGCAAAGTTGGGCTTCCAAGTAGTTTGATAGTGTTCTCCCATACTTGTCCAAATTTACATGAGGTAAGAAAGAAATAAGTAAGAAATTTGGTGATGGAATATCTCACACATGTGGATGTTTTAATATAATTTAATCATATGGGTTTGTTTGGTTTTGTGCCTAGTTGATTTATGTTAAATTTTAGATCATGTACTAAAGTACATCAAAAGATATGCATGTGCAAAGTTAGACTTCTAAGTAATTCTTGACATTATTGGCTCTATGGATGAAAAATATGAGTGGGCATTTTAATGTCATTATATCTCACATGTGTGAGGGTTCTAAGAATAGATTGACACATGGTTGGATTTTCCTATGTGAAGAGATCATATGGTCCAAATTTGAGAACTTGAAAGCGAGCAAAGCAAAAGATATGGTTGTGTAAATTTGGCCTTCCAAGTAGATAAGCAAGGTTCACATAGTCATTTTTTCAAAAGTTAAAGTTCTAGCAACATCAATGGATCATGTTACTCTAAGAAGTCAAGAATCAGCAAGATGGTGCCAAGTTTTCAATATTTAATGTTGAGCAAAAATAAAGATCAAGCTTCTTCCAAGGATAAATGATGAGTAGGTGATCATATAGATATATATCAATGGTGTGTTTTAAAGTCAATAGGACTAAGTGATATTTGTTTAGCATTATTAAATATCAAGATACGTATAAGATATCAATGAAATACATTATGTCAAATAGTCAAGATGAAAATCCAAAGATGAACACTAAAAGGTAAAGGTTGAGTTCATTACAATAAGATCAATAGTGCATGTTTTATCTGAGTAGTAAGGACACAAGATGTGAGCATAGTGTTCAAGGTTTAACTGTGACCATTTGCATTTGAATATTTGAATTTGCAAAGGAAAAACTAGTACTATGTATTTTGGCTATAAATTTTGATCTAGGATGAATTTACTCATGGTATAAAAATCAAACTTGTAAAGGACTATAAGGCACATCTAGAAATATAAGTTTGAATATTTGAAAGTGTGTGTGGACAAAGATATGGAGATTAAAATTTGACTATGTGTTTGAGTATGTTATGCAAGTAACTTGAGAAGGGTATTTGAGATTATTTTGATGTTGTTTTGATATATCATGATGAATTAACTATTGGAGAATGTTGTATACTCTATGAGGATTTTTTTTGTGAACGATGAAGGTTTTAAAAATAATATATATTATGAATAAATGTTTAGCAGTTGGTTGTGTATTTGTTCATGGTGACTATGTGCATAAAATGTTGATTGATCTTGCACAAAAGAGTGCAATGATGACTGTAAGCTTTTGAGGATGACTAATGGGTAATGTAGTGTGGACATATGCTTTTAGATGTGGTCTTATATTATTTTTTTGATTATTAATGTGATAAATGGGTGAATAGGTCTCCATGAGACCTATAAGAGCTACAAGGGCCTTATTAAAAGGTGTAGCTACTTAAGGGTGACCCATAGATGATATGGCTAACCTATGAAAATTTCATTCAGATATGTCTCAATGAGATATATGCCTTAAGGGTTAAGGCATGCCTAATGGTCAACCAAGATGGTGATGATCATGAATGCTCCATAAATAGTAAAATCAAAGATGGTGATTTATAGAATTTAGTGAGAGATTTGAGATAGGCTTGTGTGTGTGAATTTTTGATTAAGGGAGAGGTATAGTTCCAAGTAGATGAGATGATGAGTAGATCAGATTGAGGAATATTTTTATGACTTGTAGGTCATAATTTTATTGAAATAATAATTCTCATACAAATTGAGTATGAGCGAAGGTGAAGAGTGTTAATCAGATATCCATCATCAGGTGTTGAAGACATCAACTCATAGGTGGATACATTCTTAGGTGTTGTTAAGGTATCTCATCATCTAGGGGTTAAAACCTCCTTGTAAGGTGAAACTTGCTAAAGGTCTAGTTATTATTACAACTCAACTAGACAGGTGTGGTAGCACCTTGTGGGATTTTAGTATCACTAAATAAGGGATTATAGTTCCTTGATCAGTTGTAGCTAGTCTAAATTGGTTCTTGTTATTATAAGATAATAGTCTAATTGTATATTTTAGTGTGTTTTTTTTCTCCCAAGAGGGTTTCCCACATATGCCATGTGTTATGTGCTTGATATTGCATTACCTCTCTTGCTCATTGCTATGAATGATGTGTATGCTTCATGAATGCTTGTGGTAACTGATTAAGTATTTGTAAGGATTGAAATTGAAGTTGGATTATTTGGGCTTACTGATTCATACCCTCTCAATTATTGTACTTTTAACATAAGGAACAAGGGCCCACTTTTCTCTAAATATTAGGACAAATCGGTACTTTTAGTTTATAATTTATAAGTTTTTTCTTTAATTTAGGTATAATTCATTTATTACAAAGTGTAATTTCCTTTTCAAAGCAAAGTGTGATTTCCTTTTCAAAATCAAAGTGTTAATTTGATTTAATTCAAGTGTGTTTCCATTACATACAAGAGTTATTTTAATTCAATGCAAGAGTGTGTCTTTCAATTTTATAGAAAGTAATTTTATTAACGTACCTCCATATTTAGAAATTGTTAGAAGCCATTTATGTGACAATAGATAGCATCCTCTCATTATAAAATATCACACTATCCTACCCAACTAAGAAGGTTGAGTGAGGACATTATATGTCTTATGTTATATGTTTAAGTTATGGATATTGATGGTGTGAATGCAATAGGAGATCTTCAGTTAGCAAATATTTTAGATTTAATTTTTTGCAGACTAGATTTAGAGTCTTATCTACTATTTTTAGGATTTGGATGTCACAGTAGAAGTAAACCCCCCTAAATAATGAACTATAAAACCCTAATACCAATGGTCTCATTGAATATAGCCTTTGGACACTTGCTTTGGTAGAAAATGACACCAATACATTAATTGATTAAATATGAGGTATAATGACAACCTATCAGTAAGTATTCCTAACACTTACTCTTTCATTTTGTTAGATAGATATTGCACAAAATAATAGGTTGAATATTTTACCTCTTAATTAGAGTTAATTCTACATTGAATTGAGTAGAGTTTTACTTTTCATGTTATATTTTATTTATTTAACTATCCCCTTTATGCCATAATCTTTAGCAACCACTAGATTAGATTTATTTTATATATTTTTGGCCTATATAGTTTTATTTTGTGGTGATACTTGACTAGAGGCTTTGAAACATCTCTAGTGGTGTTATGTGATAAGACATCCCTTATGTAGGTTTAGTGGATCCAAATTGGTCATGCCCTGATATAAATAGCTATATAATGAGTTGTTGGTAAGATTACCTTTTCTAAGGATTAAAACTAACTAAGTGGGATAAGTTTCAAATCTATCCTAATTAATTTCATACACACTCTAATAACATAAAAATATTATGCAAGACAATGAAAATAATAAATAATGGAATATGTGTTTCTCAATGAAATACTTACAAAAAGTATATCCACCAACTATATTTTTGAAAAAATATACAATATACTATATATAATAAGGATAATATTATTAATATATAACAATAATAATTGGAGTAGTAACATATAAGGGTGGGATTATACACCATGATAAGTGGAGTTATATCATTAAAAATTGGACTTACACACCATAACTTGTGCATGATAAAGTTCATGAATTATATGACTAATTGTCACAAGATATTAAAAATAAAATTATTATCCACACTTATTAATGATAAATAATAACCTATACCTAAGTGGGACTCAATAATTTGTTAATGGAAAATATCTATACTAATAAATAATGTGTTAGACCTAACTGATTCTAACCCAAATGGTACTATTTTTTTTAATACAATAAATCTCACTATTAAGATATATTATAGCCATTAGTTTAAAATTGATAACTAAATGAATTTCAAATAATAGATGCATGAAACACATCATCCCACTAGCATATAAATTATAACTTAGTAATCAACATTAAACATAATATTAAGTTTTGAAACTGATCATCTAAACATTAAGTCATACCAAGAACTTCAAATGTGGATACAAATCATGAATCAATCAAGTATATAATTATAACCACTATTGTTTATAAATTATAATGTTTTATACAAGTACATAAAAACTACTAAAGTAATTATACGTCCATAAATGAGGTAAAAAAGTATAATATCAACATACATAATGATTGCACAAAAGTACAATATGAGCTATAAAAATAACTCCATGCTCCATCATGTATCATGAGTGTAATTCCTTATATTGAATTAGATGAAGAGGGAGATCATCATACAATTTTTTTTACTCCAAAAATAGACCAAGGGTCTCCCACACACCTCCCTTTCATGAGTGTCCCTTCCCTATACAAAGGGGAAAATAAAAATAATGTGAATATTAAGAAACAACTAGAACCCATGTGTGTACTAATATTATTACATGCAAAAATAAAATAGATCATAGAATCCATTCCTATACCCAAATGATAACCTTAAACATGTAAACTAGAAGTACAATGAAATGAAAATGTCTCAGCTATAACATTACTTTTTCCAAATTTTCATTATAGATTACATATATACATCTAAGTCGTTTTCACTCACATGGAACTCTCTACTAATAAATTATACAAGATGATATCGTGAGGTATGTGTATTATTCACCCATTGGTGTACTCATATATGTATTTCCTATTATCCATATACCAAATGCAAATAAATTTTCAAAATTAGTTCGTAAATATTATGCCATAGTGAAAATACATGCATTTACAACTAAATACCCAATACATATATGTTAACAATAAGAATGGAAGTCAATAATTTCTATGCTTATACTTAACATACCTTTCAATCATAAGTTTTCATATACATAATGCTTAATAGCTTCCAACATAATCCTCATAAATCAATTTAATTCATGACCCAAATATTAAGTATCTATTTTACTTGTAATTTCATCTAGTCATATTAGATTAGGTTTGTGCAGTCAAAATACCACAGACATAAATGTATAGTTAATTATAATAATACTTGTGCCAACATCCAATTATAGTATAATGTTCTCAAATTCACTCTTATTTAATTCAAATCTTAGAATCATATCTATGCTACCATATACTACAAGGAAAACATGTACCTTATTTAGGTATTTATTTCTAGTATTTACTTCAAGGCTTAAATGGATCTCAATTATATAATAATTCAAACATGCAACATTATTTTACTATTACATAACTATTCATTAACCCATTCCTTGAATTTTACTCGTACCTTCCTATCTAGGTATATCTTATAAATGTCTTCATGTTAATAATTCTTAAAATTATAGTTATATATTACCCAAAATTGAGAATTTATTATACTATCAAGTATGTAGGGTTCTATCTCAGGTTATTTGTATTCACATAAAACAATTAATGCTTAAATGCACTAAACCAAACATTCACATGCCCAATATTATAATCCCCATGCCTTTTTGCCTTTTATGAAGAAACCTATATGTTCTATGAAGAGATAAATCAAGTGTTACATTAATATAATTGAGTTATAAAACAACATTACTTCACATACATGTCTCCATATTCAAAATTAAGAGGGTAGAGAGGATACATCCAATTTATATTTTCCATATAAAGGTCAAACCACATACATATCCTACCTAATTCAAGTTATAAAAATTTCCAAATTGGTTACACCTTTATATATTTAATAAAATAAACTCTCTGTTATTATCTAAAATGATTATAACTCAATAATAAGTGAGTCAACACATCTTGTACATCTACCTAGTCACACTATATTTACTTTAAAAAGATCAAACCATAAGCCTAAATACCAAAATTTATTTAATATAGTATTTGTGTCAATGCAATTTACTATTATCAATCTAAAAATCATATTATATAAAGGTATACATTGAATAACATTTTAACCCCATTCTGGTCACATTTTATCACATAAATAAAACCCTTAAATATATATATTGAAGGTTCAAGGTTACACCCTAGCTAAGTAAAGGATTTCTTAGGTCCTCTACCCAAACCTAGTCCAACATGGGAATGACCATAGGTTATAGGATACCTAATATTGGGTCAGACCTCTAGGATTTTTAATGAGTCTATCTCCTCAGATATGATAGTTTGAGTATATGTTATTAAAAATTAATCTATTGGGATGAAAAGGGGAAAAATGCATGAATACAAATATACCTTAATTGTGGTGATAGACCAAATATTCACTAATCCACTCTCAATTTGGACATTTCCATGAATACTAATGAATTCAATAGAGACAAGGGTTGATCAAATTCTATGATAGGGTTCACAACATTAGTATTTTATGTGAAGGTTAAAAGAGACTTGAAACTTGAAGGATAAAAAGAAAAGGGTCAAAGTAAGCCACTATTAAATTATGACACTTCAAAAGTAACTCTACTAGATAACACTACACACAAACTACATGAAACTAATAGATTTAAATTAAGATACACAAAGGACCTATAGATGATGAATAAACAACATACATTCTAAAAATCAAACTTTAATAGAGTATACTTAGTATTAAACTAGAATCTGAAATTATCTTATATTACTTCAAAAGTGTTTTACAAAGTGATTTTATCAAAGTTTTGCTATACCCAACCAAGGGATATAAATCAATAGATCCAAGATAGAATTTATAGGAATAAAAAAGGCCAAGGAGAGAGAAATTGGTGCTGAAGGGGTCATTAATGAGCCCAATTCCACTAGGATAACCACCACCACCATCCTTCTTGAGCCTTTTTATTGCATTAATGTCACTGTATCTTTCTCTATCATGATGGAGAATGGGAAGATCAAGATTAGCTATAAGAAGAAATCCCCACCATCATATTAATCTCTCTTGATTTCCTCAATGTTATATCCCTTTATGGTCTTCCTCAATCATGATTGATATCTTTCATATTACTAGGCAGCTACTTGAGCTTGCTCATGATGTTCTTTCTAGCATTCCTTGCATAGTTACCATTTTATCATTGATTCCATATCCTAAATGTATATCTTATATGGATGAAAACTAATCATCCCATTGTTTTTCATATAGTTATGATCACAAATGTATATCCATGGGATAGGATTTCTAAAACCTGAATGGGACGTGAAACTTACACCTAAAAGCTCTCAAAAATCTTTACAAAGCTTTAATGGTGTTAGACAGCTTTGCAGGGTATACTCCTAGTTATCTGGATTGTGTTTGATCTTACATTTATGTCATTTACCTATATGGCATGGTGAGACACTTTGTACAATGTGTTTTCCTTCATGGCATCCTATGGTTTGACCTAGATCCTATTCAAGATCGATTCCTTTATATTTACTTTGTTTGGGTCAAAAACTTCTTCTTTGATCTCCATATAAAATGTCCTAGGCTCATCTTTGCTTATTGGCTATTGATTATCAAGTTAGGTTATTGACCTATTGACCCATTTCATACCATCAGATCTAGATGTATAATTGAAGATGAACCCCTTAGTCTTGCTAAGACCCACCATTTAAAATCAAATGGCTAATTCATGAGGCCAAAAATTGATGTCTTCATAACCATTTTTGAAATTCACATGAATGTATTTGAAATCTTCATGATTATCACACTTTAAAACCCACTAGTTTTTTGCTATGTCTTAAATTTGATGTTTATGTGCCCATCATTGATGTCTATGAGCCTGTCATTAATGTTTGTGAGCCCATCAAAATTTAAGCCCCAATGGTTTTTTTTGTTGAGCTTTATTTTAACATTTATGTACCCATAAATGATATCTATGAGACCATCAAGTACATCTATGAGACTATCACAATTTGAACTCCAATGTTTTTTTTCTATGGCTTGATTTTGATGTCCACATGACTATCTTCATTTGCTTATTCAATTTTAAAGGCTTATATCTGAAAGAAAAAAAACATGAAGGCACCAAATTTTAGGGGATGATCTTGACCCTATGATCAACATTTCCATGTGGTCCTTTGGTTCTTGGATTATTTCTAAACAAACTTTATAAAATGCACAAGTAACCAACCTATTCATTTTTTCATGATGTCCTGATGATGATCTAGCTCTTCATAGCTTGTGAAAAACATCTTTTGATCCTTTAAAGCTCTATAACTTTGCTCATCTATTCAATCCAATAAAAGACTTGGTATGTGGGCTAAAATTGCATAAAAATAGCCATTTAGAATTTTTTGAACCCAAATTTCATTAAAACTAATAGCTATAAGTAATCCATGTAAAAATCATATTATACTACTTCACATAATGCAGTTCATAACTATCGGTCTTCAATACTAAAGACTTAAATGGAACCCTATTAGATTATATGTTTTATTACCATCCTTGTTAGCTTGTGGATGGAATATATATTATATCTCCAAGACAATAGGGATGAAACCCTCTATGATATAAATATATATAATAGGCAAAAAGTATATGTAGAGTGAAATTTGAGCTTAAAGTATTTGAGATCATTTAATGAACCTAAATCTACTCAAACATCAAACTACCTAAGTAAAATATAAATAAATTAGAAATAAATGCAATATATTAATTCATAATTAAAATCAGCATTATGAATAGAAATCTAAATGATCTAAATCATGATTAAATAGATGTAAAATCAAGAGGATGAGATTGATTACCTTAGAATTATAATTTGGACATGGTGATTGCTTGGTCAAAGATATTGGAGGGATGATCAAGTTTGGTTTGGGATGGAGAATATATAAGATTTTTAGATTTATCCTTATGTGGACATGAAGGATTTAGATATTCATGAGACAGTTCCAATGGAGGATGGGTCTTGTTTAAATATATTGTGGAATGAGAAATAAAACGTTCAAATTCAAAGTTGGATCATAGAGATCAAGGGATGCAGATTATTAAAGAAATTTAAAATTCCTTGGAAGCCTCTAGATTTAGAGTCTTCTATTGATGAGGGGTGATAATGGAGAGCATTCTATAATTGGATAATTATATAATCCTCTTAGGGGTTAATTATGATTATTTGGGGGATTAGATAGGGATTAGGTAAGTGATAGGGACTAAGGGTGTAAGAAAGCCTATGAATAGGCTATTAGGTGGTTAAGTGGGTCATGGGAATTTAAAATTCCCAAATAATATATAAGTGGGGATTAGGATAAGATAATGGATATTTAGGATAATTAATTTATTGGTGGGGATGGACAAGGTTAGTAGATGAAGAATAATAGAAGGGGAATATTAGATAAATAACTAGGAAAGGGGTATATTAGGACAAGATTAGTTGGAATAAATGAATTAAGTAGAATTAGTGTTAAATAATAATAATAATAATAATAATAATAATAATAATAGTGATATTAATTTATTCAAGTGTATTTAGATGCATACATTTTACCCCTCTTTGAAAGGGCATTGTGAGTGGAATGAAGTGGAAGGAGTAATGGTCTTTCAAATAAAAACCATGGCATAGATGAATGTTAGTAAATATTATGTTAGGGGATCTGATGGCCCCTTAAGGGGACATGTGGGGAAGAATGAGATGGATATACACTTAAAATAATAAATGAGGGGTGGGATACAATGCTGAGATAAGGTGATGGGATGCAAAATGTGAGATAGATGAGGAAGAATATAAAATCAACTTAAGTAATGAGATATAGGTTGATGATGCCCCTAGCAAGGACACATGCATAGGGAGTAAATATAATTGTGTCATATTTGTTGACACATACCAAGGGGTAATCAACCTTAACATGACAATGATAAGATTAAAAAGGACATAAGTTTTAAATGTATCCCATGCAAGGATGCATGCAAGGGAGAGATATAGGCCAAGATATACAAGGACTTGATAATATAATGATGGGTGTAGCTTAAGAGCTAGCATTGATTGATATTATAAATATGATGATAAATAATAATGATGTGATCAAGTGAACAAGGAATACGTTATGTCAACTTAATGAGCCACAATATGACTAATAATTATGATTCCCCTGGTAGGGACACATATAAGGTAATGATAGATGTAAATTTACAAATCAAGGGTAATGGATGAAATATGAAAAAATATAAATGTGATGACTTATTAGGCCCAATCAGTAGGTGTATGTGATTTATGAAACAATTATAGAGATGATGATGATAGGGATGATGATCGATCAATTAATTGATGAATGATCGATATTATAACTCAAATATTAGAAGGATGCAAGGCTTAGGGATAATGAGAGAGATGTAATGGTGGCCAAGCTATCCTTGGGAACTAAAAAGTGGCTAAGTAATGCTTATTATCACTTAGATTTTCACCCTTTAAGGAGATGTCTAGGTCTTCCTCCTCCAAGTGTCACAATTGAAACACCTCTAGGCTTGTGGGTAGCATAATGATGAGGTGAATCTCTAGATAGGGCTAGCTCCCTTGATGTACCACTTTGGATTGCAACTACACCTAAAATTTTGAGGGGAAAAAGGAGAGAGATAACTAAAATAAAAATACTCTAAGGGAGGTGATACACCAATTAATATTATGACTTTCAACCAACTGCATGTTACACATGAAATCAAGGGACAAACTAAACATACACTTCTCCAATTTGCATCTTCTCACATCAATGTTACATTATGAGGTTATGGATGAATGTGAAAATATAGGAGTACTAGACAAGAGGCCTTGAATGAAAATAATTAATAGAGTAAATAACTCAATCCTTAACATTTCCTAGAACACTTCACATGCCCTATAAGAAGAAGCTTTCCAACTACAAATTAGATGAAAAAATGAGATAACATGCTAAGGAATCCATAGTCTTCATTAAGAAAGATCCAAAATTCAAGTAAAAAATAATAATAATAGTCATTAAGAGGTAAAAAACAATATAATTATTGATTAAATGGTATGTAAAGGAGCAAGGCTTCACTATACTCAGGTGGACCATAAGTTAGAATGGCCAAAATGGTTAGTTCTTATAGAACATGAGAGAGAGAGGAGAAGTGATAAGTACAAGGGTCATAAGGAAACTTTTCAAGATGAGATAATAAGATAATTTTTAATGATAACAGGATATGGGAAAAAACATGCAGGGGTAGGAAGCCCAAGTGCCCATCCAAGTCATCAAACTCTTGCAAAGTGGCATGAAATTCTCTTAACTAGGTCAAAACAATTGCGTTCATGATTATTCCTATTTGAAAATCCCAAAACTGATTAGGTATAAGTCTGATGATTTGAATTAATTTTAAGGGTTTCATACATGCCTCTCCCTACATTAGTTATAGGCCTATTCATTTGTAATCTTCCCAAAATGAGCTATCATCATCTGTAATCCAAAAAACTCCTCATTCTTGCACCCTACACACTTGGCCTCAAATTTGGATTTATTTTCCCATAAAAATATTTGGATGGAGTTAATAAAAAAATTTAATACCCTCCATGTCCTTCAAAGCATCAGGAACACCTTAAAATCACTTCCACTTAGAGTTTTCACACTTCTCACTAGCTTGTCCAATATGCCAGTTTTGATTGGCTAAGATGAATCTATTTTTTTGCATAATTAAGAGTATTTTATAAGCATTAAATGACCATAATGAGTTATAAAATTTCTATATCTTCCTCCCAAACTTGATTTTATCCTCATACTCCTTCTAGAACCTAAAAAACATAAAATCAATAAAAATACCCTATTTTCACCCTACCTATACATGTCCATATAGCTAATTTTCATGGTAGTGATCCTAAATGAGTCCTATTTAAAATAAAATCATCATTAATACCATTCTATTCCATTTTGGTGCATTATCTCTCTCATTTCCTCAATCTAGTCTTTGTAAGGGTTTAACAAGGGCTTTAGGCTTGTTTAACCTCTTAATATTTATTTATGCAGGTCTCACATTAGAATATAAAACTAATTATAAAAAATTATTTTTAAATACCTATTATATCTCCTATAAACCTATTTTTTCCCCATTCAAATCATCAATAGAGTTATGAGTATTCAATCTTATCTTATCGAGCCCTTTCTTCCTTTTCCTGTAGGTCTAGTGTTGTCACTGAGCTCAAAATTGGATTATTTAGGATTTATTTGAAAGAAAAAATATTTATCACCTCTTTATCCACCATAAAAACATGTTCTAATAGGTTAAAATTCATTTCTAAGGCTAAAAGTTTGAATGGCCTCCTCTTTGGACACTAGGCCTAATCCTTGTTTAATGAGCCTGACTGAGACCCTTATGGTCTAGGCCATAAAATTGGATTCATTTAATTCCATAAGTTAAAAAAAATCTATAATTTTCCAAAAAACATGCTATACCAATATATAATTCTCACATTAGGTTAGAGAATAAGTTGACACCTTGTCTGGATTTAGACCTAAATTTTGCCTAGTGAGCCTGCTTGAAAAATATATGATCTAGGATAACCTATTAAGATTCACCCCTAATTTCATGGTTTTTTATTCTTTAATAGGTTTTATATATATTTTCACACCTTTTATAAATATCCACATAACGTCTTAGTCATCTTTTAATCACTTCTTTCCAAAACTACCAGGGTTTATACATGAGGGGAGTGTCTCTATCTAAGAAAAAATAGAGGGCACTCCTCTATCTCGTCAGATAATGGTATATGTTTTTGGATATTTTTAAAGTCTTATATATTCCCTCTACAAAAAATTATTTCTTTATCCTATACATATACCCTCCAAAATCATGAAAGTTTGAGACAAACTTGTTGGTGAAACTATGTGTAGGGTTTTTAGCAAAGGAACTATGTGATGCATCTTTAGGTCCGTTATGTCTACTTGTTTTCCATCATGATATTATTATGAGACAAATTTTAATATGAGGTAATTGTCCTTATTATCCCTTGCCACTCCAATCTTCCATATACCTTTCAAACATTAAACCTCTTAAGACTGAGTTTCATGGCTGACTATGTTTCCTATTTGGAAAGACCCCTTTAGATGAATTATGTAGTCTTTAGACCTCAAAAACATGATTATAAATCTTATTTTGGTTTCCCATGGTTATATATCAATGTCATAGGTCTATTTATTTCATGTTCATGTCTTATTCACACCAAGAACACTACCTCTCCGCTCATTGTTTATGATAGTCAACCATGTTTACCTTTTTGAGGTAAAAAGACTATGGATTAGCATTATCCATTAAAATTTATGCCATTTATTATTTGGAAATATTTTTATTATAATGAATTCATCCTGAAGAAACCCTATGGATATATTCATACTCAAACTTCAACCTATATTATATGTTCATTGACTGGTCTAGATTGCTTATACAAAATCTTGATTGTGTTAACCTTGAAACATCACACTTATAGGTATATATGCATGCCTTGACCTTGAATACAAGTTAAAATAAATTATATTATCCCCTTATTTTCATATGGTGTTTTTTAGACACACTTGACTCATTATTATCACTATAATAACCTCAAGAACTCAGTCTACTTGCTCCTTGCCTGCTCAGTCAACATAGTCAACTGTGTTGAGGAAGATGAAACTTTGTAGGTGTTGAATTGCATTGGTCATGATTTTTTTAGGTTTAACATGAAAAATTTAAGTCAAATTTTTTTTTATTATACCTTCACTCACCATGGATTCCCTAAAACACTACTAAACACCAATGCTAGCTCACTGTTAGTTGTATATGGACATTAAGGTTGTATGTACGGACTATCTCCACCTCCCTATGTGAAAGTAAGTTATTAAAGTTTCATCAGTAGCCCCATGATGCATATTCAATTATTAAAATTATTTTTCATACTTAATCTTCTTAAAAACATGATTTGGGCCTTCTTTCCTTCTTTGTGACTTACAAGACTATGTTTTCCTCCTTTAGGGTTGGTTATAGGTGTATGTAGCAGGTTTAGGATGTAATTTGATCTCACTTTTATCTTATTATCTCCTTAATATTTTCAAACCATTTGAGACTAAATTATCCTTGAACAAAATAAATAAGTGTGTCAAAAATACCTTGAACCTTACTTTGATTCTTCAAAGTAACTCCTCAGTTCTTACAGTTGTGTATATTGGTTGTAGATTTTATTTCTTGGTCTCTCTTTAGGATTATAAGGTCTTGTTTTTCCTTGATGGATTATGATATAATTATAGAGTGGATGGTTTACCTAGACCAACTGAATACTTCATAAGGACCTCAAAAACATCCCTATGCTTTCAATATTTGACAAATCCTCTATTGGTTGTAGATAACACTAAGTAATTTCAATGTCTTAAAGAGAAATTTAAAGGATTTTAAAAACCATCTTCCTAAAAATATAGATCTCTATTATTTTTAAAAATTATAGGCATATGTGGGAGATTTAAAAAAAAATGTACTTGTAAGATCTATATATCAATGCAACACTACATAAGGACACCTAAAAAAGGACCTGGACCTCTATTTTGATAGTTTTGAAAAATTGTCTCAAAGTGTCACAAATTTGTTCCAAGACCATTTTTGCTTATCTAGTTTCTCCAACCTACTTAAACCTTCTTCAAGATGATTAGCAACCATATTTTGACTCTTCAAACATTATATAATGTTCAAACACATTTTTCATGCTCCTTCAATTCATGGTAGGTCGTACAACTATTGTAGATGGCTATTTTGTGCATTTACTTGATTTATTGGCTCTAGAAGTGGTTATTTGGAGTTGTATTTGGAATTTTAGATGAAGAAAATACATATATGTATAATATTACATCACTTCCATTCATTTTTAAACCATAACACAAGAAAACCCTAATAATTAGAAGAAAAGACTACAATTCCACTCCACTCCTTACAAGCCGAGTTAGTTGGCTCATCAAATAAACTCTAAATGTGAAACCAATAATGAATAACATTATATAATGGAGTCAACATCATATATAACCAATACCAAAAAGTAAATTGTACAGGCTTTCCCAAACTAGAGTAAAACCTATAAGGTGCATAACTAGCAAGCAAAAAAGTACAACTAACTTGATGAAGATGGTTCATGAATCACATGCAACTATTATTAAAAATATTTATATATAAATTAATTTATATTATTTTAATTTAACCTCCCCAAGTGTTTGATCTAAAACCTTCTTTGTTGGTTGTACCATATACAAACCTAAAGACTACTTTTGATTGCCAAAAAGGGTGAAAAAGGAGTAAAATGGTTTTGGGAACAAAATGGCACTTATAGAGCACTTAAAATGTGTAACTAATCTTGGGTAATTTGAAGAGACATACCATTATCTTATCCCATGTGGCACACTTCCCCATGGGTTGTATAAGTGACAAACTCACCTTTTTTCCTAAGAAAATTGCTCTTTCTTCTGAAGTACTTACCACTTTCAACTATCAATCATTTATTAAGACATATGGGGACACATGGTAAATGAAACCACATTTTAAAACCTTAATTATTCACAATAAATCCTTACAACTCATTAAATTCCCCTTTATGACATTGGAATGACTAAAATGACTAAGGCCCAAGGCTAGTATAACATTAAATGACATTAATTAACTTATGAAACACCTTGTGACATATTTATTAGAACCCTAAAACACATAAAAGTCAAGTTTCTACCTATAGGAGTCCAAATTTGACCTAAAAGTCAAATTTGGTCAAAAAATTGGTGACTCATAAGGGTAGTATGCCTACTATACTAACTAGACTAGTAGCCTTATCAGTTCATTGGGATTAGGGAGTCAAATAAATTATAAGACAAATAAGAAGGATTTTACCATTGACTACAAGTTTTAATTAAGACAAAACTAATGACTACCTCAACCACACAAAATAAAAGACACACCAAATAAAGCAAACACACTAACAAGACTCACATATGCTCAAATAACTTAGGAAAAATAAGAATCGAATAACTATATACAACTAACAACTAATAATACCTCCATTTCAAAGATAAAAAGGAAATATTATTGCATCATCTTCTTCATGAGATGAAACATTGTGCAAAACATGTTACTCTTTAGATTTAATACTTAATGGATCAGACCGATTTCTTGGCACTTTAATTGCCATGCTCTTAAGTAGACCATCTTAAAATAGGTCTAAAATGTAAAATTATTCCTATTACATCCAAAAATCCTCAACCTTCTCATATGGATCCTAAATTAAAACCTCAAATGTTTATTCAATAAGGCATAACTTCTTGGCTTCCATAGTTCTCTTAATATGATTGGGCTTCCTCCCAGTTTTAAGATCTTCTAGCTCATCAAGGAGATTTGGATATTCTTCCCAACATTGGTCATTATCCTCTATGGAAGCCTCCTTATTCACCTTATCATGTACTTGATTCTCAACTTGGAAAAAATCTTGAAGCCCTTGAAAGAACTCCATTTGTAGTTACCAATCATCCTTGTCCTCTTTATCATCTAAAACCACTACCTCTTCAATCTTCTCTTCTTGATGCATTATGTCATCAATAATTTTTTTTTCAATATCTAATGCATTTTATGGTGATTCAAGATTAGGATGAGGTATTGGGTCATCTTCAAGAACAACATCTTACACATTAGTCTCAAGAGAGTTTTCTAGGGCTACATCTTTGGGAAAGACTTGAAATTATTCTCCATTCATAATAGCACATTAATATTCATACTTGAGATTATTATCCACAAATTTTTGGTCAAATGTAGAGTCTTCTTCAATAGTTTCTAAATCCTCCATCTCCTTCTCCTTCATGGTGATGCCAAGATTAGGCATCTTAAAATCATATGACCTAGCCCAATGAGGCTATTAAGGAGGTTTATTTTTTCTTCAAACAAGATTTTTGAATTTTAATCAACCAAATACTCTTCTCTAGGTTCCCATACCAAATTTCCATCAAGGAAAATGGTCATGGTATGAGGACAAGATGAACTAGTTGGTGGAGATGGAACATAGGTCTCAAAATCATGTTGAGAATGAAAAGTAAGAAGTTATTTTGGGTGTTCTTGGGGAAGGAGAGGCAGACCTTGGGTTAATATGGCTGGGTTATCTTCCTTCCACTTGAAAATCACTTCATTCACATCTAATTCAACTTGGGAACTCTCTTGAGGGAGGTTATATGGGGTGTGTTTAGGCATAGGATATTTTTTTAGGTCTAAACCTTCCATCACACCTTGACTTAACAACTTCATCCTTGATTCCAACTCTTCAATTTGATTGGCTAGGTTCTCTTGGAAAAGTCTTTCTTTAAGTTCATATGCATCATCATGAGGATAAGGAATGAAAGAGGGATAACATGAAAGACAAGAGGTCTCTTCTTAAGGAAGGTTGGGAGGGTATTGCAAAGGATCAACTTCATTCTCAACCTCACACTCTTTATCAATGCTTATCTACTCTTTCTTTCCCCATGATTCCACTATCTTACTCCAGCATAGGATGTTAGGATTATAATTATTTTCTTGAGGAAGGGTGGGAGGGGCTTGTTTAGGATCAAGATCCTTCTTAGCTTCACACTCTTTATCAATATTTTCTCCTATTTCTTTCTCCATAACTCCACTATCTTACTCCAACTTAGAATGTTAGGATTAGAAGTCTCTTTTTAAGGTGGTGGGGATGCAATGTGAGAGGGAAATAAGGACTTGAATTTCAATTCCTTTTCTACTAACATGGATTGATTCATATGCATATTATCCAACTCAATCTACCTATCAAGATTAGTTTTAAAAATAAGGTTTCTCTTTTCAACTCTACCTTCCAACTGATTGGGAAAATGATGACTTTGGTATCCTTGATTGGGCTCATGATTTTGGATCAAATATCTTTTATAGGAAACCTAGGGAACTGGATCTGAAGGTTAATAGTTTTGGTGAGGTTGTCTTTCAATAACTCTTAGCCTATCCTCTAAGGAATAAACTAAGCCACTCACATCAAGAATCTCACTTGTGAGACTTTCCCAATTGGCTCTCTCAATAGGTACCCACTCTATTTTTACCAAGTCTAATTCATCTCTCAACTTATAAATAAGATTACTAGGAACCTCTTGACCATATCCCCTTTATGTGTCAAGATCTAACATATACCTCTTATATCCCAAAAGAGTTTGTTTGAAGGTGGAAATGGAATGACTTGAGAAGTAACTAGGTTAACTAGGAGCAAGATATGGTGAAGGCTAATTATAAGACTGATACACTTAATGAATGGGCTGATTAATAACTTTTTCATATTGATAGGGAATGTCACAAGATTGAAATGTCTCACTAGCTTGTTTAAAATAGTACTTAACACCCAAATTAGCCATGAAACCTCATTGAAAGAAAGAACACAAATAAATATATTACCAATAATCTTAAAGAGGAAACTTGGGCTACTTGACCAATTGATGTATCTGTGGATTTGTTATTTATGCTTTGATAGATGCCTCCAATGGTTGATTATTGAAAGACAACACCAAAAATATTTCAACCTCTTAGACTAAGAGTCCCACCAGGAGTTCTAAAAAATATTATCACTTAGACTTTCTCCCTTTGAGGAGATGTATAAATTTTACTCATCTAAGTGGCATAATTGAAACACCTCTAGGCTTCTGGTGGCCTAAGGATGAGGTGAATCTCTAGATAGAGATAGCTCCCTTGATTTACCACTTTGGATTGAAACTACACCTAAATTTTTGGGAGGAAAAGGGAGAGAGATAATTGAAAGCAAACTAATATAAGGGAGGTGATACACCAAATAAGATAATGAATTCCAACTAGTTGCATGTTACACATGAAATCAAGGGACAAACAAAACATACATTTCTCCAATCTACATCTTCTCACATCAATGTCACATTATGAGGTTATGGATGAATGTACAAAGTTAGGAGGACTAGAAAGGAGGCCTTGAATAGAAATAATGAATGTAATAACTCAATAAATCCTTTAAATTTCCTATAACACTTCATATGCCCTACAAGAAGAAGATTTCAAACTACAAATAGGATGAAAGAATGAGACAACATACTAAGGAATCCATAGTCTTCACTAAGCAAGATCTAAAATTCAAGTAAAACATAATAAGAATAATAATGAAGAGGTAAAAATAAGTATTATTATTTAACAAATGGTATGAAAATGAGTAGGTATTTGCCATACTCAGGTGAAGCATAAGTTAGAATGGCCAAAAGGGCTAGTTCTTATAGAACTTGAGAGAGAGAGAGGAGAAGAAAGAAGTCCAAGGATCATAAGGAAACTTTTCAAGCTGAGATAATTAGTTACTTGTACATGAGAAAAGTATATGGGATGAACCATATAAGGTAAAGAATCCCAAGTGTCCATCCAAGTCATCAAACTCTAGAAAATTAGCATGAAATTCTCTTAACTAGCTCATAAAAATTGTCTTCATGATTAGCCGTATTTGAACGTCTCAAAACTGATTAGGGATAGGTGTGATTATTGGAATGAAAGGGAATGGTTTTATACATCCCTCTCCATGTATTATATTTAGTATTTGTCTTTTGAAATCTTCCCAAAATGAGCTATCATCATCTGTAATCCAAAAAACTCCTCATTCTTGTACCCTACACACTTGGCCTCAAATTTGGCTTTAGTTTCCCATTAAAATCCATGGGAGGGAGTTAATTAAAATTTTAAATACCCTTCATGGCCTTATAATAATTTAGTACACCTTAAAATCACTTCCACTTAGAGTTTTCACACTTCTCACTAGCTTGTCCAATATGCTAGTTTTGACTGGCTGAGATGAAGTTGTTTATTTGGATACTTAAAATTCTTTTAAAATAATTAAATGGCCATAAATAACATCAAATAACTTCCACTTAGAATCTTTATATAACCTAAAAAACATAAAAAAGGTAAAAAATACCCTATTTTCACCTTATTCATGCAAGTCCATATAGCTAGTTTTGATGGTAGGGAGCCTGACTGAGTCCTATTTAACATACAATCATCATTTATGCCATTCTAGTCCATATTTGGTGCATTATCTATCTCATTTCCTCAAACTAGTCTTTACAAGGGTTTAACAAGGGTTTTAGGCCAATTTTATGTCTTAGGATTTGTTCATGCAAGTTTCACATTGGAATCTCAAAATAATTGCACAAAATGATTGTTCAATACCTATTATAACTCCTATAAACCTCTTTTGTGCCCATGCAAAGCATCAAGAGAGTTATGAGTATTCAAACTTATCCTGTCAAGCCCTTTTTTCCTTTTTTTATAGGTTTAATGTTGTCACTGAGCTCAAAATTAGATTATTTATGATTTATTTGAAAACCAAAAGATTTATCACCTCTATATCCACCTTAAAAATATGTTATAATAGGTTAAAATGCATGTCTAAGGATAAAATAATGAAATGCCTCCTCTTTGGACACTAGGCCTAATCCTTGTTTATGAGCCTAACTAAGATCCTTATGTTCTAGGCCATAAAACTGGATTAATTTCACTCCATAAGATCCAACACAACCATAATGGTCCAAAAATCATGCTTTAACAATATTTAATGCTCACATAAAGATGGAAAATAAGTTGACACCTCATTTGGATTTAGGCCTAAATTTTGCCTAGTAAGCCTACTTGTAACTTGATCATCTGGGATAACATATTAAGATTAACCAAACCTTTCTTGGTTTTTTATGTTTTAATAGGTGTTATATATATTTCCATACCTTATATAAAGATACACACAACCTCTTTTCCATATTTTAATCACTTCTTCCTAAAACTACCAAGGTTTGTGCATGAGGGGAGTGTCCTCTGTCTGAGACAAAATAGAGGGAACTCCCCTACCTCCTTAGATAATGTTATATATTTTTATAGATTATAAAAATTTTATATATTCCATATAAAAAAATTGAGCTATTTATCCTATGCATAGACCCTCCAAAATCATGAAAGTGCGAGATAGACTTGTTGGGTAAACTATGCACTGGGTTTTTAGTAAGGGAACTATGTGATGAATCTTTAGGTCCTTTATCTCTACTTGTTTTCCATAATTATAGTATTATTATACCAATTTTAATATGATGTAATTTACATAATTCTTCCTTAATACTGCAATATTCCATTTACCTTTCATACATTGAACCTCTGAAGACTGAGTTTCCTAGCTGAATGTGTTTCTTATTTGAAAAGACCCTTATAGCTACATTTTGTAATATTTTGACCTTGAAAACATGATTATAAATATTATTTATGTTTACCATGATGATATATCAATGTAATAAGTCCATTTGATTCATGTTCATGTCCTATTCACACCAAGAACACTACCTCACTACTCATTGTTTGTGATAGTTAATTATGTTTGAATTTTTAAGGTAAAAAGACTATGGATTAGCATTATCCCTTGAAATTTATGCCATTTATTATTTTGGAATATTTTAAGTACAATTAATAATCCTTCATATACCTCTTGGGTGTTTTCATACTCAAACTTCAACCTATATTGTATGCTCCTTGACTGGTCTAGACTACTTATAAAAAATCTTGACTGTGTTAACCTCAAAACATCACACCTTTAGGTGTATATGCATGCCTTGACCTTAAATAAAATTTAAAAGAACTTATATGATCTCATTAGGTTCATATGTTATTTTTTATATTCACTTTCCTAATTATTATCACTATAAACACCTTAATAACCCAGTTTACTTGCTCCCTACCTATTCAGTCAACACAATAAACTGTGTTGAGGAAGATGAAAGCATGTAGGTATTGATTTGCATTAGTCATGATGTTTTAAGGTTTTAAATTAAAAATTCAAATAATAAAACATTTTATTATACCTTCACTCACCTTTTATTCCCTAAAACACTACCAAAACACCAATGTTAGTTCACTGTCAACTATAGATGGACATTGAGGTTGTATATATAGACTGTCTCCGTCTCCTTATGTGAAAGTAAGGTCTTGGTGTGTAATAAGTAGAAAAATGATGCCTATTATATTCATAAAATAATATTTCATACTTAAAATTATTAAAACATGATTTAGGCCTTCTTTCCTTCCTTGTGACTTACACAATTTTCCTCTTTTAGGCTTAGTTGTAGGTGTATTTAGCAAGTTTAAGATGTAATTTGATCTCAAATTTATATTATTATCTCCTTAAGCTCTTAAAACAATTTGAGACTCACTTATCCTTGAAAAAAATCAATAATTTTATCAACAAGACCTTTAACCTTAATTTTATTCCTCAAAGTAACTCCTTAGTTCCTACAACTATGTATATTGGTTGTAGATGCTATTTCTTGGTCTCACTTTAAGATTATAAGGTCTTGTTTGTCATTAATGTCTTATGAGTTAATTATGGAGTGGATGATTTACCTAAACCAATTTATGACTTCATTAATACCTGAAAAACTTCCTTATGCTTTCAATATTTGACAAATCCTCTATCGGCTATAGGTAGCACTGAGTAATTTCAGTGTCTTGAAGAGCAATTTAAAGGCTTTTGAAAACCATATTACTCAACCTATAGATATATATTATTTTGAGACATGATAGGTATATTTTGTATCTTGAAAATAATGTACTTATAGGATCTAGAGATCAATGAAACACTTTATAAGGACACCTAAAAAGGGCTTGGACCTCTATTTTGATAGTTTTGGGAAATTGTTTTGAAATATCACAAGTTTTTTCCAAGACAATTTTTGATTATATAGTTACTCCAACCTACTACAACCTTATTAAATATGATGAAAAATCATGTTTTTACTCTTCAAACATCAAATAATGTTCAAGCATGCTTTTCATGTTCTTCCAACTAATGGCAAGTTGTACAACTATTGTAGATGGCTATTTTATGCATTTACTTACTCTCTTAGCTCTTTAAGTGGATATTTCAAGTTGGATTTGGAATTTTAGATGAATAAAAGTTATATATGGGAAATATTACATCATTTTCATTCATTTTGGAACCATAACATAGAATAAAACCCTAGCAATTAGAAGAAAACACTGTAACTCCAATCCTTACAAGCTAAGTTAGTTGGCTCATCAAATCAACTCCAATGTGAAAAAAATAATGGATAAAATGAGAAAAAATATTAAAATCATATGGAATAAATATTATCAATTTCATTTTACTAAATTTTTGAAACAACAACAAAACTTGTAGAGTGCATAGATTAACAAGAAAAAAAGTACAGTCAACTTCATGAGGATGGTTCATGAAGCACATGACACCATTATTAAAAATATTTATATATAAATGAATTTATTTTAGTGTAATTTCACCTCCCCAAGGTGTTTAATGTGAAACCTGCTCTACTGGCTATACCAAGTACAAACCTAAAGACTACTTTTGCTTGCTAAGAAGGGTGAAAAAGAAGCATAATAGTTTTTGGCCAAAAATGGCAATTATAGAGAACTTAAAACATGTAACTAATATTGGGGAAGCTGAAGAGACATACCAATGTCTTCTCCCATGTGGCATACTTCCCCATGGGCTTTACAAGTGCCAAACTCACCTTTTTCCCAATAAAACTAGTCTTTATTCTAAATTACTTGCCACTATCAATTAAAAATAGTTTATTAAGACATATGGGGACACATTACATGTGATAACACATTTAAGAACCTTAACCTTTTCCAATAAATCTGTATAACTCATTAAATGCCCCTTTTTGACCTCAAAATGACTAAAAGTACTAAAATGACTAAGGACCAAGGCTAGTATAACATTAAATGACATTAATTAACCTATAAAAAACCTTATGACATATGTATTATACCCCTAAAACACTTAAAATTCAAATTTTTACCTATAGGTTTCCCAATTTGACCTAAAAGTCAAATTTGTTCAACAATGCCTACATAGTCTAGAAAGACCTTAGGCCAATGTAGTTTTGACTAGAGGATGGAGGATAATGATGATTATTAATCATAGGATGTGACTCAGATGATGATATGAGGATTAAAATATTAGATTTTAATCTAATTAGAGTATTATATTAGTGATGTGAATAAGGAAGATTAGATGATAAGAGGAATGATGAAGGTCTAAGTGATCAAGCCATCATAGTTGTAATAATGCTCATAATAGTCTAATTAACTCATTAAATATAGAACTCAGTAATATTCTCATGATTTGAGTATGACCAAGAGGACATGGTGATAAAGTGCATAAAATGGGCAAGTAGTTAACTCTTCATCCTCGAGGGCACCAAAAAGTATTATGGTAGCTTTGGGTACCTCATAACATCCTCGTTCATTGCCCAATAGACAAAAAGAGACATGATGAAAATAAAAAGAGATAAATAAGATATATATGTGATTCAAATATATTAAATAACATAGATCATACAAATATCACACACAAGTATCTTCATGTATTATCATAATGTCTTGTCTAATGATGGGGTTATAATAAGATGATCGGCTGGATTAGGATGACTATGATGTGATGGTAGACATAAGATAGACTTGGATAGACTAATGATGATGATGATTAGGATTAAGACATGGATAAGGATATGGATATGGATATGGATATGGATAAGGATTTGGATATGGGGGAATGGATAGGGATTAGGATTGATGTAAACTAGATTTACCCTTAGTTGTGGAATAATGTCTTTCAATATGGATTTGGTCTAGAAATCAAATATAAAAGTGGTCAAAAATGGTGATTTGGAATAGTGATGTTTAAGCTAACAAAGTGTTAATAATAGACAAAGCCTTGCAAGAGTCTAATCTAACAATAAGAGTAGGAAATTAGAGGATAAAATACCTTTCATATTAGAAGAATAGTAATTAGATGTTTGAAAAGTATGAAGAGGAAATTATAAGGAAGTGATTGGATAAAATACCTTTCATACTAGAAAAATAATGATTAGATAGGTGCTATATATGAAGAGGTAATGATAGGAAAGTGATGGGTGTTGGAGTAAATTCTTTGAAAAGGTTGTTTATGTCGATAATACCTAGTCAAAAGGCATGATGATGAAGATATGGATGGATGGGTGACCATGAGGATTTGGTTTCAAAACTAAATGTTGTATCCAAAGATGGTAATTGGAAAAATATGAGATGGATATTAGATGTGAAAAATTAATGGTATGGAGATGGATACAACTAGGGGATTAGGCATAAGACAAGACACCATGGACTATTTTTGGCTTTTTTTTCAACTTTTATAATTTTTAGGGTGTTTGGAATATTTCAATTTTTAAAGATTTTAGGAATGTGTATATACACTATAAAAATGGGGTTACTAGCAAAGTGAATACTAAGACTAGCAACTAGAATGAGGGTGGGATGATAAAAATGATGAGGGTGATGTGGAAAATGGGATGAGGGTCAAAGAAGAAAGGACTAGGGATTGCCTATGGCCACATTGTGAAGGAACCAGATGTTTATTAACCCGATGTGTTTATTAGAGGATATGCCAAAATGATTCCAAAACATTTCTCAAGATACTTTCCTTGTCCTACAAAGGTCAAGATGGGAAGGAATACATTATCATGGTGGATGATGGGTTGGACCATGGGATAAGATAAACATGGATGGGTGATATAGATAAGGTTAATGAGGAAGGAGTTAAGTGTGGATGGATTGACAAAGGATATAAAATTGATGGATTTTGACCCCAAGTGTTGAGGTATAATGCAAATAATAGATTATTTTGCCATGATGCTAGAAACTAGTTTTCATCATGGTACTTTCCCAAAGCACCAGAAGACTAGTTTTCACCATTGGATGAATGATATATATGTGTGTGTGTGTGTGTGTGTGTGTGTGTGTGTGTGTGTGTGTGTGTGTGTGTGTGTATACATATATATATGTATATACATATATATATATGTATATACATATATATATATGTATATACATATATATATATATATATATATATATATATATATATATATATATATATATAGAGAGAGAGAGAGAGAGAGAGAGAGAGGCATCTTGACTCATTAGATGTGGCTACGAGATGTAAGAATGTTGACACTAGCTAAAAAATTTAGTCAACACCTATTCTAGAGATATGTATTGCAGGACCATGTGATGGATGCTAAATTATTGAATATCTTGGTGGCTTTGATTAACTCTTAATTTAAAATACTCTAGACATTTTAACTAGTTATCTTTTTAACCCTTATGAGGGAAAATGTTGCCTAGGGATTTGAGATATGGTATGGATATGTCATGATTATTATGATGGGCTATAAGATGTGAATGAGGAATATGATTAATATGGTTGATATGATGGGATGGGGAGTGGAAATGGGGTTCAATAATTTTCTACACCATTAGATATGGTGGAGGGGATATTTTAGATTTGTGCCATGAGATTAAGGGATCTAAGACCTTTTAATTTGATGATTATTTAATGTAAACATTAAGAAGATGGTTGGTCATATGATTATGACTTTGTACATTCTTTTGACTATTCCCTAGTGCTATATTTTGGGATTCATAAGAGGAGATTGATTTTTTACTAATAGATTATGATTATTTTGACTTTGACATTCCCATAATGCTTGATTTTGGGCTTAACTAAGAGAAGACATTTTTTTATTAGGTCGATGAATTGAATTTTCTTGACTTTGAATTATGGGATCAAAGATGATTTGTTCACAATTTATGAATTTTAGAATATGGTCTTAGACCTTGGTATTTTTGACACATGATGTTGAATGTATATGGGAATCCATCTATGCATGATCTTATTCATTCCCTGCATGGATTAGGACATAGGGAGTGTGGAAGCAAGATAGATGATTAATAATGTGTGGTGGATTAAGGAGATAATGGGTAGCATAGTCCTCATAAAGTGTTCTAGGATCCCTATCCTAAATGTTAGAGAAAGTGTCTTTAAGAATCTCAAAAGTATCATTAAGACTTTTTGGAAGACATACATTTGAGGTAGGATCAAAGCCACTCTAATAGTATTTGATAGATATAACTTGTAAAACCTTAGTTATGACTTCATCATCCTAATTAGGTTCAATAGATATGCCTGGTGATTTACTTCCATCCAAATTAGAGATATCTTCAAAAGGGTAGACATAATCATCATTGGTCAATATTGATGTGGGATGATGTTTTGAAGGAGGAATATAATTTGGGTCTTGGCATTGAACATGATCCTAATGCAGATGAAATTTGTGTTGAGTCTAATGTTATCTCTAATTTACAAGATTTAATGTTGTGATTAGAAGATGCATTGTCCATAATTGACCTCTCTATAGGGGGTATTTGATATGATGGGTGAGAGGGAGATGATGGAGGATCAATGGATTAAATAAAGATGGGGCCATGGGAGGGTTCATGAGGACTAGGTTCATGGGGGATAAAATCAACTTTAGCAAATTATTTGTGGAAGGTGGGGGGATCATGAAAGGTGAGTGTGGTGTCTTGACCTTGTCTTGGAATGGGAAGGTCTTGATCATGATCAAGAATGAAATCTTGGCCTTCAATTTCTTATTTACCCAGGGATGTAGATGCATCTAGTTTATCCTCAATTATTATTTCACCATGATTGATGAGGTATTGGAAATAATATTGGAAATTATAACATAAATTAATGGTATGTAATTAGGTTTGGTGATATGCATAATATTGATTAGCTTTATACTTAGGTGTCTTAGGCTTAGTGGGATCAAGATGTCATATGGGTGGATAGACCATCACGTTAGTAATGACTAGTTATTATAAAATGGCATCCAAGGATATTGTAGACACCAAAATTATGTCACACACATGTGTAACTCCCTATGCCAAAACCCCCCTAAATCCCCTTTTAATAATTATCCTTCCTAACCCATGTTTTCACCCCTCACACATTTAATTATTTTAAAAATATTTAATTAAGTTAATTAAAAACTACTTATGCCACCTTACCTGACCACCTCATCCTAAGATTAATTCTTACCCTCTGAGTCACCTTAAGACTTAGTCTCCTAATCCTAACTACCCATGACTTGTTCTCACCCATAACATAAATTCCTAACTACGTTCTTCTTAACCTCACATTTCTACCATTTTCTAATAAACACCACACTTGGAAAGAGAAGGAATAGAAAATAGGCTAAAAATAGCCCTTTTACCTATTCTCATGCCATTGATGTTAGTCAACCCTTGGCCGATGTTCAAGGAATAATTAGTGGTAGTTACTTAAGCCAAATTCCAAGCTAATATTTAGGTCAATATAAATAAGAAAAATCAATCATTCATGTATAGGTTTTGACATTCAAATTTCTACATCCAGGCTTTCCATAACTCTGCACAAATTAGTTTAGATTAAGAATTGATATAATGCATAGAGCTTGGATTTTTTTGAACTATAAACACACACTTGTATTTTATGTTGACGTATTACTTCAACATGCCTCATCAGAGCCATCTATCTATCACTCATGGTTCATCTATTTTAGTATCTAAGTATATCTCTATGTTTTGTAATTTCTTTAAACAATCATTTTACAGTTATTTTATGTTATACTTTTTATCATTTTACAAACATTTTGACTCTCCCTATGATGGATTTTTAAAACTCCTTCACCTATTTCCATCTAATTTAAACATACCAACCCTCTATTTAGACCCACATGAGTCTTATCCACTCCCTTATGACTCTTCCCAACCTCACAAACCTGACCAACATCTACCTCCTATCTCAAAAAAGTCTCTTACAACTTCTTACCAACATCAGTCACATAACCAACATTAGACATATTTCCTTATCGACATCATCAACCTAATTGATGTTAGTGATTGTGTATTTCCATTAATCTCCTTGATCTTACTGTTTCTATGCAAAATTGCTTTCTACATTCAAAGAAGAAATAAGAAACTGAAATAAATGGTTAAGGCTAGAAGTACCTGATAAAGTTGAGTGCACCAAAATCAGACGTTGGAAGATTCTCCTCTTTGGCTGTGGAGGAATGACACCTGCGAAAAAGAGACTAAAACACAGAAAGATGTTAGTCAAAGATATGGTGGGTTGTCAGGCGAACGCCCGATCCCGAAAGTACGAAGACTCCCTAAAAGGATATCAACCCACTGATAAAAAGCGTAATATTGGACGAAAGTAGATAATAAAAGATGAAATGACAGAAATAAATGATAGAAAATAAAAGTGCGTACTTGATATGCAGCACTATTCTGCACAGTCGCCGGCATCGGTCTCTGTGGTTCCAGTGTCGGTCTGAAAAGGTGCCGACGTCGGTTAAGGTGCCGTCGTCGGTCAGGGTAGTGACCGGCATCGGTAGGGACAGGTTCTAAATAGAGGTCTGCAAAAGTTGTAGAAGGTCTTGACAGGGTCGGGACAAGATTTTAGACAGAGTCAGGACGGGGTTTTTGGTCGAGTCTGGGGGTTTGAAGCTTCAGGATGGCAGAAATAGGGAAGAAATGATCAGAAAGAAAAAGAAAATAAACACAGAAGATACTTACCTGTCAGACGCCGTGATGAAAGCGATAGTCGAAGTTCTTATGCAGTGCTGGAAGAATGAACGCTAGAGTTGGTGGATGCTGGAGTTGATGGATGCTGGAGTTCGAACGCTGGAGAGCCTGTAGATGTCGAAAAAAATGGGAGTCTCTTGATTGATCAGGGAGGGGAGATTGAATGAAGGCCCTGGGACAGTTTCAAGAGACGGTTCGATAACCGTTTCAAAAAACTGATCGAGAACTGAATGGTAACGGATAACGGGTAACAAGATGGTGATCGACGTCGACAGGATTGCCGACGTCGGCCGATAAGTGACCGACGTCGGTAACATCAGCCGGGTAAAGACCGTTGTCGGCAGATGCACAATGAGGACAGAGTCTAGCTTTTAGTTCTCTGCACATTGTTACATGCTGCCAGGGTCAAGGTTGGTAGAACAAGTGATCGTCAAGGGTTAAATAGGCAAAGAAGAATAAGACGGGGAGTGACCAGGGGAGTTGACACGATTTCGGTGTCTACATTTTGCCCCTTTTTGTCTTGTTGGTTATTCTGACAAACTGCAAGACAAAAATAGGAGTGAGTGCCCCAGGTGAGGGATAAGGTTGATTTCGTCTTGTTGGTTATTCGAATGAACTGTAAGACAAAAATAGGAAGCGGATAGGTTGCCCCGATTAAGGATAAGGTATTCCCCCTCAAAGCAGGAGTCGAAGGAAAGGAACCGAGAATCGGGTGCTGATTTGACAAAGAGTGGATGAAAAAGGAGTGAGGGTGAACGCTGCAAAAGTCGTGATTGCACGCATACCACTACACGAGATGGTCAGGCCAAAGTGTCACAGGTCAAGGGTCGAGGAGTGCTAAAATCAAAGTAACCGGGCCCCAGCATTTAGTCGTCTGCTGATCAGGTCACTCAATCTAAGCTGAAGCTCCAAATGGTCATCATGTTCCAGGTATCTAGGGCTCAGGAAGTGATCCCAGAAACACAAAAAAGCCACAAGTAGTAGGGATCAACTGGCTCGTGATCCTATACTTGTGAGGGTCCAAAAAAGGTCTGCGCACAATTCTGCTAACCAGCCGTGAGGTAGCACACACGCAAAAACAACCAAGGCAACATTGTCTTGGAAGTGGTCGAAGGTCGAAGGATGGTCGTTGGTCAAGGGGATGGATGGACGAAAGGATGTGGCTGAGCTAACCCCAGAAGACCCCATGTCAACTGAGTGCTACCTACATAGCCCTGGTGATAGGGCCTCAGGCCAATGTAGTTCTCCCTAGAAGGGAGGGAGGGTCAAAGGGATAAAATGGGTCATGGTCAAGGACAAGATTATGGTTAAAAGAAAGAAAGAAGGTTTGTCCATTAGAGAGACGAACAAACGAGAATGGTCGAGCTAACCTCAGAAGACCCCATGTCAATTGAGTGCTGCCTACATAGCCCTGGTGATAGGGCCTCAGACCAATGTAGTTCAGACGAAGCGTCCAAGTGGTAGACAGGTGGTTAAAATGGTTGATAGATTGGTCGATGATTGGATGAAATGATGAGGAAAAAAAAGATGTTGCAGCCTTTTCCAAATGGTGTATTCTGCAACATTGGTTGAGGAGTTTTTCATCCCTAGCAATATTCCATATTCGTGATGGGTGTATGCTAAAAATGAATTGAGGTTTATTTATGTTTCAATAAGTATTGGTTTATGCTGAACATAAATTGTGGCAGGTCGATAGTTTCCATGTGTATTGGTGTCCATAGAAACTAGGGTGAATAGGCTAGGTCAGGTTGATGGTTTGAAAAGAGAGTTGAGTTGAGTCGATTGACAAGTGATGAAGGTGAATGTGACCAAAGTGTAGAAGAAGTGAAAAGCATATTGCTCTTTCATTGTCAAGGACCAAAAAGATAGCATAGATAGGGGTTATGAGAACTAAGAGCCCCATTCATGCATGACGTCGTTGACCGTGGATATGTTAAAGCGGTAATCGAATCACTTAGACATTAAAGTGACCTCAAAGTCCCTTGAGCGGGTGATAGGAGGAGGAAGAAGGGTAACCCGTTTTAAGAGCAAAGATAACGATGCCCCTTTTTATAGGAGACCCTGAAGACAACTACAAGCCAAGTCCGTGACTCATTTTTTTTTTTTTAGGTGCAGACTGATCAATGCGGGAAGCCTACATAGAGATGTCATTTGTTTGGTGCTCAAGTTGTGAAGCTGATCAATGCGGGAAGCTTCTAAAATTGTGTTGTTTATTGCCAGATTAGTCATAGCCATCCTTCGAGGGAGTGGTCTAGATTTTTGTTTAATAAAAGGGCTTTTGAATAGCTGTCCTTCGAGGGATCAGTCTATTTATTACAGCAATGATAGTACAGCTGTCCTTCGAGGGAGCAGTCTGTTTGTTTGATTTTGATATTGATATAGTGACCATGGATATGTTTTGACATCTTGATTTGTTTTTATAGAAATGTGAGTCATGGACAAGATTATAGAAGGTTAAGGACTCCCTTTTATGAGGACAAAGCATCCATACCGCATAAAAGGGTTATAGGAATTGTTAAGAGGAATAGGGTTAAAAGGAGGTAGGATTAAGAGGATGGGGATTGCTCAAGGGACGAGCTCAAGTTAAGTGTCAAGTGGACGAGTACTCGACTAGCAATAGAACGGTCACAGATGCAACGCATTAAGAGGCTCAGGTTCTGGGCGTCCATCAAGAGAAGACAGACGATAAGTCCCTGATCCATACTTATGCGTGATAATAAAAGGTCCAAGCCAATTAGGAGCAAACTTGCCTCGTTTATTTTGCTCCATATTGGTCACGTGTTGATTCTCTTTGAGGATGAGGTCTCCGATGTTGAAATCTCATTCTCGCAGATTTTTGTCATAGGTGTGTTTGATGCGACGTTGATAGACATGGAGATGATTAAGGGCAGCAAGACGGCGTTCGTCAAGTAACTCAAGTTGAGCTAAGCGATCTTGATGAAAGTCATCATTGGAAAGGATATCATGTAGAGAAATGTGGAGAGACGGGATCTGTACTTCGAGAGGTAAGACAGCCTCTGTTCCGTACATGAGAGAAAAAGGAGTAGCACCCGTAGAGGTTCGGATGCTAGTGCGGTAAGCCCACAAAGCGAAGGGAATGTGAATGTGCCAATCCTTGCCTGTGTCACTGACCACTTTCATGAGAATTTTGGTGAGAATTTTGTTGGAAGCCTCGGCCTGCCCATTTGCTTGTGGGTAGTAAGGCGAAGAGAAACTAAGCTTGATGCCGAAGGAGTCACATAGCTTTTGGACAGTTTTGTTTTTAAAGGACTTGCCGTTATCGGTGATGATTTTATGAGGGACACTGAAACGATAGATGATGTGGGTGTTGATGAAGTCGACGATCTTGTCGGCTTTTGTAGAGACGAGAGGAATGGCTTCCACCCACTTGGTGAAATATTCAGTGGCTGTGATGATGGATTGATGACGAAGAGACGAATGAGGATTAATCTCACCGATGAGATCTAAACCCCATTGAGAAAAAGGCCAGAAATCTTGAGCAATTTGTAAGGCGTGACTGGGGAGATGAAGCAAGTTAGAGTGCTGCTGACACTTGATGCAACGCCGAACATAATCGCTACAGTCTTGATGAAGGGTAGGCCAATAATAGCCCAAATGAAGGATGCGCTTGGCAACCGAATTCCCACTGAAATGTCTGCCACAAATCCCGTCATGGACTTGTTGAATGGCTTGAGATGCTTCAGTGGAGGTGAGACAACGAAGAAGGAGGCCGTCGAAGCCTCACTTATAGAGAAGACCCCCTAGCATGGTATAGCGAGCAGTACGCTTGATAAAAGCTCATCGTGCATTACTAGAGAGGTTGGGAGGAATGATAGAGAGAGATAAGAAGTCCACAAGTTGCTTATACCAAGCATCTTATGGGCTTGGGTCTATAGTGTTGACATGATGAATGTGAGGAGAGATATATGAAGGCAACGGCACATGATGCACCGTGACAAAAAGTCTGGATGCAGATGAGGAAGATGGGATATGGGAAGCAAGAGAAGCCATAGTGTCAGCAAACTTATTCGTGGATCGAGGAACAGTCTGCAGGAGGAAATGGTCGAAAGATGCAAGGAAAAAGTCAGCACGGTTTTTGTACCTTTACAAAATTTCATTTTTACAGAGGTATGAACCGTTGACCTGATTGACGACGAGCTATGAATTGCCGAAGATGTTGATGGACTTGATGCTGAGAGAGAGGGCGGTCTAAAGTCCCAAAATTAAGGCCTCGTATTCGGCCATATTATTGGTACAATCAAAGTTGAGCTTAAAAGACAGAGGCATGGGCTCTCCTTCGAATGGAATGAGAATAACCCCAGCACCCCCACCTAGTTGACATTTGGAACCGTCAAAGAACATAGTCATCTGATAGGTGGTGTCATCGGAGGAAAGCGCAGCGATAGACTCATCAGGGAATTCACACTGCGAAGGTTGATTGTTAGGAAGAGGGGCATCTGCTAATTGATCAGCGATGGTTTTCCCCTTGATAGATTTCTGTTGGATGAATTCGAGATCGAACTCAGCAAGCAGCATGAGCCACCGAGCCATACATTGATTCTGATATGGCTTGGAGTGCATATACTTGAGAGGGTCGGTGTGGGTGATGACAAAGGTTTTGTGACTAAGAAGATAGTGGTGAAGCTTAGTAGCAGCAAAGACTAATGCCAAATAGAGTTTCTCGATATGGGTATATCGAGTTTCATAGTCGACCAGTGTTCGGCTGATGTAATAGACGGCTTGCTCACGGTGATGCTCGTCTCGGTGCGTGATCATGGCACCTAACGAATGGTGAGTGGCTGAGATATAAAGGTAGAAGGGTTGGTCGTCTTTAGGTGGAATGAGGACTGATGGAGAGACCAGATAGCGTTTTAAGGCTTCAAAAGCCTCTTGATAGTCCTTATCCCATGTAAAAATGACGTCCTTCTTAAGGAGATGATGAAAAGGTTGACAGCGGTCAGAAAGCTACGAGATGAAGCAACGAATGGACTGGAGCTTGCCTTGCAAACTGCGAAGCTGCTTGAGATTAGTCCGGGGAGGCATTTCGAGAATAGCACAAATCTTTGCGGGATCTATCTCGATGCCACGGAAGGAAACGATGAAGCCGAGAAGATTGCTAGAGAGGACCCTAAAGACACATTTCTTGGGGTTAAGATGAACATGGTACTGAAGAAGATGAGAAAAGATGATTCTAAGAATGGTCAGATGGTCACGGTGAAGCTTGGATTTGCCGAGAAGGTCATCCACATAGTCCTCCATGATTTTGTGGAGGAGATCGTGGAAAATGTAGGTCATGGCACGCTGATAAGTGGCACCTGCATTTTTCAAGCCGAAAGGCATGACTCGATAGCAAAAAGTCCCCCATGGGGTGATGAAAGTAGTCTTGTGCTGATCTTCCGGAGCGATCAGGATTTGATTATATCCTGAAAACCCGTCCATAAGAGATAACATCTCATGGCCGGCCGTAAGATCAACAAGCTGGTCGATGTTAGGAAGAGGAAAGTCATCTTTGGGACAGGCTAGGTTGAGGTCGCGATAGTCTGTGCAGATCCGAATCCCCCCAGTTGCCTTGGTGACTGGGACGATATTAGAGACCCACTGTGGATAGTCGATGGGCTGGATGAAGGAGACAGAAAGGAGGCGCTGAAGCTCCTCTTTAACAAGGAGGGCAACGCGAGGATGCATCTTTCGAAGCTTTTGCCTGACAGGCTTAGCCTCTGGTTTGGTGACAATGTTATGGGTAACGATGGTGGGGTCGATGCCAGGCATATCACTATAAGTCCAGGCAAAGGCCTTGTTATGGTCGGAGAGGAAATGGGTATAGTCAAGCTGCTCTTGAGCGTCTAAAGATTGGCCAATCTTTAAGACATGAGGAACATCAGATGAAGGAAGGTTGATGTCAATGGTTGATTCATTTAATATAACTTAGGTCTCAGAAGGGAGGGAGCGCTGGATAAAAGAATCGTCAGCACCCATGTAAGAAAGAATGGCGTCATCGTCAATGCAATGAACAGTGTGGATGGTTGCCGACTCATCTTCGATCATGCTGGGAAGAATGAGAGGGAGAGATTTGGATACCCCATTGAGCTGATAAGTCAAGGGGTCCAGGCGGATGGTGTTTATAGAAAAAAAAAACTAGGAGGAATGGAAACCACTGACTCCGTAGGTGAAGGTGGTGAAATAGGTGAGTGTGGAGGAGATTGGTTAAGGATTGGTTCAGGATAAAGGTCTACAGGGTCTTGAGTGGGGTCGTGATATCCCAGACCATACCGTTTCTTGGCATCGTCGTCATTGAGCAGTTGGATAGGCTGATGGGAGCCCTGCTCATAGCGTCCGAAACCAAAACCCTTCCATGTACACCTGTAAAGGTAAGTGTGTGCAAAGGCGGGGTTGCCAAGAAATGAGAAATCTGATGTGAAAGGTTGAGGTGAAGAAAGAGGATTACCGTCAGTAGGAGCTTGATTAAGCCCCCCATAGACGAGGTTAGTGCGGAGGTGAGGGGGACCATAAGGTATGATCATCCCGATCTGATGGTCGTAGGTGGGGCTGTGATGAAGGCATCCATACTCTTGTGGAGTTTGGAACATGTCTAAAGCCAGCAAGCGATATTCTCCCAATGAAAGTCTTTGGAAGACGTCTTCCATGGGGTCTGTGGTTGTCGCTTGAAGGGGAGGTGTAAGGGCAACCGCCTGTTGCGAACTGGTCGAAGCTTCTGCGGATGGAGGCAGTGTCGAGGTTGATGGCTTGATAGGAATGAGGACATCGTTTGGACAGTAGGTGGTGTTGCATGTTTTAAAAGGCAAAGGGTCAGCAGGAACGGTATGGACTTGTCCGTCATGCTCAAACTTCACACAACGGTGCAGGGTGGAGGGGACACAGAACATGGCACGGATCCAAGGTCGACCCAACAAGATGTTGTATTGGAACTCTCCTTCGATGATGTAGAAGAGCTCTGGGACTGTGCGTGGACCAACGCGGATATGAAGGATGACTGTGCCAATGGTTGTGGCAGTAGTGTCATTGAAAGAGCGCAAGATCGCGTCAATTTTGGAGACACAATTCTTGGGAAGAGCCAACTGATCAAAGGCATGGGTGGAGATGATGTTGATGCTAGTGCCCCCGTCGATCATAATGCGTTTAATGCATGTCCGATCGATGTAGGCAGTGATGAAGAGGGTGGCATCCTGATCTTCCGTGTTGGATGTGGGAATCTCAGAATCGCTGAATGTAATGGAGGCGATAGGGGCTAAGGAGTGGACAAGGGCAGCAAGTGGTTGGGGGTCCTCAAGTTGGACCTCCGCTGCTTGTAGGGCTTGGATGAGGGCCTGACGATGTTGGGGTGAGGTTTGGATGAGATTGTACAGGGACATCTTCACAGGCATCTGGTGAAGCTATTTCAACATGGAGTCGTGGATTGGTCCAGAAGAAGAAGAAGAAGAGGAGGGTTGAGGTGCGCCAAGGATAGAAATCTTAGGCTTAGGCGGTTGAGGTGGATTGACAAAAGGGTAGGTCCAAGGAATGGCGGCTTTTTCTTTCACCTTGTCCTTCTATGACCTAGTGGTGATGTGAATGGCATTGATTTCAAAGATGGGAGGTGAAGATGATGAAGGGGTTGTAACTGGTTGATGAGATGTGGATGGATTTGAAGAGGTGGAAGGGTTATGAGAAGGAGTCAGGGGGTGGTCGAAAGTGTCCTCAAAGAGAAGAGTGTCTTTCTCCAGATAACGGCGAATGACAGCCTTGAGGGCACAGCAAGTCTCAGTGTCATGTCCTGGTGTACGATGATATAAACAAATCTTCGTGTCGTCAAACCAGGAAGGTTTAGACCTGAGAGGTTGAAAGGGCTTGATGGGTGGAAGAGTTATGCTAGAAGTTTGCAAAAGTCATTGTAAGATTAAAGAGTATGAGCCCACTAAAGGGTCAATGCTCATCGATGTATGCAATGTCGGTGACTTTTGCTTGGGCGAAGTTGGAGGGGGTTTTCGTACCACCTTCCGGGTTGATGGTGCGATGACAGGTTGAGACGGCACACTCTTCGTGAGAGGTATCGCCCTTTTGGGAGAGGGTAAGCTTGTGGCCGGTAAAGGAAGCAAAGGAGGCAATCGGTTTTGATTAAAGGTTGGAGCGGGAAGGACTCTGGTTAGGGTTGAAGGATGCGGGCCCAAAATGGAGGGCAATGGTGAAGGAAGAGGAGGTGTTCGCCTCTATGATTTGGCAGTCTTTTGTGATTTAGGTTGAAGATTACTATTAGTTGAAGTCTGGGTTAAGTCCGCCTTCACTTGTGGATGAGTGAGGTTGGAGACGGGGCGAACGCCAAGCGATTTGATAGGTTTAGGCGGAGTAGATGAGGGTTTTGGTTTTGATGAAGTTGATGAAGATGTAGACGGTTTGGAAGTGGAGATCAGATTTTTGTTGATAGTCTTAGGAGGTTCCACCATGGGAGGATTAGCAGCATAAGATGAGAGGGCTCGGGCTTGTTGAAGAGCTATGAGACGGTCCCACAATCCCTGATGTTCCACTTTCCTAGAAGGGAGAAGTTCGAGTCTCTCCACTAGTCGGGAAAATGGCTGAGAAGATGCGGGATGAAGTTTGGGCTCTTGAGAAGATGCTGATGGTTGTGGGACTGAAGGTGAGACGGATGTAGTAGTCTTGGGCCTAAAGCATGGTGAAGTTGTAACAGGTTCATGTTTGGTTGGAGATGAAGGAGAGATAGGTTCTTCCCTGGGTGGAGAAGAAACTGGAGAATGAAGCTCCTCAAGCGGGTAAAGGGCAGGGATGATAGTGCCCTCCACTTGTGGTCGAGGAGTAGGAAAGGTTGGGTCCTCCATGGGCAGCAAGAAGGAAGATGGTGAAACTGGCGGGTGCTGATAAGGTCGAGGCGTCCTCCAAAATGAGAGAAGTTGAGGGAGAACTAGCCGGAGAAAGAGGTTCGTCCACATGTGATGGACTGATGGATGAACTCACCTCTTGGGGTTGGTTAGAAATGAGGGGCGAGACCGTATTGACTGTTCGAATATTATGTTCATGGGTATTGTCAGTCAAGGTCTGGACGTTGTTTGGGGTTGGTGGATGATTAGGAAACGGTTGTTTGAAAATATCGATACCCTGATTAGGAGGGGCATTAGGATTGTCGAGGATGAGGTCACCCTTTTCCAACATGTCTTAGACTATGTTTTTAAGGGTTTTACAGTTGCCCGTGTCATGACCTTTAACACGGTGGTAGTGGCAGAAGTCATTTTCCCTATACCACGCAGGGATGGCGCGTGAGGGATCAAATTGTGGTGGAGGTCAAATCTGAGGGAGATTGATGGCCCCTTGTTTGACGAGTTTTTCCAGCATAGACGCGTATGATTCTCCAAGTGGAGTAAACTGTCGCTGTATGTATCTCTGCTGAAATTGACGAGTGGCGCTCATAGACGTGGATGGTTCAGATTGATTAGTTGAAGGCGAAGAAGAGGAAGATCTAACAACCACAGCATTTGCTGAAGCTTTAGATTTAGGATTAGACGAGGAGGGCTTAGAAGAGGGGTCATTGGTTTTGGAGTTGGGATTCTTACTCTGCAACTTGACTTTATTCTCCTCAACGGCACGTAACTCAAGTTTACGAGCCATCGTGAAGGCTTCGTCAAAAGTGCGGAAGGTTTGAACCCTCAAGGTAGAAGAAATATGTTTAGCACAGGCTTGAGAGAAAAGTTCAATAAGCTCAGGCTGGGGTAAGGAAAATGAAAGTTGATTGATAAGGCCCCTCCACCGAGCGACAAAATCAGCAATGGATTCATCCTCAAACTGGCAGATAGAATAGAGGTCTGTGATGGAGACCTTCTTGGTGATATTAATGGAGAAATGATCGAGGAAGATCTGGGCCAGTTGAGTGAATGTGAGGATGGAATGGCTGGGAAGAGAGCTGTACCAGTCAAGTGCAGCACCTGAGAGAGACATGGGAAACGTGTGTAAGAGCAACGCATTGTCGTGGGCGATAAGGTAACAGGCGTACCTGAATGCCCGTAAATGTTGTTGTGGGTCTTCCTTGCTCTGGAAATGAGAAAACTTAGGAAGTTCCCACTAGCTGGGATATGGTCTGATGGGGACGGAAGGATGGATGGGCTCGTTACAGATTTGTTTATACGAGAGAGTATTGCGCGAGCCGGTAACAGAGGTCTCTAGGTTGGACATTTTATCCATCAGCATCTTGATAATATCTACTGACGGATTGGCAGGTGGAGCGCCTCCTAGATTGTAAGGTGCTTGAAAGAGGCTGGAAGAGGTATACGACGTAGTCGGTTGTACCAATAAGGGCGCAACGTACGGATGACTAGTCGTAGGGACAGAAGAAGTGACTAAGGATGGTTGGATAGAAGACATGGCTAGGTTTGATGTGGTTATGGGAGGTTGACTAGAGGTAACATGGGCCAATGGATGGGTAGCCACCCTAGTGTTGATAGGAGTAAGGGTAGGCGGAATAGAGACGACCAGGTTTTGAAAGGGGGTAGAAAGTGGTTGAGTGGACTGAGATTGATTGGGGGCCGAAACCCCAGTGAAAGTGGGCCCAATGATGGAAGGAGAGACCACGCTTGGATGGTTGGTAAAAGGTTGGTCATTGTTTGAGGTAACAGCCTGGGTATCTAAGGGTTGGACTACGGATGCCATTGATACGGCTACAATTTCGAGGAGAGAAGTCGACATTCCATAGATTGGATTGCCTGAGGAGTCTCGCGTTCGGTTATTCACGAGATAGTATTGCAAGGCTGCGGTATTGAGGTCCAAAAATCATGCAAAATCTTGGTCCCCTTCTGGGATAATAGGCGTTTGGGTCGGAGATGGTCTGGTAGGAGTTCTTTCAGTTTTCGAGTTGAACTCCATTATAGGGTTGGTTGTAGGCGGGGTAGACGGAAGAGGATGATGCCTCGCGTGATCGACTAGAGCCTTGGCTTGGCTACGAGTCAGAACCATTCAAGGCAAGGAAGAACGTCCTCACAAGCTCAAACAAGCAGATAAGAACCAAAAAGATGAAGACACAAGCAGATCCTAAAACCCTAGAAGTAAATTATTAGGATTATAGTGGCTTATGCCTTAGAATATGTGTGTAGAGGAAGATTGGATTTGTGAGTCGGGTCCTAGAAGAAGTAGTCTATGGAAGGTTTCAGGTTTTGTTATGGTGCTCAAGAAGTCTGTGTTAGGGTCTGGTACGTGACCTGGTGCTAAGGAGCAAGCTCCCCTCACTTCACGATTCCAGTGGTTAGCTGGTTTCGCTTAGCCAAGATATACCTCGCCTAGAGATTATACTCCGCCAGAGAACGGAGTGGGCTTCCCCCTTGGTGATGAAATCCAAGTAGGGTCACCAGGACGGGTAAGGTATCCACTGGGGGATGAAATCCCAGTCGGGCCTTGTCTCAGGTAAGTTAAAATGTTTGTTTTGTGCAGGTGGTTTGGTCGTGTAACATGAAGTGATCTAGATTAATTCAATATGCGGTTTAATTACTATGTGTGGTCTAAGAGATGCAGGCAAACAGAAATGAATGCAAAGTGTTTTAATGTCCAAGTCGAAATGTTTGTTCGTATGAAGATGAATGGAGAAAGAGTCGAAGAATATGAGTTTAGCTAGTCTAGAAGTGCAAGAAAGAAATGTTCGTTTTAGTTCTGCTTATGATGTCATTTAAGAAGAGACAAAAGGAGGCGAAAAGGAAGAAACCTAATGCACCTAAATGAACGAAAGAAAGAAAGAACCCAAGGAGAACCTAGGATCCCACTGGGCGTGCCAGAATGTTTCTATGCAAAATTGCTTTCTACATTCAAAGAAGAAATAAGAAACTGAAATAAATGGTTAAGGCTAGAAGTACCTGATAAAGTTGAGTGCACTGAAATCAGACGTTGGAAGATTCTCCTCTTTGGCTGTGGAGGAATGACACCTGCGAAAAAGAGACTAAAACACGGAAAGATGTTAGTCAAAGATATGGTGGGTTGTCAGGCGAACGCCCAATCCCGAAAGTACGAAGACTCCCTAAAAGGATATCAACCCACTGATAAAAAGCATAATATTAGATGAAAGTAGATAATAAAAGATGAAATGACAGAAATAAATGACAGAAAATAAAAGTGCGTACCTGATATGCAGCACTGTTCTGCACAGTCGCCGGCATCGTTCTCTGTGGTTCCGGCGTCGGTCTGAAAAGGTGCCGACGTCGGTTAAGGTGCCGTCATCGGTCGGGGTAGTGACCGGCATCGGTAGGGACAGGTTCTGAATAGAGGTCTGTGAAAGTTGCAGAAGGTCTTGACAGGGTCGAGACAAGATTTTAGACAGAGTCGGGATGGGGTTTTTGGTCGAGTCTGGGGGTTTGAAGCTTCAGGATGGCAGAAATAGGGAAGAAATGATCAGAAAGAAAAAGAAAATAAACACAAAAGATACTTACCTATCAGACACTGTGATGAAAGCGATAGTCGAAGTTCTTGTGCAGTGCTGGAAGAACGAATGCTGGAGTTGGTGGATGCTGGAGTTGATGGATGCTAGAGTTCGAACGCTGGAGAGCCTGTAGATGTCGGAAAAAATGGGAGTCTCTTGATTGATCGGGGAGGGGAGATTGAATGAAGGCCCTGGGACAGTTTCGAGAGACGGTTTGATAACCGTTTCGAAAAACTGATCGGGAACCAAATGGTAACGGATAACGGGTAACGGGATGGTGACCGACGTCAGCAGGATTGCCGACGTCGGCCGATAAGTGACCGACGTCGGCAACATCGGCCAGGTAAAGACCGTCGTCGACAGATGCACAATGAGGACAGAGTCTAGCTTTTAGTTCTCTGCTCATTGTTACATGCTGCCAGGGTCAAGGTTGGTAGAACAAGTGATCGTCAAGGGTTAAATAGGCGAAGAAGAATAAGATGGGGAGTGACCAGGGGAGTCGACACGATTTCGGTGTCTACACTTACCTAAACAACCTCCAAAAACAAAAGTAATTCACATTACCTATACTATGTCACTCTCTGCTACAGTTAGACTATAAGAATGGTATGAATATCTCTCTCTTCCATTTTTTTACTCCTTTCCATTTTGTTTCAAAAAGTGAACTATCATCCCTAAGGAAGTTTGACCCTTCCAAGAATAAACGTGTAGCTTGGCAGCCCACTTATATATCTACTAACAAATATTTTTGGTGATAGTGATTTATTATTCATAAGTAGTCCTCCCTAGCCTAAGAGGAGTTCTCAAAATCATATAGATATGACACACAACCAATATGGGTTCTCTATAATCTCCAATCCCTACCCATCATCTCTATTTTTCCTTAAACACTAAATAGATTCAAAATCTAGTGAAACATTTTTGTCATGCTCGGTGGGACCCTGGAGTTTTCCTTGCATTTATTGCTTGTTTTAAGCATTAATATAGGTGTATTATAGTGAAAATTTCATTCCTTACACTTTATCCCTCTCATTTTACCAAAATGAAATATTCAACATTTTATTTTTTGTTTAAAGGCAATAAACTAAAATTTCTTCTTCCTTGCCACTCTTCTCTTTCTTTTGCCTCTAAAAGAATCTTATCATTTTACAGGTTAAAAATAATCTCTTCTTTATCTCTTCCTTACATGCACATTAAGATAGTGAAATTAATTCTCTTATATTTCATTTTTGTTTTCATTTGAATCAAAACACTTCAGATTTGGGTTTAAAACTCATTGCACTTCATTGTTTGCTTGCTACATATTTAGCTCACCTAGTTAATTACAAGCATTATGAATGAATCATAGTACACAAATGTTACACTACCATATCAAACTCATAAAAATAAACATATAAATTCACTTGAGACAAGGTCCATCAGGGTTTCATCACCTAGTGTATCACCTTACCCTACTTGGCTATCCTACTTGGATTTCACCACCAAGGGGAGAACCCACTTCATTCTCTGGTGGAGTATAAACTCTAGATAGAAGCTATACTATGGCTAAGTGTCCTAGATTAACTTAAAGTTTATGAAGTTTGAGGATCAATATCCTATAAAAATCCATGTACTTGGTCTAAAACATATTTCCTTTTGATCACAAAAACTAACCTAAAACCAGCTCTAGATTACTTTCTAGTACCTTCATTAACCAAACTCTCATCTCACTATTTAATTAAGGCATCAGGGAACACTAGACTAAAATTAATGTCTAGGAGTTAATAATTAGTGGTTGTATATTATTTTTCTACTTTTCTATGGCCTTCTATATTTTTTAGTTGGTAAAGACATTTTTCCATTGATTTTCAAAATCAACACTATTCATAATACTCAGGTTGTATAACCTATTATATCAAGTTTTTTTAGTGTTCATCCTCTTATACAAACCTCTTGTATCCTTTGTTTTTCCTATATTTTTTCATTTGGGTTTCTAAAATGTTTTATTTTTCATCTCTCAAGACTCCATAGTGATCAACATTAGTTAAATCCATTGACATCGACAAACTTTAACCTACCAACATTGGTCAAGTGATTGACATCGATGACTATGTAATTTGGTTATTTTCAGTTTGCTAAAAACAACAAGCTAAAACAACCTACCTACCTACATCCAAACCTATTTTTTACACACTCTATCACTAAGAGAGAGTTCTAAGACTATTTATACTTCTTCTTGCATGGTATTAATGTGAAGCCAAACCAAAATTCTTATCAATTATGCAAGGTGGCAAACACTTCTACCTTCTTCTCTTGTTGTTGATTCTATCATGGAGCATACTTTAGATACAAAGCATACTCTTAGCCCAACCAAATTCCCATTATGCCTAAGGGAGATCAAGTTTTTTCTCAATTTCTTGATCATAATGTGGTAGCCCTTCAACATTACCTTACCTTGAGCCAACCCATAATTCTTCAGGTGACCCACTATATGGTATGTCAACTTCTCTAATGGAGGCAATATTAGTTTTATCTATCTCCATTATGTTACCCATGGTTACCCAAACTAATGCTTTGACAAACAACCCAACCATAAATAATTCCTAAAGTTTAGCATCACCAATTGCCCAGTCCTACCTAACCCCTATCGTGACTTCTCTGCCTTCATAGCCATAAGTAGTTTAGTCAATTCTAACCCCATTTTATAATTTGGTGGTACCCATCCCATCTAATCTCACACCTATAATTACATGAGTTATGACTCACCCTTCACCTAGTATAATTATGCCAATAACCCAACCTATAATAATAACATTTAACAAAATCATTGTCTCCAACCCAATAGGACAAGCCCCTTTCATTTCCACCCCTAACCTATAACTCACTACCCCTATGTTGTGTCAACACAACTAAAAAAAGATATTTCATACACTACCTCTAATTATTATCAATATCCCTATAACATAGGGGGTATCTCCCAAACTAATCCTCCTCTAGACCTCATTAGGATGCTAATGGACAAGATGTCTAGTCTAGAGATATATGTATTAGGTTCGAAAAATGTGTTATATTATGATAAAATATGCAATGATCCCATCCATCCTTATGTGCCTATTCACCCTTATCCAATTTAATGGGATCTCCTTAAATTTACTCATTTTTAGAGTAAAGAGGACCCACAATAGCATTTGTGAGCATTTAGACATGCTTGTTATTTAATAGGGCATGGTGATGTGTTACTACTTCGTACCTTCCCTATGTCTCTTTTGGGTGTTACCATAGATTTGTATATCTCTATAACTTGGTACTCCATTTTATCATTTACCCAACTCACACAATTATTGCTAGACCATTTCTCTATCAACATTTCTAAAAAGGTTTCTATTATGGACCTTTATTCTATTAATTAATTTGATGATGAGTCTATCATAGATTTTATCGCTCATTGGAGATGCTTAATCAATCAAATCTCTTTCTATTTACCACAACCTAAGCTTATTGAGCTCTTATCAAGAGAATGTGCTAAGAACATTTCATCCACAATCTGAGTATAAACTTTCTACACATTTGATGAAGCCTTTACAATGGCATAGAAACTTGAGATATGGGTTATAAATGAAGATAGAGTCAAGTTGCATAGTAAGAAAGCTAATTCCAAATAAAATGACTCCTCTTATTTTAAACCTTCTCCTTCTAACCAAAAATATAAAGGCTCCACCAATGTGGTGGTAATTAAATCAACTTCTTCCATAACCACAAACCAACCTAATTCCTTGACCTCACAAAATCTGACCAAGGAATTCCAACAGTAGTATGAATAAAGATGATACACTCCCATTAGGGAGTCATATCCTTCTATTTTGGAAAAACTACTATAATAATGAGCCATAACCCTTCCTCAAATCAATCTTCTTATACATTTTGATCCCTCCCATCCTGTTCCTACTTGGTATAAGGAGGATGAGATTTGTGGCTACCATCGAGTCAAAGGCCACAATTCTAATAACTGTAAAACACATGAGAACATTGTTCAAGACATACTTGATAGGGTGATCTCATCTTAGATAACCCTAATTCTCATGCTAATAAAAATATGGATGTGTTTAAACAACCTTTTCCTAACCATTCACCTAATAAAAATAATATTTAAATCATGATTGATAACTCATGTGATCATAATATCTATACAGTTAATACGGTCTTTCTTTTATCTCGAGTCTAACCTCTCCCATAACAAGAGGCACTGATTTTACCTACTTCTCCCCCATAATCTATGGAGTTTGTTTTGAACATCCTTCTTCCTCAAGTAGAAGAGCCTACATTGCCCATTCCACTCCCATGTGAGGAAGGGCCTCCTTTACCTCTCCTTTTTCCACAAGAGGATCATGTATTACCAGTTCATTTTTCACCTATTTTACCTATCCTCTTACCACTTAAAGACAACACATTTACTATTCCTCAACTACATCTTGAGGGGGGCATCATTCCTATGCTATACCCTCTTTAGGAACCTTATTCACCTACCTCTCCTCCACCAATGTAAGTTTTTACCCCATCTACTCCTCCTTCACACCTATAGGAGCTAATGTTATCTACCCCTACATTAGATGAGAGACCTATTATGCCTACTTCAATTCAACTAGTTTTACCACTTATTTTACCTATGAAAGATCATACTTTACCTATTCCTCACCCACATGTTAAGGGATAAATTATACCTATCATCTACCCCTTGAGGATCCTTCTTTGCCTACCTTTCACCCACCTATGGAAGACCATGCCTCTTCTCCTATCTCTATCAAAGAAGATCCCATTGTGACTCTTTCTCATCTTTTGCCTGAGGTAGTAGAGGCCAATAATTTACCTCTTTCTCAATCACCTAAGCCTTCTAAATAAGCAACCATAAGGCTTACTTCAACTTCATCTAAACCCTTCTCACAGTTAGTGGGAAATATATAATTTCTTAACTCCATGAAGCTAGATCATGCGGCATTTTAGGACCAACTTAAAACTCCTTATCCTAAACAATAAGTGTCATCCTCTACCACCAATATTCGCACTACCCTTTACCCCAAGGTCTTTGAAAAAGTTAGAGCTTCTTCACTAAAATCACCAAAAGCTCATCCTTCTACATCAAAGTCCTCACCCTCATAGGCATCTACCACATTAAAGAAGATTAGGTCTTTGGGCATTCTCTTAGTCTCTAATCTAATTCATCCATAGGTGAAATTAGATCTAACTCTCCAACCACAAGTTGGAGTTCTATGGCCTAAAATAAATAAGAATGTTAAGCTTCATAGATCTCACTAATCCTTCCCTCTTCCACCCTCAAATTTGCCTTCAATTTTGGGACCACATCCCTCTACTTTAGTTGGGGTATCATCAATTTAAGAGAAATAAAAGGTTAAGTTACCTCCACTACTACCTATACCACCTAGTAGGCCTTTCACATCTAACACCATGACACTTACCACCAAGAAAGTGTCAACAAAACATGTGGCTCCACCACCACCTAAAAGGGTGCCACATAAAATCACCCTCGTGACTCCTAAACCAAAGAAGGTATCCACCCCTATTACAATAACAAGTGCCAACCCATTATAGGCTCTCAGATATTTTTCCTACATTATTTGTTGTAATCCTTAGTAATAACTCTTCCTCCCATTAAGTCTTATAACCCTCTTAGACTAAATCCATCTTGGTTTGATGATACACAAGTGTGTCTATATCGTCATTCACCTAGACATGATACTAAGAGTTATAAATCTCTCACTATAATCATTCAAAAAAACTTTGATATCAACACTCTCTTTTTTGATACTCCTATTAATCTTCTTGCTATTCCACCTATGGCCTCCATAATGCCTCATACCATTCCACCAAAATTAAAACCTAAAGATGTTGTCATACCCACTTTGCCACCTCCTTCACCTATGTTTTAGATCATCATGGTTAATGTAGCCACATGGTCACAAAATTAAAAGGATAAAGGAAAGGAAAAGGTCACTACCCCTTGGGTTCATCTATTATCCAAAGACATTCCTTCTCCAAATCTCAAGATTCCCATCTTGGGTGTTTCAAAACCAACATCTTAAAAATTTATTCAAAACTTGATGGTGAAACAACTTCACTAAACCCTTGTGAAGATGTCCTTATATGAGTTAATCCAAAACTCACCCCAACACTGTCAAGCTTTGATTAGTGACTTACAAGTAGTTGAGGTACAAATGGATGATCTCCAACCTCTTACATCTTTGGTCAAACCTCTTAACACCATCTCCCTAATTTCTTTTAGTGATTCAAAAATTCTACTTTAATACCCTGAAGATCAGGATTCTACCCTTTTTATCATTACATATATCGATCAAAGTCATGTCAAAATAGTCATGATTAATGGAGGAGTTAGTATTAATATTATCTCCACCCATGCCTATAATCAACTAGCCCTTCCAAATAATTTCATGTCTCAAATTGATGTGGTGCTATACTTCTTTAATGATACCACAAATACTATAGTGGGCACTATTGTCCTACATATCTATGTGGGTCCCAACATAATTCTTAAGATCTTATACATTATAGAAGGAGAGTTCTAATAAAACATTCTGCTTGGATGAACTGGGATATGTGATATGACATGTGTACCCTCAACTTTGCATCATTACATCAAGTTTGAGCACAATGGGAAAGTGCATGTTATTCTTGTTGACCTACCTCCTTTCAAAACATGCAATATGACTTATAATCCCCAATGATGTTTTCATTCCATTAAAGACATCATCTCCTCCACATTATACTTTTAAAGCTTCCACAAGCTCCACTACCTCGGCTACATAGATATCAATAACACAAATTCCTAACAAAGACCCCATGGAGGAAACTTTCAAGAATCTGTTGCTCAAATAATATCATTTTTTTGACACTTAACATCTTCCATACTCCACAAGAGTATGGAAAGATTCATATGCATCCTAATTATGATCCCCATATTAGGATGGTCATCTTGTATGGTCTATCTAACCTTCAAACTAATTTCATGTATGGGGAATTGATTGAGCTCCCACTATCAACAATCCATCTTCTTCACCACAACCATTTACTTATGAATTCTCTTTTCTGGGAAAGCCTAGCTTCTCTCACACCTATCTTTATAGGTGTGCCTAGAAAGGTTTGGTTTGGTTCGTTACAAGTAGGGTGATCATATTCCCATTGAATATCCCACCAATAAAACCATTGAAAATTCTAAAAAGTGGAATGGAGTGGGTTTCGACAAACCAACAAAACCCACCAAAGCTTCTCATATACCAATTATCGAAGATCCAGTCTCTCCTTCTCCATCCTCTCCTCGACCATCACCTACCTAATCAAAGGTATCTATACCTCATAGATTTTTTTCAATAAATTTCATCCATTTGGGCCCCCTCACTTATCACCTTGGTAAGGAAACAAGGTCCCTTCCTCTCATTCATCCTGAAATGATTGATGAAGACTCTCCCGCTATCAACACTATCAAATGTCAAGATGATGATGCTATTCTCACATACATGGGTGTAGATGATTCTTATATCCAATGATTTCTCCCATATGAAACACAAGCTATGTTAAATGAATCAACCATTAACATCAATTTTCCCTCTCATGATAACCCCCACATCCTTAATATTGGCCAATCTTTGGTTTCCTCTAAGCAAGCAAATTATGCCACATTTATTAATGACCATAGAAACATCTTCATTTGGTATTATAATTACATGCCTATTATCAAACCCTCTATCATCACCCATAACATTTTCACCAATCAAGATGCTAAACCTATTAAATAGAAGCTTCAAAAAATTCATCCTTGTATCACTCTCCTTGTCAAAGAAGAGCTCCAATGCCTCTTTGTTAAATTTATTCAAACCATCAACTACCCGTAATGGGTTTCTAATATTTTTCCTATCATAAAAGTGATAGGGTGAATCCACATCTACACTAACTACCATGACCTAAACCTCACTTGTCTAAAGGATGACTTCCCTTTGCCAAGTATCGACCAACTTGTTGATCTAACAACCAGCCATGAGATGCTATCACTTATGGATGGGTTTTTAGGTTACAATCAAATCTTGGTTGCTTTCAAGGATCAACACAAGATAAATTTCATTACACCATGGAAGAATTTATATTATCATGTCATTCCCTTTGGTTTGAATAATGATGGTGCCACCTACTAATGCACCATGAGTTACATCTTCCATAATCTCCTACACAAAATTATGGAAGACTATGTGGATGAATTAATCAAAAATTCTAAACTTTGCCAAGATCGCTTGATGATTCTCAAAATCATATTCACTCATCTCCTCTAATATAATGTTTGACTAAACACAAAGAAATATGTCTTTGGTGTCCTTTTCGGTAAGTTCTTAGGTTTCATCATTTCCCTTTATGGTATTGAAGTTGACCCTACTAAAGTTTGATCAATACTAGACATTACTCCACCTACTAATATTAAACAACTCTATAACCTACAAGGCAATCTTTAGTCAATCTACCACTTTATCTCATAGTTTTCAAATCATTTCCAACCCTTTCACCATCTCTAACAAAAAGATGTCTCCTTCTATTAGAATATAGATTGCCAGGAATCCTTTGATGTACTCAAAAGGTATCTTATTTCCCCACTAGTTCTTATTCCACCTAAGGAAAACCAACCTATCTACCTTTACATCTCTTTAATAGACCATTCTCTAGGTGTTATGATTGCACATCAGGATGATCACCATTGAGAACAAGCAGTTTACTACATAAACTACACACTTATTGATTATGAAACTTGATATACCCATATCGAAAAGATTTATCTCATGTTGGTCTTTACAGCTTCCAATCTCTATCATTACCTCTTAAATCACAAATATTATGTCATCACCCATATTAATCCCCTCAAATACACGCATTCCAAGCCATATCATAGCTAAAATGTAGCTTAGTGGCTCATGCTCCTTGCTAAATTTGACTTAGAATTTATTCAACAAAAGTCTATCAAGGGGAAAATGATTGTTAACCAGTTAGCTACCACCCCTTTACCTAAACATCAAGCTTCAAACCTTAAACTCCCTGATGAATCTATCAAAACACTCTCCATTGATGACATCTCCTATCAAATGATGATGTATTTTGATGGTTCTAAATGTCAACATGATGGAGGTGTAGGGGTCATCCTCATCCCTCTTGATGGCGAGGCTATGCCTTTATCATTTAAACTATATTTTGAATGTACTAACAATATGGCTGAAAATGCAGCTTTGATCTTAGGTCTTCAAATGGTTATTTCCCTGGGTGTCAAGTCAATAACCATTTTTAGTGACTTCCAGCTAGTGGTTAATTAGGTTACTGGTTCCTACCTATGTAAAAATGAAATTTTTCAATGATATAAACATCATGTAGATACATTATTAAAAAAATTCAACTCCTACCTCTTGAAAACTATTCCTCAATCTAAAAATAAGTTTTCTAACACAATGGCTTCTCTTACTTCACACATACCCTCTTCACCCTCTTCCTCAAAAATATATGTCATTGTACATCACTTAACATTGTCCTCCTATGTATGAACTAACATCCTTTTAATAGGAAATGTAACACACAACCCACATAATTTGTGGTATAATTAACTCATAGATTACCTCTCCTTTTCTATTACCCCTTCCAACTTCTTCAATAATGGGAGACATGCCTTCATGAAGTGTGACACTTGTTACACTATGCTAGGGGGACTTCTCTACAAGTAAGGTTTTTATGGTCTCCTCCTTATATGCCTCACTAGTAATGAGATCCCCTTCACCATTAAGGAAGTCTATGATGGGATTTGTGGTGGATATTTCAATGGTAACACAGTTGCCAAATGTATCCTTCAACTCAACTACTATTGGCCAATACTCCATCAAGACTGTAGTGATTATGTTTAGTGTTGCATCAAATTTTAATAACATGCTAACATTATTCATGTTCTAAGACATGCCTTACAATTCATCAAAGACTTTTGATGCTTCTCCCAATGGGGTTAAATCTAATCAGTGAGATTAACCCTCATTCATCTCCCCATCACCATTTCATAATTACTGTTACTAAATACTTCACCAAGTGGGTCGAGGCCATTCCTCTCATCTCCACTAAGGCTAACAATTTTTGTGAATTTATCAACCATCATACCATCTATCATTTGTGTCCCCCATAAAATTATAAAATATAATGATAAATCTTTCAAAAATAAGATTGTCCAAAAGCTTTGTGATGCTTTTGGAATCAAATTAGTCTTCTCATCACCGTACTATCCATAAGCAAATGGATAGGTAGAATATTCTAACAAAACCTTAACCAAAATCCTCATGAATGTAGTCAATGATACTGGCAAGGATTGGCACACACACATTACCTTTGCTTTATGGGCTTACCACACTAGCATTTGAACCCCTATAGGTACTACACCTTTTTCCTTGGTCTATGGGATAGATGTTATTTTGCCTCTTGAGGTCTTGATTCTTTCTCTTCACATATCTCTACAAGACATACTAATGATGAATTTCACCAAGAATGTTCGGATCAACTTGAGTTGCTTGATGAGTTCCATCTCATAGCCCTCAACCACCTCCAAATCTATCAAAAGCATATCAAATGTGCTTATAACAAAAACCTCAAGGAGCAAGATTTTAATATCAAAGATCTCATCTTAAAGGAAAATCAACATATGACTAACATGGAGAAACTAAAATGGGGTAATTTTTCTCTTAATTGACTTGGACCCTACATCATAACTCACAAGTATGGCTCAGGAACTTATCACTTTTCTTCTCTCAAAGGAAGGATAGAACCCAAGCCTTTAAATGTTTTGCACCTATGACCATTCTTTTGTTAATCAAGTGATGCTTCACCTCATGTTTAAATTGAGCTTGTCCCTTAGCAACCCTATTACATTCATCTCCCTTCCTCTTAACCCTTATTCCTACACATTTAGTTGACCTACGAAGTGCTATGGTTTTTCCCTCAAAGTAGAAAACCTCTAAGCCTCTATAGTCCTTTTTATGAATAAAGTTTAAAAAAAAATGGGATATATAGAAAGTTATAATCTCTCAAGTCATGATTCTCAACATAGACTAAGGACAACTACATAACTTCTCCTTGATATTATAAATATATTTCTCCCTTGAAGGATAGCTATTAAAAATAAAAAATAAAAGCTTAGACCACTATCTTGAAGGATGGCTAAGCCAAGATTTTTTATTAAGGGAAATAATGACTTAGAAGCTTCTCATATTGATCAGTGTCATATGACCTTAACACAAAAAAATCCCATTATAGGCTTCCTGCATTTATTAGCTTACACAAAAAAAAAGAAAAAAAACTTTAAGTCATGGACTTTCCCATATTAGCTCTTGAGTCACCCATAGAAGGGGCATACCATCCCCACTAAGAAGGTTATGCTACCCAAAAACTCTCATTCCTTTTACCATTTTACCTTCATACTCTTTCAAGGGACTTTCAACTCACTTGACACAAGGTGAGTACAATGCTTCTCTAACAAATAAATGGTCAAATGATGCAAAGCATGAAAGAGGCTCATACTCTTAAGCCTATTTATGTTGTGATTATGGTCTTTGCCAATACATGAGCATTGTACCTCTTTCTTTCCCATCCCAATCACATGTCAATTTCTCTTCTGAGATTGCATCACACAACAAGATTCAATCATGTTCTCACCTTTCTACCAATCTTTATTGATTCTTAGAGTTATGTGTTTAACAAATATTGTCACTCACATATCCATATAAAGCAAAGATACTCAAATAACTACCCAAAACCATACTAAAACTAAAAAACCATTGCCCATTAATATGTTTCATATAATCCCATGTTCAATATGCCAAACATGCAACCATAGTTTCTCTAAACAATAATAGATAGGAAACCTATCAATCCTATGCCATTTATTTTAAGAATACACCATCAAAAATATGGAAAAATTCTAAAATAAAAAAATGTATACCCAACCCATTCATTTTAAGCATATACCATCAAAAATATGTAAAAATGCTAAGATGAAGCTCACCAATCAACTATGCATATACCATCATACATATGGGAAATGCTAGTATAACTCAACTAACATGTTTAACATAAACATAATATTAACATAAAATAAACATCCACATCATTATAATAACTTCAACATTATCACCATTTCATAAACATATCTTAAAATCACAAACTCTCATATATATATGCTAAATATGAATATAAATCCATGAATCATATTAGTATCATCTCTCTCTCAAAAATTAAATATCTCATCTTCAACTCATAGACTAGTGTGTACATAACATATGTAAAAACATCAAAAATATCATTTGGCCCTCAAGATACTCAAGGCTTTAGTCATGGTCATGAAGTAGCACTATCATCACCACCCTCTCTATGTCTGCATTTGAATGAGCTAGAAGCTGTGGCACATGTCACTAATCTCTCCTGCTCTCTAACCTCAGATTACCTATGAATCTATGTGAACTCCCTAATGGATCTCTCATAGTATGCAATCTCATCTAAAGTAGTGTTGTAACTTGATAGAGATATAGTCTATGATGGAGCCATCAAACCTATTATAGGACCCTATACTGGTCCCTATGGTAGAGGTGGAGTATCATATCCTACTACTCTAAAATTATCTCTCTCTACTATCAATGTCATATCCTAGCCTTGTAATGTCCTAACTTATCCCTGTAATATCATAACCTACCCTTGTAAGACCAAAACTTGTGACTGTGCTACATCTTGGGCTTCTATAGCTACATCTCAAGCTTGTACAATTACATCTCTCTCTCTCTCTCATCACTCCCTATAAATCTAGTGGTGGCATCCTAACCTAAACCATGGGATGCAGACCTATCAACCATGCAAGATAAGCCACTATGCATCTGGGATATACCACACCTAAGCCTACTAGTAGCTCCTCAAAATCTAGCCCATCTATCTCTTGGGTAAAAGGTAGGGGTGACTCTATATCATCCCTTATATATAGAGGAAAGTTGGGAGGCACGTCCTATAACAAACCAAACTATTTATTGACCCTTACCATGAGTATCATCTCTAACTCTCTAGCTCATCTCCCTCTAACCCATAACACACTCTATAAATTAACAAGCTACTCTACCTATCCTTTGAATGTTGGGTATGTCAAGTAGGGCATCCAAACAATATCTATGAGAATCAATCCATCTATCATATGCCTATAATAATCAATGTACTTCACTATTCCATCTAATCATGTCTAGGTCATAGCCTCTCTCCATCATCTGAACTTGAACCTAAAAATGGCTATAATCATGATGGATAGCCCCAATGGCCATGTCACCATGATGTGCTCATATGCCCAACAATGGAGTAAATTCCTGACACATAAACTATACCATCATCATAACTTCAAACCCCATAACTCTCTATATACCTATGTCAAAAAAGCTAGACCCCATGCATACACTATCTACTACTAAACCATCTATGCCAAAACACCTAAAAATGTAATAGGAAATATCCCCCATATAAATTTGGTAGTGCATATATTTTAATCCCTATCATCATCATGATACTCAACTAGTGTTGCTCTTCATTAATAGTGTATAGTGGCTCATAGGCAAAACTCACTGAGTGATAGGTCACCTCACTAACATGCTCTCTAAATAATGTCATGATATGATTATCATGATCCTCTCTCAAACATGAGAAGATCTCCTCACCTTAGAGAGACAACCATAAAATCCTATAAATATCCTCTTGCATCATATTCAACTCCCTAGTAGGTAAATGGAAAGTGTTGGTGGTGTGATCCCACCTCTCTATCAAAGCTATCATCAAGCTAACATCACATGCAAATATTCAATATCATCACACTCCTCATAACTCTATAGATTCCATGTTCTATCACTCCTCAGTGATGACATCTATCCTCATCTTCATCAGTAGTGTAGGTAGTCAATCTCATAATGTCAACTCTTGCCTCGCCTACATCCACACACATAAACCTCAAGTCACATACTTTCAAATATAAACCTATACCCTTTTTCCCTTTGCATTGGGATAACTACATAGGCTTGAGGACCTCATCTGGGATATATAGGCAGCACTCAATCAACGTGGGGTCTTCTAAGGTTAACTTGATCATATACCCATCTCACTATTTAACCTGTTAACTCACCTAAAATCTAGGCCCCATAACTTATATCCTAAACTCTAGGCCCTATGGCCTATATATTAAACTCTAGGAACCATGACCTATATTTCACACCCTTAACCCCATGACCTATATTTTAAGCCCTAAGTCCTATGACCTATTTCAAACTACCTTTTCCTAACCACTTCCCTTAACAAAATTTTAACCATACCTCACACTTTTTCCCTAGACACTGGAAGAACTACATTGGCCTATGACCCTCATGTTTCTATGCAAAATTGCTTTCTACATTCAAAGAAGAAATAAGAAACTAAAAGAAATGGTCAAGGTTAGAAGATACCTGATAAAGTCATGTGCACCAAAATTAGACATTGGGAGATTCTCCTCTTTGGCTGTGGAGGAATGACACCTGCGAAGAAAAGAGACTGAAACATGAAAAAACGTTAGTCAAAGGATATGGTGGGCTGTCAGGCGAATGCCCGATCCTGGAAGTACGAAGACTTCCTAGAAGGATATCAACCCACTGATAAAAAAAAGTAGAATATTAGACTAAAGTAGATAAAATGGAAGATAAAATGACAGAAATAAAGGACAAAAAATAAAATGCGTACCTGATAATGAAGTAAAATGTTCTGTGCAGTCACCAATGTCGGTCTCTGTGGTGCCGACGTCGGTTAGGGAAAGTGCCGACGTCAGTTAAAGTGCTGGCGTTGGTCGGGGCAAGTTATGGACAGAGTCTGGACGAGTTACAGAAGGTCTGAGAGTCTCGAGATAGTGCCTGGTCAAGGTCGGGATAGGGTCTGGATAGGGTCGGGATAGGGTCTGGACAAGGTCTGAACAAGGTTTAATTAAGGTAATGTCGAGTCTGGATAGGGTCTGGGGGTTTTAGTTGAGTCTGGACAGAGTTATGGATTTAGAAAGTGGGCAGGGATGTAAGGAAGGGACTCAGGGCTCAGGTTTACGGTCTAAAGATCCGGGGTGATAGAAATAGAAAAAACAAACAAATAATAACTAAAAAGAAATAAAACAAATAGAGTAAATACTTACCTGCCAGAAGACATGATAAAAGCCATGATTGAAGTTGTTGAAGCGTTGCAGTAAGTTGATCAAAGCGAATGCAGATTGGTTGAATGCTGGAGTTGATTGATCGCCAGAGCTTTGTGAATGTCTAAGTTTGGGGGTTGATTGATTGATTGATTAGTTGATTAGCCTTTGGAATTGATCAGTGGATGTTGATGAAGGCAAGGGGCAGTTTGAGAGACAGTTCGATAATCGTTCGGGAAACTGATTGGGAATCGAATGATAACTGATAATGGATAACGGTAAGGTGATCGACGTCGGCAAGATTACCAACATCAGCCGATAAGGGACCGACATCGGTGACATCAGCCAGGTAATGACCATCATCGGTAGATGCACAATGGGGATAGAGTCTAGCTTTAGCTCTGTGCTCATTTTTACATGCTGCTAGGGTCAAGGCTGGTGGAAAAATTGATCGACAAGGGTTAAATAGGCAAAGAAGAATAAGACAGGGGATGACCAGGGGAGTCGACACGATTTCGGTGTCTACATTTGCCCCTTTTTGTCTTGTTGGTTGTTCTGGACGAACTGCAAGACAAAAATAGGAGTGATTACCCCAGGTGAGGGATAAGGTTGATTTCATCTTGTTGGTTATTTGAATGAACTGCAAGACAAAAAAAAGGTAGCGGATTGCCCCGATTATGGATAAGGTATTCCCCCTCAAAGCAAGAGTCGAGGGAAGGGAACCAGGAATCGGGTGCTGATTTGACAAAGAGTGGATGGAAAAGGGGGAGGGTAAACGCTGCAAAAGTCATGATTGCACGCATACCATGGTACGAGATGGTCAGGTCAAAAAGTGTCGCAGGTCAAGGGTCGAGGAGTGCCAAAATTGAAATAACTGGGCCCTAGCATTTAGTCGTCTACTGATCGGGTTATTCAATCTAAGTTGAAGCTCCAAATGAGTCATCGCATTCTAGGTATCCCAGGCTCAGGAAGTGCTCCTAGAATCACGAAAAAGTCACAAGTAGTGCGGATCAACCGGTTGGCGATCCTATACTTGTGAGGGTCCAAAAATGTCTGTGCATAATTCTGCTAACTAGGCATGAGGAAGCATATATGCAAAAACAACCAAGGCTACAGTGTCTTAAAAGTGGTCAAGGTCAGAGGAGATAGGCATGATCTCCAATGGTTGGTGGTCAATGGATGGATGTAAAAGTCATCAAAATGTGCCCCAAAAGGGGTTAAAATGACATGGTCTGAAGGACTTGACTTGATTAGAGACATAATTTTGGTGACTTTGAAGAGGGATAAAAGATTTGAAGGCCACCAACATCGGCTATATAACCGATGTCAGTGTCCAAAAGGGCTCGACGTCAGCGTAAATCGGCCGACATCGGCGGCATAGGGCACGCCGATGTCGACGTCAGCGGTCTGCCAAATCTGATAAAATTGAATTGGCAGCCCGCCAAAAGTCATTTGCTATTTGATTGAGAGAGAAAAAGAGCTCTGGTATTTGTTGAGTGAAAGTGACCCAGAGTTGACCAAGGAGTGGTGCGAGGTGGTAGAGGAGCATTGGTGGAGAGAAGGAGTTGATTGGATGTTGTAGGGATGCATGTGAGTCAGGAGGAGCGTGCAGAGCCATTGAGATAGAACGGATGGCAGAGGGGAGTAGAGGACCCACGGGAGGTCCACCACTAGCAGCACCTATCGTGCCACCACGCCGGCGTCATCGAGATGAGGTAGGAGGATTCGGAACCTTAATTTGAGTTATGTTGGTTTTGAATTTGTGTTTGAAATTTGTGGTTAGTTGAGGTAGAAATTGAGGGGGAGGGTAGTTAGGAAGGTGGGTAGGTTGTCTAGGAGAGCTTAAGAGTGAGTCAGGAGGGTTTTGGGGGGTATAGGATGTAAAATGGGGAAGCCTTAAAAATTAGGGCTCACCCCGTTCGGCCCTAGGGTCAAACCAATCACTGACATCAGCAACTCCACTGGCGTCGACTGACCAGCTATCGGCATCGATCGACCAGCTACCGGCGTTGGTCACTAAGTGACCGACGTCGGTTAGGTAAGTGCCATCGCCGGCAAGCTAACTGATATTGGTGGCTACCTGGGCAGAAAATGATTTTGAAAAATGATCAAGTCGAGAGGTTGAAATTACACCAAGGGCTTCCTGGGTGTCGGGGTAGGCTTAGATAGTCTGAATAGTTGGTAAAATAGGCAAAGTAGGAAAAATGTTAACATGAAGTGTCTATGTATGGATACAGGCGAGGTAGACCCTGATGCTACGGGATTGCCTCCTGACCTTGTTGATGTGGATACGCGGAGGTGTGTCCATTGAGGAGTGGGCGTAGATGAGCACAGTCGGACTAGGTGGGCTAGACACTACTACAGAGTGGCGAGAGACGTGAGCCTCATGGTGGCTTTGATTGAGTGGTGGGACCATGCCACCAACACCTTCCACCTATCTACGGGTGAGATGATGGTCACGGTTGAGGACGTGTACTGGATTTTGTGGCTACCGATGCATGGAGCAGACCTGTATGCGTGCTCGAGAGAGGCGCATGACATTCACATGGTCACGCTATTTGGAGAGCATGCCATGGAGACGAGCTACCATTCAGCGAGTTTTGCATATGAGCTGTTGTATGCGGTGGATGAGGAGGCACATCAGCTGGCCATCTTGATGATGATCGGCATCACAGTGTATACGTTGCCAGATGTAGAGGGCAGCAGGTTTTTGGTTGCTATGACCAAAGTTTTGATTGATATGATAGAGCAGTGGACCGTGTTTGCCTGGGCACCTATGCTTTTGGCCCAGGTATACAGAGAGTTGTGGGGGATCAGTCGGTGGTGGTGATACAGCTTGTGCATGGGCCACCTACTACATTGCTGGGCTTACAAGCACATCATGGTCACATGACCTCTCGGCCTCCCAGTGGCGATTTAGGTCAGTTTTAGAGTTGGATTCAGGCGATGGCGTGAGATGATGGCACAGACACGAATGGATGGAGTGGTCAGGGACATTGACCATTATAGAGGGGTACTAGAGGCCCTGATTCCTACAGATATCGTCTAGAGACCATACTTGGTCTATCCAGCGTTCAGAGACCAGGGAGAGCAGCTGGTTGGGGTTTAGAGTAGGCAATGGATCAGAGTCAAATGAGCCGGTGAGCTTGAGAGGATCCCTATAGAGAGAGTGTGGTGCCAGTATGGGCTGCTACAGCATGTGCCTCCTGCCTTCCCACAGTATAGGTGGGATGATATAGAGATGCCGCTCCCACTTCCAGAGGAGACAGAGGAGCCTGATTTTGAGGAGTTACCGGTAGGACCTGGGATAGCCAACACAAGATGCACAGAGGCCTACAGGCATGGTGGGTAGGGTAGTATCGAGGTATATAGGTGGGTCTCTAGCTAGATTTGTAGGTGATTACCAGGGAGTAGGATACAGCCTGTGAGGAGAGGGACACTACATGGGAGGAGAGAGACGCAGCTCAGGCTCAAGTCTCAGTTTTGCAGGGACAGCTGGCAGGAGTCACAGGGCAGCTGGGAGAGATGACAGGTTAGGTGGTAGCATTGATAGCATAGGTCACCCTACTACAGGGACAGCTGGTGGTAGCCTAGGCATAGGCAGTGGTAGGGTAGAGTTTTGGAGGGTAGGGCCCATGGCAGCAGCCATCTCAGTAGCCAGCATTTTCACAGGGGGTAGGACAGTCGATATCAGTGCACCAAGGTTAGGCACAGCCACAGGGGTCTGGATAGGCCACAAGAGTAGGGCAGATGGGTCCACCACAGACTGTATCTATGGTTAGATACGCTGATGCGCTGGATGAGATCGCATATTATGAGAGGGCCATCAGAGGGTTCCCTCAGATACAGTGATACTCAGAGATGAGAGCAGAGCAGAGCCGATAGAGATCGATGTCACGAGCGATGGCTTCAAGGTCGCACAGATGACAGAGATCAGAGGGAGGAGAGGATACAGCCTCTTCTCAGCCACCACCACCACCACAGCCATAGCCTTGAGGGCAGCCTTAGAGATACATTTTTTATGTATATACCGGCCTGCAAGCCGAAGATGAGAGATGTATTATGAGAGAGAGAGATAGACACAGATTGTGTCTTTTTGTATAAAACTATTTTTGATATATATGATGAGATTTTGGTTATTGATGTGTTATGAAGATGTTTATAGATGTTTGCAGCATTTTTCATGTGTTTCATGATGCATGTTTTGATACGATTTTGATGATGATTATGATGATGATGCTAATGTTTAATGATTATATGATGATGACTTTAGGTTAAATGATGATAGATGTGATATTTGAATGTTTAACTTGTGGATGATGCGAATGTTTAATGAGTTATGATGAATGAAATTTATGACTAATGACTTATGATGTTATAATGAAAATGAAAGTATACTAATGATTATGTGAATATGTTATTGACTGTGATGTGATTGACAGGTGACGAGAGAAGGAGATGGAAGAAAGTGACGAAGAAAATGGCCGAGCTAACCCCAGAAGACCCCATGTCAACTGAGTGCTGCCTACATAGCCCTTGTCGTAGGGCCTCAGGCCAATGTAGTTCTCCCTAGAAGGGAAGGAGAGTTAAAGGGATGAAATTGGTCGTGGTTATGATGAAATGATGAGGGGAAGAGATGTTGCAGCCTTTTCCAAATGGAGTATTCTGCAACATTGGTCGAGAGGTCTTTCATCCCTATCAATATTCCATATTCATGATGGATGTATGCTAAAAATGAATTGAGGTTTATTTACGCTTCAGCAAGTATTGGTTTATGCTTAACATAAATTGCAGTGGGTCAATAGTTTCCATGTGTATTGGTGTCCATAGAAACTAGGGTGAATAGGTTATGGGAGTGGTCTGAAAAGAGAGTTGAGTTGATTGACAAGTGATGAAGGTGAATGTGACCAAAGTGCAGAAGAAGTGAAAAGCATATTGCTCTTTCATTGACAAGGACCAAAAAGATTGCATAGATAGGGGTTATGAAAACCAAGATCCCCATTCATGCGTGATGTCGTTGACCATAGTTATGTTAGAGAAGTAATCGAATCACTTTGACATTAAAGTGAGCTCAAAGTCCCTTGAGCAGGTGATAGGAGGAGGAAAGAGGGTAACCCATTTTAAGAGCAAAAATAACTGTCCCTTTTAATAGGAGACCCTGAGACAACTATAAGTCAAGTCCATGACTCAATGCGGGAAGCCTGCATAGAGATGTCATTTGCTTGGTGGTCAGTTGTGAAGCTGATCAATGCGGGAAGCTTCTAAGATAGTACTATTTATTGCCAGATTAGTCATAGCCATCCTTCAAGGGAGTGGTCTAGATTTTTGTTTAATATAAGGGCTTTTGAATAGCTGTCCTTCGAGGGAGCAGTCTATTAATTACAGCAATGATAGTACAGCTGTCCTTCGAGGGAGCAGTCTACTTTTTGATTTTGATATTGATATAGTGACCATGGATATTGTGACATTTTGATTTTATTTTTATAGAAATGTGAGTCGTGAACAAGATTATAGAAGGTCAAGGGTTCCCTTTTATGAGGACAAAAGCATCCATACAACATAAAAGGGTTATAGGAATTGTTAAGAGGAATAGGGTTGAAAAGAAGTAGGATTAAGAAGACGGGTATTGCTCAAGGGATGAGCTCAAGTTAAGTGTCAAGTGGATGAATAATTGACTAGCAGTAGAATGGTCACAGATGTAACGCATTAAGAGGCTCAGGTTCTGGGCATCCATCAAGAGAAGACAGACGATAAGTCCCTAATCCATACTTATGCGTGATAATAAAAGGTTCGAGCCAATTAGGAGCAAACTTGCCTCGTTTACTTCGCTCCATATTGGTCACGTGTTGATTCTCTTTGAGGACGAGGTCTCCGATGTTGAAATCTCGTTCTCGCAGATTTTTATCATAGGTGCGCTTGATGCGATGTTGATAGACATGGAGATGATTAAGGGCAGCAAGACGGCATTCATCAAGTAACTCAAGTTGAGCTAAGCGATCTTGACGAAAGTCATCATTGGAAAGAATATCATGTAGAGAAATGCGGAGAGATAGGATCTGTACTTCGAGAGGTAAGACAGCCTCTGTTTCATACACGAGAGAAAAAGGGGTAGCACCCGTAGAGGTTCGAATGCTAGTGCGGTAAGCCCACAAAGCGAAGGGAATGTGAATGTGCCAATCCCTGCCTGTGTCACTGACCACTTTCATGAGAATTTTGGTGAGAATTTTGTTGGAAGCCTCGGCCTGCCCATTTGCTTGTGGGTAGTAAGGCGAAGAAAAACTGAGTTTGATGCCGAATGAGTCGCATAGTGTTTGGACAGTTTTGTTTTTAAAGGACTTATCGTTATCGGTGATGATTTTATGAGGGACACCAAAATGACAGATGATATGGGTGGTGATGAAGTCGATGATCTTGTCGGCTTTTGTGGAGACGAGAGGAATGGCTTCCACCCACTTGGTGAAATATTCAGTGGCTGTGATGATGGATTGATGATGAAGAGACGAATGAGGGTTAATCTCATCGATGAGATCTAAACCCCATTGAGAAAAAGGCCAAAAATCTTGAGCAATTTGTAAGGCATGACTAGGAAGATGAAGCAAGTTAGAGTGCTGCTGACACTTGATGCAACGCCGAACATAGTCGCTACAGTCTTGATGAAGGGTAGGCTAATAATAGCCCAAACGAAGGATGCACTTGGCAACTGAATTCCCACTGAAATGTCCACCACAAATCCTGTCATGGACTTGTTGAATGGCTTGAGATGCTTCAGTGGAGGTGAGACAGCGAAGAAGGAGGCCGTCGAAGCCTCGCTTATAGAGAAGACCCCTTAGCATGGTATAGCGAGTGGTATGCTTGATAAAAGCTCGTCGTGCATTACTAGAGAGGTTGGGAGGAATGACAGAGAAAGATAAGAAGTCTACAAGTTGCTTATACCAAGCATCTTGTGGGCTAGGGTCTATAGTGTTGACATGATGAATATGAGAAGAGATATATGAAGGCAACGACACACGATGCACCATGACAAAAAGTCTGGATGCAGATGAGGAAGATGGGATATGTGAAGTGAGAGAAGCCATGGTGTCAGCAAACTTATTCGTGGATCGAGGAATAATCTGCAGGAGGAAGTGATCAAAAGATGCAAGGAGAATGTCAGCACAGTTTTTGTACCTTTGTAAAATTTCATTTTTACAGAGGTATGAACCATTGACTTAATTGACGATGAGCTGCGAGTCGCTGAAGATGTTAATGGACTTGATGCTGAGAGAGAGAGCGGTCTGAAGTCCCAAAATTAAGGCCTCATATTCGGCCATATTATTGGTATAATCAAAGTCGAGTTTAAAAGACAAAGGCATGGGCTCCCCTTCGAGTGGGATGAGAATAACCCCAGCACCCCCACTGAGTTGACATTTGGAACCATCAAAGAACATAGTCATCTGATAGGTGGTGTCGTCGGAGGAAAGTGCAACGATAGACTCATCACGGAATTCACACTGCAAAGGTTGATTGTCAGGAAGAGGGGCATCTGCTAGTTGATCAGTAATGGTTTGCCCCTTGATAGATTTCTGCTGGATGAATTTGAGATTGAACTCAGCAAGTAGCATGAGCCACTGAGCCATACGTTGATTCTGATATGGCTTGGAGTGCATGTACTTGAGAGGGTCGGTGTGGGTGATGACAAAAGTTTTGTGACTAAGAAGATAGTGGTGAAGTTTAGTAGCAGCAAAGACTAACGCCAAATAGAGTTTCTCGATATGGGTATACCAAGTTTCACAGTTGACCAGTGTTCGGCTGATATAATAGACTGCTTGCTCACGGTGATGCTCGTCTCGGTGCGCGATCATGGCACCTAACGAATGATGAGTGGCTGAGATATAAAGGTAAAAAGGTTGGTCATCTTTAGGTGGAATGAGGACTGGTGGAGAGACCAGATAGCATTTTAGGGCTTCAAAAGCCTCTTAACAGTCCTTATCCCATGTAAAAGAGACGTCCTTCTTAAGGAGATGATGAAAAGGTTGGCAGCGGTCAGAAAGTTGCGAGATGAAATGACGAATGGATTGGAGCTTGCCTTGCAAACTGTGAAGCTGCTTGAGATTGGTTGGGGGAGGTATTTTGAGGATAGCACGAATCTTGGCGGGATCTATCTCGATGCCACGGAAGGAAACGATGAAGTTGAGAAGCTTGCCAGAGAGGACCCCAAAGACACATTTCTTGGGGTTAAGATGAACATTGTACTGAAGAAGACAAGAAAAGATGATTTTGAGAATGGTTAGATGGTCACGTCGAAGCTTGGACTTGCCGAGTAGATCATCCACATAGTCCTCCATGATTTTATGAAGGAGATCGTGGAAAATGTAGGTCATGGCACGCTGATAAGTGGCGCCTGCATTTTTCAAGCCAAAAGGCATGAATCGATAGCAGAAAGTCCCCCATGGGGTAATGAAAGTAGTCTTGTGCTGATCTTCTAGAGCAATCAGGATTTGATTGTATCCTGAAAACCCGTCCATAAGAGATAGCATCTCATGGCCGGTCGTAAGATCAACAAGCTGGTCAATGTTAGGAAGAAGAAAGTCATCTTTAGGACAGGCTAAGTTAAGGTCACGATAGTCCGTGCAGATCCGAATCCCCCCAGTTGCCTTGGTGACTGGGATGATGTTAGAGACCCACTGTGGATAATCGATGGGTTGGATGAAGGAGACAAAAAGGAGGCGCTGAAGCTCCTCTTTGACAAGGAGGGCAACACGAGGATGCATCTTTCAAAGCTTTTGCTTAATAGGCTTAGCCTCTGGTTTGGTGACAATGTTATGGGTAATGATGGTGGGGTTGATGCCAGGCATATCACTATAAGTCCAGGCAAAGGCCTTGCTATGGTCAGAGAGGAAATGGGTATAGTCAAGCTGCTCCTGAGCGTCTAAAGATTGGCTAACCTTTAAGACATAAGGAACATCAGAAGAAGGAAGGTTGATGTCAATAGTTGATTCATTTAACATAACCTGGGTCTCAGAAGGGAGGGAGCGCTGGATGAAAGAATCATCAGTGCCCATGTAAGAAAGAATGGCATCATCATCAACGCAATGAACGGTGTGAATGGTTGCCGACTCATCTTCGATCATGCTGGGAAAAATGAGAGGGAGAGAAACGGACACCCCATTGAGCTGATAAGTCAAGGGGTCCAGGCGGATGGTGTTTATGGAAAAAAAACTAGGAGGAATGGAAACCACTGACTCTGTAGGTGAAGGGGACGAAACAGGTGAGTGTGGAGGAGATTGGTCAATGATTGGTTCAGGACAAAGGTCTACAGGGTCTTGAGTGGGTTCGTGATATCCCAGACCATATCGTTTCTTGGCGTCATCATCATTGAGCGGTTGGATAGGCTGATGGGAGCCCTGCTCATAGCGTCCAAAACCAAAACCCTTTCATGCACACCTATAAAGGTAAGTGTGTGCAAAAGCGGGGTTGCTAAGAAATAAAAAGTCTGATGTGAAAGGTTGAGGTGAAGAAAGAGGATTGCCATTGGTAGGGGCTTGATTAAGCCCCCCATAGATGAGGTTAGTGTGGAGGTGAGGGGGACCATAAGGTATGATCATCCCTATCCGATGGTCGTAGTTAGGGCTGTGATGAAGGTGTCCATACTCTTGTGGAGTTTGGAACATGTCTAAGGCTAGCAAGTGATACTCTCCCAATGAAAGTCTTTGGAAGACATCTTCCATGGGGTCTATAGTTGTCACTTGAAGGGGAGGTGTAAGGGTGACTGCCTGTTGTAAATTGGTCAAAGCTTCTATGGATGAAGGCAGTGCCGGGGTTAACGGCTTGATAGGGATGAGGACATCATTTGGACGGTAGGTGGTATTGCATGTTTTGAAGGGTGAAGGGTCAGCAGGAATGGTGTGGACTTGTCCTTCATGCTCAAATTTCACACAACGGTGCAGGGTGGAGGGGACACAGGCCATAGCGCGGATCCAGGGTCAGCCCAGCAAGATGTTGTATTGAAACTCTCCTTTGATAATGTAGAAGTGCTCCGACACTGTACGTGGACCAACGCGAATATGAAGCACGACTGTGCCAATGGTCGTGGTAGTAGTGTCATTGAAAGAGCGCAAGATTGCGTCAGTTTTAGAGACGCAATTCTTGGGAAGAGCTAACTGATCAAAGGCATGGGTGGAGATGATGTTGATGCTAGTGCCCCTGTTAATCATAACACGTTTAATGCGTGTCCTATCAATATAGGCAGTGATGAAGAGGGCAGCGTCCTGATCTTTCGTGTTGGATGTAGGAATCTTAGAATCACTGAATGTGATGGAGGCAACAGGGGCTAAGGAGTGGACAAGGGCAGCAAGTGGTTGGGGGTCCTCGGGTTGGACCTCCACTGCCTGCAGGGCTTAGATGAGGGCCTGACGATGTTTGGGTGAGGTTTGGATAAGATCGTAGAGGGACATCTTCACAGGCGTCTAGTGAAGCTGTTTCAACATGGAGTCGTGGATTGGTCCGAAAGAAGAAGAAGAAGAGGAAGGTTGAGGTGCGCCAAGGATAGAAATCTTTGGTTTAGGTGGTTGAGGTGGATTGACAAAAGGGTAGGTCCAAGGAATGGCAGCTTTTTCTTTCACCTTGTCCTTTTGTGACCTAGTGGTGATGTGGATGGCATTGATTTCAAAGATGGGAGGTGAAGGTGATGAAGGAGTTATAATCGGTTGATGAGATGTAGATGGGTTTGAAGAGGTAGAAGGGTTATCAGAAGGAGTCAGAGGTCGGTCAAAAGTGTCCTCAAAGAGAAGAGTGTCTTTCTCCAGATAACGGTGAATGACAGCCTTGAGGGCACAGCAAGTCTCGGTGTCGTGTCCTGGTGTACGATGATATAAACAAATCTTCGTGTCATCGAACCAGGAGGGTTTAGACCTGAGAGGTTGGAAAGACTTGATGGGTGGAAGAGTTATGCTAGAAGTTTGCAAAAGTCGTTGTAATATTAAAGAGTATGAGCCCACTAAAGGGTCCGTGCTCATTGATGTATGCGATGTCGGTGACTTTTGTTTGGGCGAAGTTGGAGGAGGCTTTCGTACCACCTTCTGGGTTGATGGTGCGATGGCAGGCAGAGACGGTACACTCTTCATGAGAGGTACCGCCCTTTTGGGAGAGGGTAGGCTAGTGGTAGGTAAAGGAAGCAAAGGAGGCAACCGGTTTTGATTAGAGGTTGAAGTGGGAAGGATTCTGGTTAATGTTGAAGGATGTGGGCCCAAAATGGAGGGAAATGGTGACGAAAGAGGAGGCGTTCGCCTCTGTGGTTTGGCAGTCTTTTGTGATTTGGGTTGAAGACTACTATTGGTTAAAGTCTGGTTTAAGTCCACCTTCACTTGTGGATGAGTGAGGTTGGAGACGGGGTGAACGCCAAGCGACTTGATAGGTTTAGGCAGAGTAGATGAGGGTTTTGGTTTTGATGAGGTTGATGGAGATGTAGATGGTCTAGAGGCGGAAATCTGATTTTTGTTGATAGTCTTAGGAGGTTCTGCCATGGGAGGATTAGCAGCATGAGATGAGAGGGCCCAGGCTTGTTGAAGAGCTGTGAGACGGTCCCACAATCCCTGATATTCCATTTTCCTAGAAGGGAGAAGTTTGAGTCTCTCCACTAGTCGAGAAAATGGCTGAGAAGATGCGGGATGAAGTTTGGGCTCTTGAGAAGACGTCGACGATTGTGGGACTGAAGGTGAGACGGGTGTAGTAGTCTCAGGCCTAAAGCATGGTGAAGTCATGACAGGTTCATCTTTGGCTGGAGATGAAGGAGAGATAGGTTCTTCCCTGGGTGGAGAAAAAACTGGAGAATGAAGCTCCTCAAGCAGGTAAAGGGCAGGGATGATAGTGCCCTCCACTTGCGGTCGAGGAGTAGGAAAGGTTGGGTCTTCCATGGGCAGCAAGAAGGAAGATGGTGAAATTGGCGGTACTGGTAAGGTCAAGGCGTCCTCCAAAATGAGAGAAGTTGAGGGAGAACTAACCAGAGAAAGAGGTTCATCCACATGTGATGGACTAATAGATGAATTCACCTCTTGAGGTTGGTTAGGAATGAGGGGCAAGACCGTATTGACTGTTCGAATATTATGTTCATGGGTATTGTCAGTCAAGGTCTGGACGTTGTTTTGAGTTGGTGGATGATTAGGGAACGGTTGTTTGAAGATATCGATACTCTGATTAGGAGGGGCATTAGGATTGTTGAGGATGAGGTCACCCTTTTCCAACATGTCTTGGATTTTGTTTTTAAGGGTTTTACAGTTGCTCGTGTCATGACCTTTAACACAGTGGTAGTTACAGAAGTCATCTTCCCTATACCACACAGGGATAGCGCGTGAGGGATCAAATTGTGGTGGTGGTCGGATCTGAGGGAGATTGATGGCCCCTTGTTTGACGAGTTTTTCCAGCATAGACACGTATGATTCTCCAAGTGGAGTAAACTGTCGATGTATGTATCTCTGCTGAAATTGGCGAGTGGCACTCATAGTTGTGGATGGTTCAGGTTGATTAGTTGAAGGTGAAGAGGAAGAAGATCTAACAACCACAGCATTTGCTGAAGCTTTAGATTTAGGATTGGATGAGGAAGGCTTAGAAGAAGGGTCATTGGTTTTGGAGTTAGGATTCTTACTCCGCAACTTGACTTTATTCTCCTCGACGGCACGTAACTCAAGTTTATGAGCCATCGTGAAGGCTTCGTCAAAAGTGTAGAAGGTCTAAACCCTCAAGGTAGAAGAAATATGTCTAGCGCAAGCTTGAGAAAAAATTTCAATAAGCTCAGGCTGGGGTAAGGAAAATGAAAGTTGATTGATAAGGCCCCTCCACCGAGCAATGAAATCAGCAATGGATTCATCCTCAAACTGGCGGATAGAATACAGGTCTGTGATGGAGACCTTCTTGGTGATATTGATGGAGAAATGATCCAGGAAGAGCTGGGCTAGCTGAGTGAATGTGAAGATGGAATGGCTAGGAAGAGAGCTGTACCAGTCAAGTGCAGCACCCGAGAGAGACATGGGAAACGTGCGTAAGAGCAACGTATCATCGTGGGTGATAAGGTAACAGGCGTGTCTGAATGCCCGTAAGTGTTGTTGTGGGTCTTCCTTGCTTTATAAACGAGAAAACTTAGGAATTTCCCACTGGCTAGGATATGATCTGATGGGGACAGAAGGATGGATGGGCTCGTTGCAGATTTGTTCATACGAGAGAATGTTGCGTGAGCCGAAAATGGAGGTCTCTAAGTTGGACATTTTATCCATTGGCATCTTGATAATATCTACTGACGGATTGGCGGGTGGAATGCCTCCCAAATTGTAAGGTGCTTGAAAGAGGTTGGAAGAGGTATATGACGTAGTCGGTTGTACCAATAAGGGCGCAACGTACGGATGACTAGTCGTAGGGACAGAAGAAGTGACTAAGGATGGTTGGATAGAAGGCATGGCCAGGTTTGATGTTGTCATGGGAGGTTGGTTAGAGGTAACAGGGGCCAATGGATAGGTAGCCACCCTAGTGTTGATAGGAGTAAGGGTAGGCAGAATAGAGACGACCAAGTTTTGAAAGGGGGTAGAAAGTGGTTGAGTGGGCTGAGATTGATAGGGGGCCAAAACCCCGGTGAAAGTGGGCCCAATGATGGAAGGAGAGGCCACACTTGGATGGTTGGTAAAAGGTTGGTCATTGGTTGAGGCAATAGCCAGGGTATCTAAGGGTTGGACTACGGACGCCGTTGATACGGCCGTAGTTTTGAGGAAAGAAGTCAGCATTCTATAAATTGGATTGCCTAAGGGGTCTCGCGTTCGGCTATTCACGAGATAGTGTTCTAAGGCTTTTACGTTGAGGTCTAAGAATCGTGTGAAATCTTGGTCCCCTTTTGGGATAATAGGCGTTTGGGTCAGAGATAGTCTGGCAGGAGTTCTTTTAGTTTCTGAGTTGAACTCCATTATAGGGCTAGTTATCATGGGGTAGATGGAAGAGGATGATGCCTGGCATGATCGACTAGAGTCTTGGCTTGGCTATGAGTCAGAACCATTCAAGGCAAGGAAGAACGTCCTCACAAGCTCAAACAAGCAGATAAGAACTAAAAAATATGAAGACACAAGCAGATCTTAAAACCCTAGAAGTAAATTATTAGGATTATAGTGGCTTATGCCTTAGAATGTGTGTAGAGGAAGATTGGCTTAGAGTCAGGTCCTAGAAGAAGCAGTCTATGAATGGTTTTGGGTTTTGTTATGGTGCTCAAGAAGTCTGTGTTAGTTTTTATACAGGGCTGGTGCTAAGGAGCAAGCTCCCCTCACTTCACGATTCTAGTGGTTAGCTGGTTTCGCTTAACCAAAATATACTTCCACTATAGTTTAGACTCTGCCAGAGAACAGAGTTGGCTCTCTCCTTGGTGATGAAATCCAAGTAAGATCGCCAGGATGGGTAAGGTATCCGCTGGGGGATGAAATCCCAGTCGGGCCTTGTCTCAGGTAAGTTAAAATGTTTGTTTTGTGCAGGTGGTTTGGTCGTGTAACATCAAGTGATCTAGATTAATTCAATATGCGGTTTAATTACTATGTGTGATCTAAGAGATGCAGGCAAATAGAAATGAATGCAAAGTGTTTTAATGCCCAAGTCGAAATGTTTGTTCGTATGAAGATGAATGGAGAAAGAGTCGAAGAATATGAGTTTTAGCTAGTCTAGAAGTACAAGAAAGAAAATAAAAGTTCGTTTTAGTCCTACTTATGATGTCATTTAAGAAGAGACGAAAGGAGGCGAAAAGGAAGGAACCTAATGCACCTATATGAATGAAAGAAAGAAAGAACCCAAGGAAGGCCCTAGGGTCCCACCGGGTGTGCCAGAATGTTTCTATGCAAAATTGCTTTCTACATTCAAAGAAGAAATAAGAAACTAAAAGAAATGGTCAAGGTTAGAAGATACCTGATAAAGTCATGCGCACCGAAATCAGACGTTGGGAGATTCTCCTCTTTGGCTGTGGAGGAATGACACCTGTGAAGAAAAGAGACTGAAACACGAAAAAACGTTAGTCAAAGGATATGGTGGGCTGTCAAGTGAACGCTCGATCTCGAAAGTACGAAGACTTTCTAGAAGGATATCAACCCACTGATAAAAAAAAGCAGAATATTGGACTAAAGTAGATAAAATGGAATATAAAATGACAAAAATAAAGGACAAAAAATAAAATGCATACCTGATAATGAATTAAAATGTTCTGTGCAGTCACCGATGTCGGTCTCTGTGGTGCTGGCATCGATTGGGGAAAGTGCCGACGTCGGTTAAAGTGCCGGTGTCGGTCGGGGTAGTGATCGGCGTCGGTCGAGGCAAGTTTTAGACAGAGTCTGGACGAGTTACAGAAGGTCTGAGAGAGTTGAGATAGGGTCTAGTCAAGGTCGGGATAGGGTCTGGACAGGGTTGGGACAGGGTCTGGACAAGGTCTGAACAAGGTTTAATCAAGGTAATGTCGAGTCTGGACAGGGTCTGGGGGTTTTAGTTGAGTCTGGACAGAGTTATGGATTTGAAAAGTGGGTAGGGATGTAAGGAAGGGACTCAGGGCTCAGGTCTACGGTCTAAAGATCTGGGGTGATAGAAATAGAAAAAACAAATAAATAACAACCAGAAAGAAATAAAACAAACAGAGTAAATACTTACCTGCCAGAAGACATGATAAAAGCCATGATTGAAGTTGTTGAAGCGTTGCCGTAAGTTGATCGAAACGAATGCAGATTGATTGAATGCTGGAGTTGATTGATCGCCAGAGCTTTGTGAATGTTTGAGTTCAGGGGTCGATAGATTGATTGATTAGTTGATTAGCCTTTGGAATTGATCGGCGGATGCTGATGAAGGCAAGGGGCGGTTCGAGAGACGATTCGATAACCATTCGGGAAACTGATTGGGAACCGAATGATAACTGATAATGGATAACGGTAAGGTGACCGATGTCTATAGAATTGTCGACGTCGGCCGATAAGGGACCGACATCGGCGACATCGGCCGGGTAACGACCGTCGTCGGCAGATGCACAATGGGGATAGAGTCTAGCTTTAGCTCTGTGCTCATTTTTACATGCTACCAGGGTCAAGGCTGGTGGAAAAAGTGATCGACAAGGGTTAAATAGGCAAAGAAGAATAAGATAGGGGATGACCAGGGGAGTCGACATGATTTTGGTGTCTACACCTCAATCAAGCTATTTAAGTAGTACTTAGTCAACATGTGGTCTTTTGAGGCTAGCTCAATTATTAGGCTCATTGACTAACTCACTTAGGGATCTAAAATTAGCATTTTCTTCTTATTTTGGGTTTTTCCTATGATCGACATTGGTCTTATATATTGATATCAACATTGATTTTTAACTAACATTGGTTTCAATTGTTGACCAATGTCTATGAGCCCCACCAACATCGATTATTGGTTCAACCCTAGGGCTAAATATATCACCTCCAAAATTTTGGTTTTTTTCTAAAAACTACCCCCAACCCCTCCCAAATTCACCCAAACCTACCCTTACCCCATTTACTACCCCTCTAATTACACTTTCTCCCCCCAAAATTTAAATTTATCCCAAATAAAAAACTAAGTACCTTAAATCAAAACTCAACTCAAAGAGCATCCTACTTCATCTCTCCATCTCCTCTAGGTTAGAATGGCTAGCACTTATGGTGGTGCACCTCCAACTGGGTCCCCTCATACCTCTACCATCTCTACTTACTCTAACACTCTTTTGGTCACACTATGGCCCACCAAGCACTCAATCACACCCTCACTCTCACATGTTAAGGTGTGGAGCTAAAAGCTTCAATTGTTTGCAGACACAAGGAAGGATGCTAAAGAACCAGAGCCACCGGCATCGGTAGTATGACCGACGTCGGTCAGATGCAGTGGAGAAGGAGACCGGCGATGGTAGAGAGTCAACCGACGTTGGCAACACCAGACAAGTAGGGACCGGCATCGGTCGCTTGTGTATTTCCAGAACTGCTGTTGACGAACAGTCAGTTAAGTGAAGCGAGTGTTTGCATGTCAAATGACTAATTATAGTCACGAGCTGTGTGTCTAATTATTGTAACTAGAGTTCTATTTTTGTAAGCATGGGATCCTATTTAAAGACCCATAAGGCATGTATTGTAAAGATTAAGAAGGCAAAAAAAAGCATTGAAGCTACCAAGGTCAAGGAGATCAACTGAAGCATTCAAGGAGGGATAGCAACTCAAGTTTTAGAGTTGTTGTGTTGAGCAAGAGAGAGAGGGAAGAAGGTCTTGAGGTGTGGCAAGCCTTTGAGGTGGAGGAAGAAGTGGCATCTTCTTTATTGTATTTTCTTCTAGTAATATTTAATACAAGAGTGTGTATTGTCTCTCAAATTCTTTGTTGTCTCAAGTTTCTAGCTACTTTATCATTCTGGTATAATTCCATGTTTAATTGCATATAAGAAGTAATCATATGTGCTCTAATTGGTAGAGCTAGATCCCCTGACAAGTGGTATCAGAGCTACGATTTGCAGGAAGCAGGGTATTATTTTTTATTATAGGTCATTCAAAGGGTTTTCTGATTGAGTTGGAGTTCAGCAATGGCAAAAGAAAGTAGGCTACGAATGGAGAAGTTTAACGGCAATAATTATCAATATTAGAGGATGTAGATTGAGGACTATCTGTATCAGAAGGATTTGTACTTACCGTTGGGTGGGGTTGCATGCAAGCCCACAGATATGAAGGATGAAGAATAGAACATTCTTAATCGAAAAGCTCTCAGTTCCATAAGGTTGAGCCTTGCATCATCTATGATTTCTAGCTTATCATAGTGCAAGACAACGGAAGAGTTGATAAAGTCCTTGGCGAACTTATACAAAAAACCCTTCGCTTCTAATAAGCTATATCTTATGAAGCAGCTATTTACTTTGCAAATGCAGGAAGGTGGATCGGTACATACTCATCTCAGTGATTTCCATGGTTTGGTAAACCAACTAGCTTCAGTCAATATTGTTTTTTATGATGAGGTAAAGGCTCTCTTGATTTTATGTTCTTTGCCTGAAAGTTGGGACGGTATGGTTATGGCAGTAAGTAACTCTGCATTTGCTTCTAAAATCTTAAAAGTTGATGATGTTATGAGTGTGATCTTGAATGAAGAAATACGCAGGAGAAGCACAGGTGAATCATCAGGGAATGCTCTAAGTGCAAAAAGTAGGGGATGGCAAAGGGAAAAGGTTGAGCAAGGGAAATCAAGGTCGAGAAGGAGATCTGAGTCCAAAGGTATTACCTACTAGTTTTGTGGAAAGAAAGGACATACAAAGAAGGAGTGTTGGTTGAGAGATAAAGAGAATCAACATGCAGGTATGGAAGAAGCAAAGGATGCAAATATTGTGATGCAGGATGCTCTCATACTTTCTTCAGATAGTTAGGTAAGATCATGGATTTTAGATTTTGGTTCATCTTTTCATGCATCCCCAAACAGAGATTTGTTCTATGAGTATGAACAGGGAGACTTTGGAGTGCTCTATTTAGGGGATGGTACGCCTTGTCAGATAGTTGGCAAAGGGAAAGTACAGCTAAGATTGCAGATTAACAACACATGGGTGTTGAAGGAGGTCATGCATGTTCCAATTCTGAAGTAGAGTCTAATTTATGTAGGATGTTTGGGAGATGAGGGATGCACAATAACCCTCACAACGGATTCTTGGAAGGTTACCAAGGGAGCACTTGTTCTAGCAAGAGGTAAGAAAGTAGATACTCTTTATCTGTCTACTTGTATTACTGATTCTACTTATGGTGTAGATTCGAAGATGTGGCCTAATAGGCTTGGTCACAAGAATAGGAAGGCAATGGAAGTTCTTGATTCAAAAGGTATGTGTTCAAATTTGGAAAGCATAGATAGAGTTCATTGCAGAAAGAGGAAATTTGATGCTTTTGACAGGAGTAAAGAAGCCTTGGTGTTTACGGAGGAGATGAAGGATAGAGATCAGTCACAGGGGCTGAATAAATCTAAGCAGGGCAGCATGGACAGAGGTTTGATCCAAGAAGAGCTCGTGGATGAAAATTTCATCACTTACAGGAACACACAAACACCGATGTCGGTCGCTTAGAACCGACGTCAGTTATCCAGATACCGACATCAGTCATGTGCAGACCAGTAGGGTCGGTAGGTCAGGTAGGAGAAGTCTGACATCGGTCATAAGGATCGACATCGGTAGGAGGGACATCGGTGTCGGCCAGGGAAATGACGTCGACAGTCAGGGTCAGTGCAGGGAACTAACATCAGTTGGGAGCAGACTGGGAGATGGCCAATATCAGTCACTAGAATGAATGTTGGGTGAATTAATAAGTCTCAAACACCCATGTGGAGGTCAGGAAAGGTATGTGAACTTCATATTCATTGTTCACCTTCTTTATATTGCTTACTGATAGTCATGAACTAGGAAGATGGAAGAAGCAATGCATGTAGAATCTAGAAACAGTGGGAGCTTGGAGTGGATGAGGAGTGTGAGTCCTTGGAGAACCAAACAAGTATTTGTTGGTAGTGTTGTCAGCTGGAAGGAAGCACTGGATAGAAGGATGGATTCCCATTTTAGAGAAGAGAGTGGATGGACACATGAGACAGAAGGCTATGGTATATGGTCTTGATTATGCTGCAAAACAATGGAGGTTTGACCATTGTATTTTATCTTTACCAGGTTGGATGATATTAGCTACATTATCCTGTTACTGTATTGTGTTACTTGTTGCAGGGTTTCATATACAGGAAGTTTTCTGAGCTAAGGGTAGAGTTGGTTCAGAAGTATGTCATGGAGAATTTGGGAGCAGCAAAATTCTTGTGGCATAAGAGACAGGTATAGCATCACAGGTTTGCATGGTGGTTGGTCTTCAAGAGTGACATTGAAGAGGGATACAGAGCCTAAGGAACAAAATAGATGGTGTACAGGTACATGTATAAGTTGCAGCTATTTATCTCCAAGTGGGAGATTGTTAAGGTGTGGAGCTAAAATCTTCAATTGTTTGTAGACACAAGGAAGGATGCTGAAGAACCAGAGCCACCGACGTCAGCAGTATGACTGACATCGGTCAGATGCAGTGGAGAAGGAGACCGGTGACGACAGAGAGTCAGCTGACGTCGGCAACACTAGACAAGCAGGGACTGGCGTCGGTTGCCTGTGTATTTTCAGAACTACTATTGACGAACAGTCAGTTAAGTGAAGCGAGTGTTTGCATGTCAAATGACTAATTATAGTCACGAGCTGCGTGTCTAGTTATTGTAACTAGAGTTCTATTTTTGTAAGCATGGGATCCTATTTAAAGACCCATAAGGCATGTATTGTAAAGATTAAGAAGGCAAGAAAAAGCATTGAAGCTAGCAAGGTCAAGGAGATTAGCTGAAGCATTCAAGGAGGGATAGCAACTCAGGCTTTAGAGTTGTTGTGTTGAGCAAGAGAGAGGGAAGAAGGTCTTGAGGTGTGGCAAGCCTTTGAGGTGGAGGAAGAAGTGGCATCTTCCTTATTGTATTTTCTTCTAGTAATATTTAATACAAGAGTGTGTATTGTCTCTCAAATTCTTTGTTGTCTCAAGTTTCTAGCTACTTTATCATTTTGGTATAATTCCGTGTTTAATTGCATATAAGAAGTAATCATATGTGCTCTAATTGGTAGAGCTAGATCCCCTGACATCACACACTCTTCTCAACTACTTATCTCTCATTAACTCACCATAAATAGATAAGTTAGGGATATCATATGCCATACAACACTCATAACTCTTTTTCTCTAATCAACTATTGTAAATGAGTTTTGGTGGGTTGTCAAACCCCTTTTTGTCAGATTTGGTTTCCCACTAACATCAAAAATCTTGACCTAAGATATCAATGTTGGCAATACTTACTACTAACATCGATGACATTGGTAACCTTATAATTAGAGTTTTCAACCCCAACCACCACCCTTTAGACTATGCCCTAAGTCTAGGGCAACTTAGAGATCACATACATCTCCCTCACGACAACAAAAAAATTTAGAGATCACATGTGTCTCCCAAACCATGATAACCAACCTTGGAGATCACTTAAATCTCCACCCTTGATGACTCTGATTAGAGATCATAAATATCTCCTTGACCATTGACCCTTTTGAACCAACCTTGTATTGTTTGTCTTGACCGCTTGTGCTACCTCTCTATAATTGGCTATTATACACACAGATGTATATTAGGTGTTTTATATCATGATCAATATATTCCTATCACCTACAACCTTTTGTGTTTACTAGGAGAACTTCTTACCTTGTATAACTAGAACACATGGACCATTGGAGCTGCAACTTTGATCATTTTAACATTATTAGCTATCACTTATAAGCTATTATTTAGTTATTTCTATCTAAGTCCTCTTTTCCTTTACCTATTATTTATTGTGTCAACTATAGCTCATATTAGTATATGCGCAAGCAACAATGTTACCACATTCTCACTCAATATCCACCCACCCAATTAACTCCTTATCAAAGTGGTACCCAATTATAGATTCTCCTCCATCAGTTCCTATTTTGAGGGGGGATTCCTCATACCATACCTAGAGCATCCAATTCTTATTTTTTTCTTGTAGCTTATTAGTACAAATTATAAGACAAAAAGTGGCAAATGTAGACACCAAAATTATGTCACACATGTGTGTAACTCCTTGTGTCAAAACCCCCTTTGATCCCCTTTTAATAATTAGCCTTCCTAACCCATGTTTTTACCCCTTACACATTTAATTAATTTAAAAATATTTAATTAAGTTAAATAAAAACTACTTATGCCACTTTACCTAGCCACCTCATCCTAAGACTAATTCTTACCTTCTGAGTCACCTCAAAACTTAGTCCCATAATCCTAACTACCCATGACTTGTTCTCACTCCTAACATAAATTCCTAACTATGTTCTTCTTAACCTTACATTTCTACCATTTTCTAATAGACACCAAACTTGGCAAGAGAAGGAATTGAAAATAGGATAAAAATATCCCTTTTACCTATTCTCATGCCATTAACATCAGTTAACCCTCAGTTGATGTCGATGAGATCATTGACATCAGTTACTTGAGCCAAATTCCATGCTAATATTTAGGTCAGTACAAATTAAAAAAATCAATCATTCATGTACAAACTTTAACATTTGACTTTCTACGTCTAAGCTTACCATTACTCTACATATATTAGTCCAGATTAGGAATTGATATATTTTGTAGAGCTTGGATTCTTTTGAACTAATAGCACATGCTGATCTTTTCTATTGACATATTGATTCAACATGCTTCATCAAAGCCATCTATCTATCACTCATGGTTCATCTATTTTACTAGCTAAGTATAGCTCTATGTTTTGTAATTCTTTTAAATATTCATTTTACAATTACTTTATGTTATACTATTTGTCATTTTATGAATGTTTTGACTCTCCATGTGAGGGAGTTCTAAAACTCCTTCACCTATTTCCCTCTACTTCAAACATACCAACCCTCTACCTAGACCCACCTAAGTCTTATACACTCCCTTACAACTCTTCCCAACCTCACAAACTTGACCAACATCTATCTCCCAACTCAAAAAAGTCTCTTACAACTTCTTGAGAACCTACTACCCCTAATGACATCAGTCACATAACCAACATTGGTTATATTTCCTTATCGACATCAATAGACTAATTGATGTCAGTGACTGTGTATTTCCACTAATCTCCTTGAGCCTACCTAAATAACCTCTAAAAACACAAATAACTCACATTACCTATACTATGTCACTCTCTGTTGTACTCAAATTTCAAGAATGGTGTGGATATCTCTCTCTTACTCTCTCTTCCATTTTGTTATTCATTGCTATTTTGTTTCACAAAGTGAACTATCATCCCTAAGGAGGTTTGACACTCTTAGGAATAATCATGTAGCTTAGTAGCCCACTCATATATCTTCTAACAAATATTTTTGGTGATAGTGCTTTCTTATTCATAAGTAGCTTCCATAGCCAAAGAGGAGTGCTCAACATCATTTAGATACAACATGAAACCAATATAGGTTCTCTCTAATCTCTAATCAGTATCCATCATCTCTATTTCTCCTTAAACATCAAATAGATTCAAAATCTAGTGAAATAGATATAGGAAGGGGAGTATAAGGACCCACTTCACTTTGTGACTTAGATATGGAAGCATTGGACTTGAGATTGGATGGATGTTGATGTGATTAGGTAGCCAATATTAGATTCCCTTTACTAGTATAAGAAGGGTTAGATGATGGGTTATGACTAGTGGATGGAGGATTGTCATGGGACTCACATGAAGGGGCTTGGGTAGGAGGTGAAATCAGTTGAAGGGGATCAACACATTTGAGAAGTGGAACACCCATCATAAAAATCCATAAGAGGATCTCATCCTTACTAGTAGATATGTGTTGGTCCATGAAATTTGGATAGAGATTCATGGTGATGGTTGATAAAGGGTGGATGAGGAATGGGGACAATACAGAGGTATTTTAGGGATGTTTTTTTGAATAAAATAGGTCAGAATTATTGAGCTATTATGACTAGTAATTATGAGGATGAAGTGGATGAAATGTGATTGAGGTGATGTAGGACTAGGATTAAATATTAGATTAATACTATAGTAGGTGTTAATGATCTATTAGTAATGCCTAGTTTTCAATCTAGAAAAAAGATTGAGGGGTTTTATTGGTGCCTAAATTTAAACTAGTAAGATAGTGGTTGGATGCGTACTAGTTATGAGTAGGTAAGATGATAGAGACTAGATTGATGATGATGGGTTTGATAGATTGAAAATGACAAAGTGATAAGAGGTTAACAAGATATGAACTAGGTATGAGATCTAACCAAATGATGATAGATAGTGGATTAGAATAATAGTTTAATATGAAAGGATAAAAGGACTAGCTCAAAACCTTAGAGTAATTTTCTCAAGATGGGATGGGACAGGATTATGTGATGAAGGTGGTAGGATAAATTGGATTAAAACAATGGATAAATATATGTAGGTGATGATGAAATGATAAAAAGGGTAAGATGAAAGAGAGGGGGATGGTTTGGACATGGGTGTGACCCTAAGAGCCAGCTAAGATAAGATGAGGTTAGACTAGATGGGGGATGAGGTGATTAGGTGAAGGTAATGTTAAGACAAATGATTGATGATGACTAAAATAGACTAAGAATGAGATTTGATTGAGATATGTTAGTGATGGGGTATGACTAGTAAATAGTGAGACTAGGATGGGATGTGATTATAAAGATGTACAAGAGAAAAATATGTTTATGAGGATGATGAGATGTGCAAAATGATAGTGAGGTAAGGATATGATCAATGATGGGTGGATATGACTAAGATAGGATGAAGATAAGATGGTGATGGGGGATAGGATAAGATAAGTAAGAGGTTTTATAAATACAATATATACAAGAGAGTGATGGGTTAAGGATATATTTAATTAGATTAAGATATGTAAGTGATGGGGGATGATCAATGATGAGTCGATATGACTGGACTAAGATGAGATGAAGACAAGATGGGAGATGGGGTGGGATAATGGAAAGGATATATAAAGATAATATGTAAAAGATGATGATGTGTGTAAAGACCTAGATAGGCATGTACAAGTTTTGGGTATAAGGATAAATTGTCTCACAAATAGCATGGGCTTAGCACAACACTCAAATAACACACACAATCATGAATCCTAAATTAGTTAACTGATAAGGGAGTGTAACTTGATGCTTTCACCATCAATTGGCTTTATGGGTTAGGTTTTAGGTTGGTGGCCCATTACAAAATAAATATAACCCTCTCAACCCCATTTGCACATGATGGTTACTTAGGAGTTGATACTGACTCTAGTAGCAATATACTTGTTATGGCCAAAGGCTCCTAATCTAGGTTTACATAAGGTTTCTAGGTGCATCCTTGATATACAAAAAGGTACAGTGGGATCTAAATCCATGTAGGATGTTGTCTAACCACCCTATATATTGGATCTTAACCTCCCCTCACTCCATAGAACCCTTAATGGGGAATTCTACTTAGGTGTCTAATGATATCTCTCATAATTTTTATACTCCACTAGAACATGGAGTTTGGTCTAGTGCATGGTGGTGAAATCCACATCACTGACCCCTAGAAAATAAAAATAAGGAGGGTTTATAGGTGGTTTTTGATCCTCTAAGAATTTCCATAAGGATGCAAAGAGGAGAGCATACACCATCGTATCCCTTAGGATATAAATAGGTAGAGAACAAGGATATTAATTAACCAATTATGATTAAGTGTGAGATATTTACAAGAGGAAATAATATACAAGAAAAAATAATTAAAGAGATATACAATATGGAAGACAAAATAATCAAAATGATCTCAAAATGTTTTTCAAGATGCCAAAAGGGGTCTTTGACAAGTAGCTTGTAATAAAATGGTTAGTAGTTTGATTGGCACTTTTAAATAGGTAATCTATGAGACATATTGTTAGACCAAAATAATGACTTGTAAAAGAAGGTGTTAGACAAAAAAAAATCTTCTAGGGTCACCCATGAAAGAAACAAGATATTAGTCCAATAGACCTTAAGAAAAACACCCTTAAAAAATCATGATTTGGCTACATAACTTCTTTGGGTGATCAGGCCATGATGTGGGGGCCTAGGGGTGACAACCCCTTTTGGGGTCAAGGGGAAGAACCCCTTACGGGGTTGGGGTAGCACCCCAATCATGATTTATTAATAGTCAGATCCCCCAATACCAAAGGCAATTTGGGCCTTACGGGAGACCTAGAATGACTCAAAAATTATTGAAAACAACCCTAAAAATGCACTTAAAAGTATAAAATTGAATGTAAAAATTCAATGTAAAATCATAACTGTACAGTGAAAAATTAAAACCAAAGAGTTTAAAACCAAAATCTAAGGAAAAATCATAGATCACGAGTTGTGATCTTGTATAATTTATTCGACTGTGATGGTCAATCTTGTAAAACCATGACTATTAAACAAAACCACAACTAGACAAGGCAAAATTACTATTAGATAAAAATCAATATTAGAAGTTTTGTGATAAAGTAAAAAACCTTAATATTATGATATTTTGTCAAAATAAATGTCTGTATAAGTTTATGATAAATGGTCTAGATGCCAAAAATGCTTATTTATAGGTGATTATGTTAGATTAGAAATTGATTGAAGGTATATATCCAAGACACAAGTTTTTATCAAAAATGGATATAATTAAAACTTTCAAAGAATGTTTTATGTTCAAATTGGTCCTAAATATATCATATAATATCTAAATATAATAATCATCAAATACAATAGAAAAATTTACTAAACTAATTAAAATTTTTCAAAATCACTACTATAACTACAATATCACTTTTTCACAAAACAAAGGCATGACTTCAAAAATTCCATGATTTGTAGTTTTGTGAAAAGAGAGGAAAAGGCTAAGGATTGAATTTGGTTTTGTCTTTGAATGGACTCCCTACCTTGGAATCACTCCTATTGTACCTACCAAATCACATAGAAAAAATTATAGGTATAAAACCCTTGTTATAACAAAGCGATTAGCTAAATAAAAACCATTTGGATGAAAATTCAAAAATAACAAGGATATTATATGTTCAAATGTATGATAATGAGCCCCATAAAGAAACATAAAACATTAAGATAGACATGTAGATCAGAAGAAAACAAAAGACTATTAGTGTTTTTATGGGAAACTGCAATATTGTGACTCATGACTTCAATATCACAGCATTAGGGCAAAGTCACAACTCCAAGAATAGTGATTTTGTGACTTGAGGAGGATGACCTATATTTCTTTGATTTACCCTAATTATTTTAGTTTATATGGTCAAAACTTGAATTTCAAGACAAAAACATACAATATTATTACCTAGAGATTAGACAAGATAATGATCAATAGGTAAAATAAGTGATTTGATGCTCATGCTTGAAACCTGCAAAACTTCAAGTCAACAAGACAAAATCACAAATGATAGGGTAAAGTTGTAGATGAAAAATTTATGGTTTTACCAAAAGATAAGAATTTGAAAAATAGACCATTCATAGTTTAAATCAAAATCATGACTCCTTATACAAAAATACAACTATCAAGGAAAAATTACAATCTGTGAATTATGATGTTGTCAAAAGGCATAAACCTACATGGTCAGTGAAATGGTTATCAATCAAGCTAGGTGGTTAGGATAACATCATGATTCTTAGGGACAAACTCATTACTACATAGTAATGAATACCAGTTCAAAACCATGACTTCTACTTGTAAGTTTAAAACATAAAAAATATGAGATTTTTCTTCCACTAATTTGTTAGTTCCCAATTATACACATCATACACTCAACCTTGAACACTTGAATAAAATGGAAAAAAAAGATGAAAAATCTACCAAAATGTCATTGTATCTAGGGAAGTGTTTTGCATGAAGATTTGATCGAATGTATAATATGATTGAGAGTCACCTACAAAGGGTATAATTAGCCCCCTGCTACTTTTAAATCTGCTTGAACCAAGGTGAGAGTACCTATAGGCTAGATTGATCACATGGAGAGATTCTATAATTTAATCTACATGGGGATTTTTGGTACAAGGATCAAACATGACTAGGGCATAACCAAGTTTGTATAATTCACCCGTGAAGGGTTGTCACACAAAATTCACAAATGTTATAATTAATATACAATCTACTAAAGATAGATGAGGAGATGACTCAATCTTCATTCTATAAAATATTCAACAATAGGGGTTGAATGGAAAATTACAACATTAGAATTTAAATCACAAACTATAAACACATTTTAAATATGTAATATCTTATGCATTTTCAAGGAAAATAACACTTATAGTATGAAACAAGGTGTATTATTTTTAGGGTAGGATAGTTAGATAATAATAAAAAGGGTAGTGTGTTGGTGGTTTCCAAAAAATAGGGCATCTAGTAGTATTTCATGACAATATTCTTTAGCAAAGATGTATAAAAACTTCAAATGCAATATAATGGTAAATACCAAATGATAACTGTCAGACTAGAACATACACTAAAACTAATATTTCAAATGTTTTTCCATGTTGAATCCATAAACCTAGGGTCTCCTAACAAGTTATTCAACAATATATTCTAAAATGATGCAGAATGGGTTTTATAACCTAAATCGATGCTTAAAATGATAACTAGTAATGAACATAAAACTAGATATCTAGTCAAAAATATTTGTAAAATAGATTGTTGCATAAATATCAAATAACCACAAGCATTTTCATTAACTTGAAAATAAATATTACAGACATCAATACTACAAAATGCTACCATGGGGACAAGCATGCTGAGATTTCTCTCTTGGCAAGGGAGATATAAACATGCCCTCAAAAATTTCTAATGGATGTACAATTACAACCACCTTAGTAAGAGAGACAAAATGCACACATAGTAATTGATCCCAAATTTTTTTTTGTATAACCTAGACTTAGAGAAGATGGACACCTAAAACAATGACCAACAACACAACCAACAACCAACAACAACCTTGAATAGAGGAGAGCCCCCCTATTAATACATTTTTCAAATCTAGAACTATGGGTCACAACTCTCAAAAGTGTAAAACAAACTTTCAAGTCCACCAAGATTATCCAACTACAAAATTCTCCCTTTCCATGCCTAAAATATTCATCCATTTATAAGAAAAATCAATATTTTATTTACCTTTACAAAGAATGATGAATATTTTGAAAAAAAATTCTAGTTTTATGGTGGGAGATGCCTTTCACATGAGTTGTAAGGAGAATATTCATGGTAGATGGTAAAAAAACTTTGTCTTTATGTGGAACTACCTAAAAAATGCCCTAGACCACTTGCTTGCATAATTGGAAACTCCTAGACAACTTCCCTCCCTCTCATGCTGGTCATGGAACAACATGATTTTTCCATGATTTCCTAGGAATATTATAGATACATGGCCCTCTGAATGATCTTCTTCAGAGTGGCCCATCTTGGATTTATAAACCTATAATATCTCACTCATGGAGGAGCCTGGGAAAACATAATAATGACAAATACAAAAGACTTAGGTCATTTTAACTTTCTTACTTTTGGCTCCAATCTACTTTTTCACATATTTCCACTTTTACACTTTTGCCCCTTTAGAAAATTTATCTTTTTAAATACATTTTTCCTTTTGATAAAATTTTATTTTTAATGTATAAATTCATTATTCCCACCATTGATCTATCGGGGAAGTTTTGGCCCCACTTACACATCTACGAATTACCAAGTTGCAACTTACACTTATAGTTCCCTTGAGAAGCTTACCTAGGGAAGTCTTTGAATGAGAACATGAGGGTTTTGTAAAGACACATTGGATTATAATGTACCAAAGACATAATTATCACCCTTTTAAAACTTCCCATCATATAGGCTTTACCTATGATTTGGATAGAGGTCATTAATTATATAAACATAACCCCCTTTGTATTCTATACATGCTACAAACATGTAATATATTTATCCTATAGTTGCAAATGGTCTTTATGCATTCTAAAATCATTAGGGTCACACTTTAGAACCAATATTTGACATATCTGGAAACCCACTCTCTACTCTGACTTTATCAAAAGTGCCTTTATCTCCTTAACATGGAAAGCTAGTGACATCATAAACATTCAATCTCTATTCTATTCACAACATGCCTAGAGACTATATTATGATCCTCTAGATAAGGGACCTATGGCTACCCAATCAACCTATGCCCTATGGCTTCAAAAATGCCTTTAAGCTTCTTGTGGAGTTCTCATGGTTCATTTGAAACTTACCTAGTCAATCCACTTATCACTAGTGAAAGATTTGTGAACTGCTTTGCACAAGACCTTTAAATATGATGTGTATGCCCATGTGATATTTTCCATGTCATGTTATTATTTATTTTAAAATGTGACCTTTATCACCCATTAGACACATGTCACTTTTTTATAAGTTTTAAGCCCTTTGAGTCAGCTCTCACTCATGTCATTGATATGTGTGCATGGATCAACATGGACCATCAATCTTGATTTGAAAGACCATGTATTATCAGCTAATAGCTATATTTGACCCTAAGGTCATGACACTTGGTAGGTCCATTGGTTTTTTGTACCCTACTATGTTAGCTCTATAAGGCTAACACATTCTTATCATGTGGTGGTCTTGGATTTTCTTGGAGATTCATTAAATATTCCACTATCATTACACACCATTGATCTCATTGGCATGGATCAAGTGTAAACCATCCATTTTATATCCATAGGGATTAGTCCTTTAATCTACACTCCATCATATTTCTAATAGGGTCCCATGATGATGACACTTGTCATTATCTCTCTCATCCTAGGTTTATTTGACTATTCAATTTTGATCATGTACCCTCTTATCATCCTACTCTATATTAACACATACTACTGGATTTGCCTCTATTTGAACTCAAACAACTATTTCATAGGCCCTAAAATTGATGCTTACATGACCATCTTGGAACATTTGAACCCTAATGTCTACTTTATGTGGCTTAAATTTGACATCCATGCACCAACCAAAAAACATCCACGAGATCATCATACCTAGAATTTAGGAAAATTTATTTGGGGACTTTGCTCATCACTAAGTTGGTTTATGAGCTCTTTGTTTATGGAATTTTTGTCTTTGATAAGATTTTTGTGGGCATTTTGTGTTTGACACTTCATTTCTATGCCCTCTATTCATTGGGAGAATTATTTCAAACATTTTGTCCAAATTAATTTCCCTGAAGAAATTAACCTCTACACTTTTCCCACGAAAATTGAGTCTTCGGCCTTTTGTCTTTATCAAGACAATTATTTCAAACATTTATCTGAGACAATTTCCCTATAGAAATTTAACTCATAATTTTCTCTGAAAGAAAGGGCCCTTACACTCTTTTTGAAGGAGTTAGACTTATCTCTTTTGCTAAAGAAATTGGACCTTTGCACTTTTATTGAAGGGTAAGTGCCCTTCAAATTTTTTGTGTAGGCAAAATGTTCGAAGGGCAAGTGCCCTTCAAACTTTTTTCCATAGATAAAATGTCCAAAATAAATGACCCTTTAGATTTTTTTTAAACACTTAGCTTGATGCAAATGCGACTTGGCCAAGACATTGAATTATTTTGGAATTTTTTATAGCGAATAAAATGTTCAATGGAAATAACTCTTCAAATTTTTTATCTAAGACAAAAATCTCAAAGACCTATTTTCATCAGACATTATGTTCATGAAAAAAGCCAAAAAAATTCTAAGGTAAAGACATATTCACCAAGGAAAGACTATATTAGGACTTAGATAATTTTCACATGAACTTGACCTTTCAAAGGTGCACTTAGAGATGGAAGTTGGGATAAGGACTTAGGCATTTAAACTTGATAAGGGCGCAATTGCTTTAGTGAAATTTTGGGAACTAACATTGGCACTCACTTGAGGATGCATACCCCTTACAGGTGTGCAAAGAACCCTAAAATGTAAGACCAAATGCCAATCCATTGGGTCATGGAGTCAAGACATGGAAACTTTCAACAAACGTTCATTAAGAAAACATGGTAGAATTACCAAAAATAAACTAGAAGGATCTGGATACAAACACACAACAAGAAATAAAGGGAAACTATACAAATAAGGCCCAAAATAGAGGGGTGAAAAATCAACAAAACAACAAAAAGATAAAACTATATATTATATACTAATGTGCACAGTTATAGATATAATCAATCAAGTATGTGTTTCACATGTATGCCATTAACTGATACCTCTAGTATTTTGACATTGAAGTCTCTCAACAAAAAAGTATGCTCCCTAATCTGGAAGTCAATGGAATAGGGACCCATCCACAAGGAATCAAATGTTTTATGTTTACATTTCTCTTCATATCTATTGTCCTAAAGTAGAATCAAATAACCTATTTGGAATGTTTTTGGAGTGACCATCCTATCAAATATTTTATTTATCTTCTCCTTAAAATTGAGGTGTCTTTCTTGAGCTTATCTTTGAATTTAATCAATCTCAATAATTTATTCCATCCTAATCTCATAGTGGTTGATCTCTTAATCATCCCCTAGTTTTTGCATGAGCTGATAGGTTGGCAACTATAAATTCATAAGCAAAACTACTTGAGCTCCATAAATAAGCTCAAAGGGGATTTTGCCTATAGCTCTCTTAGGTATGATATTGTCAGCCCATAAATAAAATTTTAGCTATTTACCCCACTTGTTATTTGCTTCCAATGTTCACCTAATGATTTAGAGCAAGTTCTTATTACTAGATTTTGCTTGTCCATTCCCTTGAGGGTTGTAATTAAAAGTGTAGGTCAACTCAATCTTTTACTATTTACACAATGCCACTAAATTTTTAGCTTTTAAACTCATGGAATTATCAACAACTATCTTAATAGGTATACCAAATCTATAAATGATTTAATTTAGTAAAAAATTCATAACTACTTAGTGTGTAGCCTTCTTTGTAGGGATCACCTCAACCTATTATGTGAAGTAATTAGTTGTAACTAGTATCCATCTATGCCCAATGCTTAACAAATCAATAATTTATCCAATGAAATCCATTCCCAATTTTTTTAAATGGCCTTCAATCATCATAAGTTTTAAGGGAAGAGGACCTAAATTTTTCATCCTCCTAGTAATGCATTGGCATTTCTCACACTTTCTGATTATCTGAGCAACATATTTGAACAAAAATGGCCACCAACAACTATCTCTCTAAATTTTATGAGATGTAACCTTAGACACAAAATGACACCACATCCTCCACTAAGAAATCTTCAATCATGTCAGAAGTTTGTTCTTCTAGCATGCATATGAGGAGAACCCATCTAGATTCTTCCATGCTAGTCCATTCTTAGTCAAGAGGTATTTTTGGCAAACAAGCATAAGATTTCTTATTTGATTCTTGTCCAAGTAATGGGGACAATTCATATTTTTCTAGTAAAAAATATCTCTATACCATGGAGACATGTTAAATTAAGTTAATGGATCATAAACATTAAAAATAGAAGTGTTTACCTCAATAGCTTACATATAGGTCTTAGCCATAATCTTTGCTAGACCTATCCATATTATTAACTTGGTGATCTAATGGTCTAAATATCCATGTCATATTCTTATAACTTGTTCACCCACATACATCTCTTTCTAGATACTTTAGTATGAGTTAAAATGTCCTTCACCATGGTGTGTAAGATGTAAGAAATAATCTTTAAACTCAGAATAGATGGCCTTAATGTTTTAACAGCCTTCAAAAGAGTGAAAGCTTATTTTTACATTATAGTATAATTTATTTCAAGACCTTGAATAGATTTAATAAATAAAGTTATGGGATAATCATGACCTTCCTCATTACTTTACAACAAGATAACAATAATAGCAATATATGATGCAAAAGAAAATATCTAGAACAACTTTGTGTGTTCAAGGTTGGCCAAGAAAGGAGAAAAATTTAAAGCTCCCTTGATGTCATTAAATGTTTGTATGGACTTCTCATCCCACTTGATGACCTAGTCCTTTAGCATGGAAGTAATAGGTAGAGTGATCTTTGCAAAATTGGACACAAACCTCCTTACAAAGTTAATTTGTCCAAAGAAAGATTGAATTCCTTTCTTGAAGTATAGGATAGGTAATTTTACAATGTAATCTACCATTTTGGGGTCAATCATGACACCATACTTGGACACTATATATCCTAAAAACTTGGCCTTTTATACTCCAAAGTGGCACTTCTTTTAATTAAATGAAATGCCAAACTACCTGTATCTAATCAGCACCTACTCTTGATGCTCCAAATGTTCTTATCTAGTCTTGGATTACATGATAATATCATACTAATACATAAATATAAACTTATTAATTATCCATATAAAAGTGACATCATATCTCAATAAAACATTTCACTAGTATCTATCAACCTGAAAGGCATCCTCATATATACATATGTGCCCCAAGGCATGTTGAATGTAGTCTTGTATCTCTTAGATTCCTTTACCATAGCTTGGTTGTATCCTAAGAAGCTATATAATGTATAAAAAATATCTAATACAATAACACTTTACTGTAGGTTCTCCATATTGGGAAGGGGATAATTATATTTCAAAGAAGCCCTATTCAAATTTTGTAAATCCACACACAAATAGATGTCACCATTCTTCTTCTATATAAGGACTAAGTTTGATACCCATGACAAATACATGATGGGTTGAATGACACCACCATCCCTCAACTTCTTTAATTCATCCTACATCTTGGTGGCCAAGATGGGGTTAATGGGCTACTTTTTTGGCCTAAAAGGCTTACTATTAGGATGCAATGGGATGAAATGCTAGAACAAATATTCCCTATATGCTTTTAGCTTAGAATAATACCATGATAAAAAATCTTTGTACTTCCTTAGCAACTACATGTAAGCTTTTTTCTTAACTACGCTTAAGTGAGTACCCAACCAAACCTTTCTTGGATTCTTATAAGAACCCATGTTTTACTCAGTCATGTCTTTTGAGATAAATGAGTCTCTTGAATTGATTCTATTAGATCCATCAAAATTTTCTTCTAAGATTATGAGTCCTCTAGGAGTGTGTTTTTCTTCATCTAAATAATCTCCTTCCCAAACAAGGTTTCCTTTCCATCACAAACTTGAATCATAGATTCCAAGTCTATGAGTTGATCATGAAACTTAGCCTCATAGTTTAGAAAGATCTTGATCTATTCATCATCATCAAATACCTACCAATGATGAAAATTATCTAGGATTAAATGCCTGATAAGCACCTCCACGTGATACTTACAATGAGGGCTCATATTTTCAATATAAAATTGAGAACCTAGCCGTATAAGTCTATCAGCTTCTTTGTTGAAAATTATATCATGATAACAGAGATTGAATGCATCAAATAATTCAAGAAAAACCCAAATATCATTTTTATATTGTTTCAACCTTTTATTATTAGTGGCATAAGTATTATGGACCTACTTAACCACTAACTTATAATCACCTTTAACAATCAAACCTTTAATTATATATTCAAGGGCAATCCTTAAACCAAGAAAGAGTGCCTCACACTAAGTAGTATTATTCATGCACTCAAAGGATAGCTAAAAATAAAACATAAAATATTTACCATTAGAGGCATAAAAAATAATCCCAACTCCATTTCCAAGATTGGAGCAAGCCCCATCACAGCAAATTTTCCAAACTATACTTTCTTTATCAGGTTCAACATCATGAAAAATATGGTGTTCACTAGTATCAACATTCTCAACAAAGTTACCCAATTCAACATCCATGTACAACACTTCATTAAGATCATGTTTTAAATCTTCAATTATATGTAGTATCTTTGGATCTCTATAAATTCTAACCGTATTACTCTCTAAAGGAATGGTGGCATGAGAAAGGTCCATCTACACACTTTTACCCATGCTATCAGCCCATTTAAGTGATAGTAACATCCCCCACTTAGGTGGGTAATCTACAACTACCACATCCATATTCAAATATTTTCCTAGATGCACTTCCAACTATACCACCAAACCCTTGACTTGTCCAATAATTAGAACCTCTTGTGAGTCCATGGCATAACACTTTCCAAAGGTTGACATAATCTTCACTCTAAGCTTATTGAGGATACCGAAGGACATCATATTATAAGAAGCACCAGAATTAAACATGTAGTTATGAACAATCAAGCCATTGATCAGTAGGGTTGTATAAAATGTTTCCACATTTAGTTAAATTTCTACAAGTGTAATCCCCAAATAGACCTCCAAAGTTGGTTTAACAACCTCTTTTGATTCTTCATCTTCTTCTAGGGGTGCTTGGGGTAACTCAATTTAATTCACATCTAACCTTTCACCAAATTCTAAATATTCAAATGCCCTCTTCCTATGTTTAGGTATTTTTAATAGTTCAAAAAGTGGCATGGTGATTTTTATTTGACTCAACACTTGGGCCATATCACACATTTTATACTTAGGAAGAGACATATTTGGTGGAAGGGTAACAACACTGTTAGCTAGAATATAGTCACTCAAGGTTTGAAATAGATTAGGTTGGGGTGGATTTAAATATTTAATAATAGACTTTAAAGGTGGGTTTTTTTAAAAACTCATTACCACCCTTAGGGATACTAGAAAATATAGGCATTCTATTGCTCTTAGTGAAAGCACTTCTAAGATTAGAAGCTTGTGTCACTGGTGCTATCTTGGAAGCTTCTAGGACTACTATAACTTTCTTTTCTTCCTTAAGTGGATTCCCTACATTTTAATTTGTAGGGGTAGTGCCTTGAGGATAAACACCTAGCTGTTTACTTCTCAAGTTGTATTCATTCTTTTGGGTAGATGTATTAATTGACAACTACCTATCCTCAAATGATGGAATTCCCCCATGATATTTCTTAATAATCATAGAGTGTAAGAGATCAAAATCATGAATGGGTAATTCATATACTTCTAGCATATTAACATCACAAGCAAATTTAAAAGTTAGGACACTCTCCATTTCAACAACACTCCAAAACTGATCAACCATAGTATCATTTAACAATTATATAGAGGAAGTCAATTCACTTTGAGGACTTTGATAATCGAACATAAAAATCTCATATTCAGATGATGCATATTTAAGTTCATCTAAATATTCACTAATTTGTCTAATGATATCACATGGAGGGTGTCGAAGGAAGCACTTGTCAGACCAATCAATGTCCAAATTAGAATTCATAGTATTTACCTTAGTGTTTAAAGGATCAGGTAGGTCCTTTCCAAACCCTCTACTATGCCCTTAACCGTTGGCATGTCTATGGATATGTATAGTTGACTTGTAGCTTGCATTAACTTTTTGCATATTATTTTAAATTTATTTATTCATTCATATACTTAGTAGGTCATCCTATGGGTAGCACATGGCCTTGTTAGACTATATATAAGAGGTAGGGTTAGTTATTCATCATCATAATTGAGTATTCATTCTTATTGAAAGCATTTGGGAGGTTTCCCCCTCAAAGTGGCTTATCTATTATTCATATTTTATACTATAATTCAATATAATTATGATACACTACTTTATATCTTCTTATTTGGTTGATTAGTATCATTCTAAGTGGTATCAGAACATCGATTTGGGCCATAATCAGGTCAAAAACCTTAGATCTTGAAATTTGGATATATCTTGCAAATGAGTAAGAATTTTATTGTATTTTTTTACTAGAGTTTCTAAATAATTCAAGAAAGTTTTGATAAAAATTTCAGCTCATTTGGATCTATTTTTCAAAATTTATTTCCATTTTAGTGTTTTTAATAAATTTGCTCCATAACTCACAATTTGTATAATTTTTCAAAAATTTTAATAGTTTTGGAAACCTTAAAAAAAATAGATTGGATCTATTCTATGATATTTTTTATTTAAGGCCTACATAGTGAAAAACCTTAGTGTTCAAAGTTAGGTCAATGGGGCCAAATAAATTTCACCATCAAGCCTTTGTATGGCTGGTCCTAATACCCTTGGATGGGGGAAAGGGAAAGAAACCCCTAAAACCCCTCTAAGGGATGACATGGAGTCTAAATCACCCAATATAATTGTTAAGGTGTGGAGCTAAAAGCTTCAACTATTTGCAGACACAAGGAAGGATGCTGAAGAACCAGAGCCACTGGCGTCGGTAGTATGACCGACATCGGTTAGATGCAGTGGAGAAGGAGACTGGCGATGGCAGATAGTCAGCCGACATTGGCAGCACCAGACAAGCAGGGACCGGCATCGGTCGCTTGTGTATTTCTAGAACTGTTGTTGACGAACAGTCAGTTAAGTGAAGCGAGTGTTTGCATGTCAAATGACTAATTATAGCCACGAGCTGCGTGTCTAATTATTGTAACTAGAGTTCTATTTTTGTAAGCATGGGATCTTATTTAAAGACCCATAAGGCATGTATTTTAATAATAATTAAGTAGGCAAGTAAAAGCACTAAAGCATTCAAGGAGGGATAATAACTCAGGCTTTAGATTTGTTGTGTTGAGCAAGAGAGAGAGGGAAGAAGGTCTTGAGGTGTGGCAAGCCTTTGAGGTGGAGGAAGAAGTGGCATCTTCCTTATTGTATTTTCTTCTAGTAGTATTTAATACAAAGAGTGTGTATTGTCTCTCAAATTTTTTTGCTGTCTCAAGTTTCTAGTTACTTTATCATTCTGGTATAATTCCGTGTTTAATTGCTTATAAGAAAGTAATCAATTGTGCTTCCATTGGATAAGGGGTCACCTAACAGTTAGTATCAAAGCATATTGATAGTTGTAGGTGTTTCTTCTCCTGACAAGTGGTATCAGATCTATGATTTCCAGGAAGCAGGGTATTGTTTTTTATTATAGGTCATTCACAGGGTTTTCTGATTGAGTGGGAGTTCAGCAATGGCAAAAGAAAGTAGGCTATGAATGGAGAAGTTTAACGGCAAGAATTATCAACATTAGAGGATGCAGATTGAGGACTATCTATATCAGAAGGATTTGTACTTACCATTGGGTGGGGTTGTATGCAAGCCAATAGATATGAAGGATGAAGAATGGAATGTTCTTGATTGGAAGGCTCTCGATTCCATAAGGTTGAGCCTTGCATCATCTGTGATTTCTAGCTTATCACAGTGAAAGACAACGGAAGAGTTGATAAAGTCCTTGGCAAATTTATACGAAAAGCCCTCGGCTTCTGATAAGGTATATCTTATGAAGCAACTATTTACTTTGCAAATGCAGGAAGGTGGATCGGTACATACTCATCTCAGTGATTTCCATGGTTTGGTAAACCAACTAGCTTCAGTCAATATTGTTTTTGATGATGAGATAAAGGATCTCTTGATTTTATGTTCTTTGCCTAAAAGTTGGGATGGTTTGGTTATGGCAGTAAGTAATTCTGCCTCTGCTTCTAAAATCTTAAAAGTTGATGATGTTGTGAGTGTGATCTTGAATGAGGAAATACGCAGGAGAAGCATAGGTGAATCATCAGGGAATGCTCTAAGTGCAAAAAGTAGGGGATGGCAAAGGGAGAAGGTTGAGCAAGGGAAATCAAGGTCGAGAAGGAGATCCGAGTCCAAAGGTATTACCTGCTGGTTTTGTGGAAAAAAAGGACATACGAAGGAGTGTTGGTTGAGAGATAAAGAGAACCAACATGCAGGTATGAAAGAAGCAAAGGATGCAAATATTGTGATGCAGGATGCTCTCATACTTTCTTCGGATAGCTAGGTAGGATCATGGATTTTAGATTCTGGTTCATCTTTTCATGCATCCCCAAACAGAGATTTGTTCTATGAGTATGAACAGGGAGACTTTGGAGTGCTCTATTTAGGGGATGGTACACCTTGTCAGATAGTTGGCAAAGGGAAAGTGTAGCTGAGATTGCAGATTGACAACACATGGGTGTTGAAAGAGGTCATGCATGTTCCAATTCTAAAGCAGAGTCTGATTTTTGTGGGAAGGTTGGGAGATGAGGGATGCACAATAACCCTCACAGCGGATTCTTGGAAGGTTACCAAGGGAACACTTGTTCTAGCAAGAGGTAAGAAAGTAGATACTCTTTATCTGTCTACTTGTATTACTGATTCTACTTCTAGTGTAGATTCAGAGATGTGGCCTAATAGGCTTGGTCACATGAATAAGAAGGGAATGGAAGTTCTTGATTCAAAAGGTATGTGTTCAAATTCGGAAAGCATAGATAGAGTTCATTACAGAAAGAGGAAATTTGATGCTTTTGACAGGAACAAAGAAGCCTTGGTGTTTATAAAGGAGATGAAGGATAGAGATCAATCACAGGGGCTGAATAAATCTGAGTAGGGTAGCATGGACAGAGGTTTTATCTAAGAAGAGCTCACAGATGAAAATTTCATCACTTATAGGAACACACAAACACTGATGTCGGTCTCTTGGAACTGACATCGGTCATCCAGATACCGACATCAGTCATGTGCAGACCAACAGGGTCGATAGGTCAGGCAGGAGAAGTCTGACGTCGGTCATAAGGACTGACGTCAGTAGGAGGGATGCCGGTGTCGGCCAGGGAAATGATGTCGGTAGTTAGGGTCAGTGTAGGGAACTGACATTGGTCGGGAGTAGACTGGGAGATGGCCTAGATCGGTCACTGAAATGAATGTTGGGTGAATTAATAAGTCTCAAACACCCATGTGGAGGTCAGGAAAGGTATGTGAACTTCATATTCATTGTTCACCTTCTTTATATTGCTTACTGATAGTCATGAACTAGGAATATGGATGGAAGAAGCAATGCAGGTAGAATCCAGAAATAGTGGGAGCTTGGCATGGATGAGGAGTGTGAGTCCTTGGAGAACCAAACAGGTATTTGTTGGTCGAATTGTTAGCTAGAAGGAAGCACTGGATAGAGGGATGGATTCCCATTTTAGAGAAGAGAGTGGATGGACACATGAGATAGAAGGCTATGGTATATGGTCTTGATTAGGCTACAGAATAATGGAGGTTTGACCATTGTATTTTATCTTTACCAGGTTGGATAATATTAGCTACATTATCCTGTTACTATATTGTGTTACTTGTTGCAAGGTTTCATATACAGGGAGTTTTTTGAGCTAAGGGTAGAGTTGGTTTAGAAGCGTGTCATGGAGAATTTGGGAGTAGCAAAATTCTTGTGGCATAAGATACAGGTATTAAATCATAGGTTTGCGTGGTGGTTGGTCTTCAAGAGTGACATTAAAGAGGGATACATAGCCTAAGGAACAAAATAGATGGTGTACAGGTACAGGAACAAATTGCAAATGTTTATCTCCAAGTGGGAGATTGTTAAGGTGTGGAGCTAAAAGCTTCAACTGTTTGTAGACATAAGGAAGGATGCTGAAGAACCAGAGCCACCGGCGTTGGTAGTATGACTGACATCGGTCAGATGTAGTGGAGAAGGAGACCGGCGATGGCAGACAGTCGGTCGACGTCAGCAGCACTAGACAAGTAGGGACCGGCGTCGGTCACCTGCGTATTTCCAGAACTACTGTTGACGAACAGTCAGTTAAGTGAAGCGTGTGTTTGCATGTCAAACGACTAATTATAGTCACGAGCTGCGTGTCTAATTATTGTAACTAGAGTTCTATTTTTGTAAGCATGGGATCCTATTTAAAGACCCATAAGGCATGTATTGTAATAATAATTAAGTAGGCAAGTAAAAGCACTGAAGCATTCATGGAGGGATAATAACTCAGGCTTTAGAGTTGTTGTGTTGAGCAAGAGAGAGAGGGAAGAAGGTCTTGAGGTGTGGCAAGCCTTTGAGGTGGAGGAAGAAGTGGCATCTTCCTTATTGTATTTTCTTATAGTAGTATTTAATACAAAGAGTGTGTATTATCTCTCAAATTCTTTGTTGTCTCAAGTTTCTAGTTACTTTATCATTCTGGTATAATTCTATGTTTAATTGCTTATAAGAAAGTAAACAATTGTGCTTCCGTTGGATAAGGGGTCACCTAACAGTTAGTATCAGAGCATATTGATTGTTGTAGGTGTTTCTTCTCCTGACAATAATTTCGCAAATCCAATCAAACCACATGGCTTAATAGAAAAGGATGTGTAAGTCCAAACTCAAATATCAAAAATGCAAGGGGAACTTAATGGCATGAACAATCAGTTGCATCAAATCATGACACACTTGGTTACCATTTCATCTCATTTACCACTCAACAATCCTCCACTTTTTCCTTCTAGTTCTTCTCCTCTTAATACTACCACTACAAATATGGGGATAAAACTGATGTTACCAAAAATAGACATCTGCAAGTTTGATGATAATGATCCACTCACTTGGATCACTCAAATTGAAAATCTATTTGATTTACACCAAACTTATTGCTCTCAAAAGGTGGTTGTGGCATCTATGTATGTAGAACTTGAGGCATTCATTTGGTATCATTGGTTTTGTGCTTAAAAGAAGAAGACTGGTACTCATATTACATGGTCAATTGTCATGTCCCCTTTTTAATGGACATTGATAGACTTGATGATTAGCCTATTATGCGACCTTTGTAGGCTGAGAGGATGGATAGAGGGTCTTGATGGAGCTTGGCGTGGCTTCGATTAGCAAAATTCCTACAATTAGCTTTCATTTGGGATCTTTTGGACACATTTGCTTGAGCTCCTACTTTTTAGGGATATTTGACACGCAGTGGAGCACCCTTATTTTGGTATGGTCATGTGAAGAATCACTCCTTGATTCACCAGCTTCAGTCGGTTTGAGGATCCGACATGTATTGAGGGAGATATTAATATTTGATTGATTTAATCAAATATTAATTATTTGGTCTAATTTTAAATTAGATATTAATTAATTAATTATTTGGTCTAATTTTAAATTAGATATTAATTATTAATTAATTGGTCTAATTTTAAGACCCCAATTCTAATTTAAGAATTGGTCTAATTTTAAGACCCTAATTCTAATTTAAGAAGCCCAAGTTCTAATTTGAGGAATTCTAATTTAAGAACCCCAAGTTCTAATTTGAGGAAATCTAATTTTAGCAAGCACACCTTTGGAGGGTATAAGGGTTTCTCATGGGGGAGAGTATGGTATTCAGGCATTGATTATTGATTTTTGATATTGAAGAATTCTTCTATGAAGACTGAGCCAAGGGTTCTAGGATTCCATCTGCATTGGAGAACGTCCACTCTTTAGTGTGTGCGATTCAGAGGCTGTGAAATATCAGCTGATCTATTGCCAAATTGAGAGATAACTTCATACAAAATTTATCATAGAGGTTTACAAATTTGAGAGGTAACTTCACACAGAAGTTGTCACAGAGCTTTCTAGGTATTTATTTTATTAGGTTTTTGATTCAATAAATTATACAGATAGAGATCTTCTGTATTAGAGCCATATATCTTCAGATCAGGGGTTGAAAATAGATAGGTTGTGATTTATTGGCAGCCATATGAAGTCCGTATAGATCCACGTAGATACCGACCTCGGCAGACAGAGATCACCAGTGACCGACATCGGCCAACTGAAGACCGAGATCGGTAGAGAAGGACCAATAGAGACTGACATCGATAGTATGTCGATCGATGCCGATGACTGTGTGTTCGACACAGTAGGTTGAGACGTACCAGATCCAAATTTACTTCCCAGATTTGTGGAATACTCAGGCTATTAAGGCTGTATTTTCAATATTCATTGTATCCCTGACAGAGGTCCTCTATTGTAAGCATATGAGCAAATAAATAAGATATTATACTATGATTTATTTATCTATTTGAAGGTATTTTGCAGAAATATAGATAAGCAATTCAGAGCTTTTGTTTTGGTATTTGAAGGGATATTACAGTGGTATCAGAGCTTTTGCTTGGAAAAAAGAGCCCCTAAGTAAGGGACACTACAGTGGTATCAGAGCCAAATTCCTACCATCCTGTTGGGCACATTAGAGCTAATGTCTTGCCATCCTGTTGGGTAGTTTGGTTATCAATATGGCTTTAACAGGTGACCAAGATTTGGAAGAAAGAATGCACAATGCAAAGAAGAAATTAGAGAATCCATTTCAGCAAGCAGATGACATTCTAAAAACTTTGGAGGAGTTAGAAACTTATTTAGGCAAGGTTGATCAGTCAAATACTTATGATATGCAAACAACGTTATCTCCAGCATTTGGTTTGTTGGTGAAGCCCCGATTATTGAGACATCATGATGAGGTGGTAAGACTTGGAACTCTCTCTTGCATTAGTGAAATCATGAGGATAATAGTTGGCTTTAATTTTTATGATGATCGGATTATGAGAGAGGTACTTCACGCCATGGTAAAAAGCTTCGAAAAGTTGGATGACATTAGAGACCCTCATTTCTCAAAGAGGGCAAGATTACTTGAAACATTTGCAAGGTATGGATTTGAAAACATTATGATGTTAGTAGGTTGTATTGGTGACATTCATAGGATCTTTAAAATATTTTGGAATATTTTAGATGAGTTTCATTCCAGTGATGTATTAGCATCAATGCACTCTATCATGTTCACAATCTTGTTTGAGGAGGATAAAATTTCTAAACTTTTGGAAAAAGATTTATGGTATGTCTGGACAAAAGAGAAGAATGTCTCACCTAGAGCTGGTATGTAGTTAAAGAGTTTAATTGATAGGCCTAAGGATCGTAGTACTTTCCCTATGACATGCAGAAACTTGAATGAGGAATTTGATAGACATGCTGATCCAGTACAGGGAGACATTAACACATCTTCAGGTAATGATTTATCTTCACAGGTAGGATCAATTAAGGATGTTGTGGACGAGATTTGTCTTAAGGTGAGTTCAGCTCAAGTGTTAGATAGTGAGGATGAGTCTGATGCTTGCATTCAGAGTGTGGAGGTATACTCAGAGGATTTAGGAGTACCTGATTCTAATGAGTTTGAGATACCAATGGAGTTGAGTCTCCAAATTGATTCTTCTCACACATATGATAATGTGGTACCGTTTGCTGTGCCACCTTTATAGAGGGATCAATTATGGGATGGATTGACACCATCTTTTGTAGATGGAATTCATAGTTGCCAATTACACAGCCTATAGTATCGACACATCTAGGGCAGTTGTGATTTTAGAGATTGGTTGAGTTGCATTCACCAGTTTGATTGTGGATTCCTCTTTGTTCTACTTCTAATGATATTGTAGGTACTTCCATTGATTTACAATAGTGCAGAGCATAACTACATATGGGATCCAGGTGGATCGAGTGGTTCATTGTTCTGAGATTGCTTGGGGACAAGCAATTTCTAGAGGGGTGGATTGTCATGTCCCCTTTTTTGTGGACATTGACAGACTTGATGATTAGCCTATTATGTGACCTTCATAGGCTGAGAGGATGGATAGAGGGTCTTGATGGAGCTTGGCATGGCTTTAATTAGCAAAATTCCTATAGTTGGCTTTCATTCAGGATCTTTTGGACACATTTGCTTGAGCTCCTACTTTTTAGGGATATTTGACATGCAGCAGAGCACCCTTATTTTGGTATGGTCATGTGCAGAATCACTCCCTGATTCACTAGCTTCAGTCAGTTCGAGGATCCAACATGTATTGAGGGAGATATTAATATTTGATTGATTTAATCAAATATTAATTATTTGGTCTAATTTTAAATTAGATATTAATTAATTATTAATTAATTAATTATTTGGTATAATTTTAAATTAGATATTAATTATTTATTAATTATTAATTAATTGGTCTAATTTTAAGACCCCAATTCTAATTTAAGCATAGGTCTAATTTTAAGACCCTAATTCTAATTTAAGAAGCCCAAGTTCTAATTTGAGGAATTCTAATTTAAGAACCCCAAGTTCTAATTTAAGGAAATCTAATTTTAGCAAGCACACCTTTGGAGGGTATAAGGGTTTCTCATGGGGGAGAGTATGGTATTTAGGCATTGATTATTGATTTTTGATATTGAAGAATTCTTCTGTGAAGACTGAGCTAAGGGTTCCAGGATTCCATCTGCATTGAAGAACGTCCACTCTTCAGTGTGTACGATTCAGAGGCTATGAAATATCAGTTGATCTATTGCCAAATTGAGAGATAGCTTCATACAAAAGTTATCACAAAGGTTTACAGATTTGAGAGGTAACTTCATACAAAAGTTGTCATAGAGCTTTCTAGGTATTTATTTTATTAGGTTTTTGAATCAATAAATTATACAGATAGAGATCTTCTATATTAGAGCCATATATCTTTAGATCAGGGGTTGAAAATAGATAGGTTGTGCTTTATTGGTGGCCGTACGAAGTCCGTATAGGTCCGTACATATCCATGCAGATACCAACCTCGACAAATAGAGATCCCCAGTGACCGACATCGGTCGACTGAAGACCGACGTCGGCAGAGAAGGACCGATAGAGACTAACTTCGATAGTATATCAACCAACGCCGGTGACTGTGTGTTTGACACAGCAGGCCGAGACATACCAGATCCAAATTTACTTCCTAGATTTGTGGAATACTCAGGCTATTAAGGCCGTATTTTCAATATTCATTGTATACCTGATAGAGGTCCTCTATTGTAAGCATATGAGCAAATAAATAAGATATTATACTATGATTTATTTATCTATTTGAAGGTATTTTTTAGAAATACAGATAAGCAATTCAGAGCTTTTATTTTGGTATCTGAAGGGATATTACAGTGGTATTAGAGCTTTTGCTTGGAAAAAAGAGCCCCTAAGTAAGGGACATTACATCAATATTCTCTAATGAATTTATGTCTCATTATTAGGATAATGTTTTTGAAAATTAATTTAACCAATTAGCCAAACTATGACACATAAGAATAGTGAAGGATTATATTCATCAATTTAAAAATCTATCCTTATGTGTGGAAGATATCACTGAGGCAAATCTAACTGACCTTTTTTTAGGTGGACTAAAATATAGTATTCAATTAGAGGCTCATATGTTTAACCCCACAACTCTATCTAAAGCTATACCAAGGGCACACTTGGTAGAAGAAAAAGAGATGATCAAACATCATCCTTTCACTAATAATCAAGAATGCACCTTCCCAAATCCATCATAGCCTCAACCTACTAGATTAATACCACAAAAAATTGAGGATAAACATGACAAAGGGTTATGTTATGGTTATGACAATAAATGGAGCAAAGGTCATATATGTGCTAAAAAGAAGTTATTTTACATTGAAAGCACTGATGAGGAAGAAGAAGATGATGATGCATCTATTGAGGGTTTTTAAGGAACTAAGGATGAAGCTGTAGATTATCAACCTGCTATCTCCTAACATGCCCTTGTGGGTATTTCTACTCCTTAGACTCTTAAAGTGGTGGGTTTTATGAAGAAATAAAATGTCACAATGTTGATTGATTCAAGTAGCACACACAATTTCGTCAATAATAAGTTAGCTGCTCATTTGAATTGTTTCATCTACCCATCCCTAGAGTTTCAAGTCATGATTGTTGATGGTGGTATAGTTAATTAATCTAGAAAATGCCATAGTATAAAATTAGCAATGGGGAACTATTTGCTAGATTTTCTTATGTTTGTTATTCTTATGAGTAAGACTGATATTGTTTTGGGATTAAAATGGCTCACCACATTGGTTACTATTGATATGAATTTCCATGAACTATTCATGCATATTTATTTTGAAGGAAAGCTAGTGGAACTATGAGGATTAAAATTTAAATCTCTATAAATGGTTAGTTCGCATTAGATGACTAAGATGCTGAAAAAAGGTGTTAAAGGATTTGTGGCATGCTTATTTTCCATTAGTGTTTAATAAACTAAGGAGTCAACCTATCCTAAGTTACAACAAATATTAGATGAGCATTTAGTTGTTTTTAGAATCATGCCAAAAGGTATTCTTTCTGGTCATACTCATGATCATGCCATCAAACTCATTCCTAGAAGTATGCCACCCAATATTAGACCATATAGATATCATTATTCCTATAAGAGTGAAATTGAAAAAATGGTACAAGAGTTGTTATAGGTAGGTACCATTCTCCATGGTCGAAGTGAATATTCTTCTCTAGTAGTCATTATATGAAATAAGGATAAAACTTGGAGGATGTACCTAGATTATAGAGAGCTCAACAAGTTCACTATCAAAGATAAGTTTCTTATTATTATAATTGATGATTTTTTAGGTGAATTATATGGTGATATTTATTTTACCAAAATAGATCTTCTCTCTAGGTATCATCACATCTGGATCTATGAAGAGGACATTCCTAAAACATCATTTCCTACTCATGGAGGCCATTATGAATTTTTGGTCATGCCTTTTTGTCTCACCAATGCACCATCCACCTTCCAGAGTTTGATGAACATGGTTTTTAGGTCATTTTTGAGAAAGTTTTTACTTGTGTTTTTTGATGACATCCTTATTTATAGTAAAATTTGGGAAGACCACTTGCATCATGTGAAATAAGTACTCTTAGTTCTTGAGCAACATAAGTTGTATGCTAAACCATCCAAATGTGCTTTTTTTAGTTCGAGAAGTGGAATATTTGGGTCATATTGTATCACATGAGGGAGTAAAACTTGATCTTCCCTATTCAATGATGGTAAGAAGTATCTATGGATTTCATTAATATGCTACCATGATTTGAAGGTAGAAATTTTATCATGGTTGTTATGGATAGACTCACAAAGTATGCTCATTTTTTTCTTTATCTCAAGCATTTGTGGCTAGTACAGTAGCTTCTACCTTCTTTAATATAGTTCAAAAACTGCATGGTACTCCCAAGATTATTGTTAGTGATCAAGATCCCATATTCACTAGTAATTTTTGGGTAGAATTATTTGCATGTTTGGGAACCCAATTAGCTCATAGCTTATCCTATCATCCTAAATATAATGGAAAATTTGAGGTAGTCAACAAGTGTTTGGAAGGGTACCTTCATTTTTTTATGTTAGATAAAAAAGATAAATGGGTTTAATGGCTGCCCTTAGCTGAGTGGTGGTATAATACGCTAGTGCATAGTTCATCCAAAAATGTCTCCTTTTATTCCATTGTATGGATACCATCCTCTATACCTAATTTCACCCTTGAAGACCCACCCAAAGTTATGTGTAGTGGATGAACACCTTCAACATCAATATGAAGTCCTTGCTAGTTTACATGAAAAATTAGCTTTGTCTTAGAATCATATGAAGCAACAAGTAGATCAACACAAGAGTGAGAGGAATTTTTAAATTGGTGATTGGGTGTTTGTTCACTTGAAAACACATAAGAATATGCCATTGAAGCAACATAAAAAGGATATTAATCTATCTCCCAAGTATTATGGTCCTTACCAGATCTTGTAGATAATTGGTAGTGTGGCCTACAAGCTATAATTTCCTTTCTTCACTTGTATTCATCTAGTATTTCATGTATCTTACCTTAAAAAGGTCATTAGATAGAGATTTACCACTCAAAATTAGTTACCATTATTAGATGAGTAAGGGAGAGTTCTTATTGATCCTAAAGTGGTCTTTCAAACATGCACTAAGTAGCTATGGTCCAGACTGATTCTTGAGTATATGATTAAATGGAAGAATATAACTTTTAAAGATGCCACCAGGGAGGATGAATCATTTATGCAATAAAATCCAAGATTTATTCAATGTTAAGGACAAATTTTTATTGAAGGGAAGGGGCATACTATGCCCTTATCCATTGGCATGTCTATGGATATGTGTAGTTAACTTTTGGCTTGTATTACCCTTTTGCATATTATTTTACACTTATTTATGCATTCATATAATTAGTAAGTCAGCCTATGGGTGGAACATGGAAATGTTAGACTATATATAAGAGGTAGGGTTATTTATTCATCATCATAATTGAGTATTCATTCTTATTGAAAGCATTTAGGAGGTTTCCCCCTTGAAGTGGCTTATCTATTATTCATATTTTCTACTATAACTCCATATAATTATGATATACTAATGTATATATTCTTATTTGGTGAATTAATATCATTCCACCCTCTATTTTGGTTTTTCTTTGTTCTTTATTCATGTGAGGGCCTCTTCCCTCTATCATTATCTTGATGGTGGAAAGTAGGCCTTCCTTATGCTTTATTTAAATTTGGAGCTCTCTCATAGCTAGTAGACATACGAGGGACCCCCTTTTCATCTCTAGAAAGCTTTTAGGACATCTCTTTGACATCAAAGGCTAAATTCTTGACATTCTCCTCCAAATTAACTATTTTTATGGACTATGCATTTTCTAGATTGACCAGTTTTACATTAGCTCACTTGTTTATGGGCTTTCCCATAGCCTTGATGTTATTATCAATCTAGATGGCCATATTAAATACCAACCACATGTTAGTGGGATCCTTGTACCTCAATAATTATGCAATCTTCTTGTCAAAGGCATCAAAATACTTTATCAAGCACACTATATCACTAAGCCTAATGTTTTCAAGTAGCCACATCATAGATTTATTGAACTAGGTATTAAAATATTGAACACACTCATTAGGGTTATTATTTATGTTTTCAAATTTAGCCAAGAGAAACCTTGGATCAATCCTAGCACCATACTAAATTCTAAAAACATTCTACATCTCTTCCCATGAATCAATACATCTGGTGAGAAGGGAATTAAACTATTTTCTAGCATTTTCCTCCATCATGTGCACAAATAACTTGATGCACACATCTTCATACTCAACCTCATAATCTTTAATGATATTTTTAAAATCCATTAGATGTTGATCACTACTCACTTCATTGTTCCCTTGAAACTTTATGAGGCATTTCCTAACTTCATTTGGGACTTCATTAGGATATCTTGACATTTCATCAAAATTAATGGGTATGAATTTGGGAACATATAATACAAGGTGCTCATTCTCATATTGGTCCCTAATCCTCATGATTGATTTAATTGGAGTTTCAAGAAAACTTGGTAAAGTGATGTGATGGGGTAAATGGCATGGACTTGGTGGGTTAGACTTGGAAGGGGATTCAACTGGTTGGGAAAGAGCTAGAAAATAAATGGGACTATGTGTTTTAGAATTAGTAGAAGAGCTATGATAATCCTCAATAATATGAGGATCAATAAATAGTTTGAGACTATCATAACCTTGATAGTCCTTATCAGATTAATTCTACCCTTCAATAGGCCTCCAGACTTGTCCCCTTATTCTTTGAAAAATACTTAAGGGTGGAATAAGTTTATTATATGGGTCACCTTTGAAAGATGATTTTATTCCTTAAAAATTTTCAAACAATAAAATAGTCAAAGTTAAAGGTTAATAAACATATTCAAACTAGGCACTAATCTTCTTGAAACCAGATGATAAAATGGAGTCACCACTAGAATCAGAATTATAAAATATAATAGTTGACAAACTATTATGATACATGTTGGAATTAAACTTATTGAATCTTAATGAGATATAAAACAAAGACACTCTTTTTTTTAATAATGTTCAAAAGGGACAAAACATCTTTTAACATGCAATATTAACATCTCTTTACAATAAACTCAATAGAATTTAAATTTTCAAACCTTAAAACTTCCTAGCACATCCCCAATAGAGTGTACGATGTTTCCAACCAAAATATTCAAATCAATGTAGTAATAATAGATAACTTCATAAAATGAAATATTTAAAGCTCTCTACAAGAGTCCTCATAACATAGGTAACTAGGATTTCAATTTTGTCCCTAATAATGATGCCAATTGAGTGTTACATCATTGACAAACTAAAGATAGTCAAAATAGAACAAGTGGTAGAGAACTTTAAAAATGATTTCAAATCTCTACAAGAGTCCCTAAAAACACACAAGTAATTAATATTTTAGTTTAGTCCCCAATAATGGCACCAATTGAGTGTTGCATCGTTAAGAAACCAAAGATAGTCAAAATAACACAAAGTAGTAGAGAACTTTAAAAATGATAACAACTCTTTACAAGAGTCCCTGGAAACACATAAGTAACTAGGATTTTAATTTATTCCTTGAAAATGGTGACATTTAAGTTTTGGTTCCTAGGTGTACACCTCATACACTCAACTTTGCAAACTTGAAGAAAATGGAAAACAAAGATGAAAAACCAACTAGAATGTCATTGTAGCTAGGGAAGGGTTTTGAATCAATATTAGACTAAATGTATAAAATGACTGAGAGGTACCTATAAAGGTTATGGTTATCACCCTGCTACTTTTGGCTCTACCTGAACCAAGGTGAGATGACCTATGAGGTAGCTTACTCACATGGAGATATTCTGAAATTCAATCTCCATGGGAATTTTAGGCACAAGGAACAAATATGACTAGGGCATAACCAAGTTAGCACACTTCACTTGTGAAGGGTTGTCACACAAAATGCACAAATACTCTAATTAATATACAAGCTACTAAAGATAGTGAGGAGATGATTTTAATATTCATTCTATAAAATATTTAACAATAGGAGTTCAATGGAAAACTACAACACTAGAATTTAAAGAACAAATTGCAAACACATTTCAAATATACAAGATCTTATGTATTTACAAGACAAATAATACTTATATTATGCAATAGGGTGTATTATTTTTAGGTAAGGATAGTTGGATAATAATAAAAATGGGTGGTGTGCTGGTGGTTTCCAAATAGTAGGTTGTCTAGCAGTATTTCATGACAATATTCCTTAGCAAAGATGAAAAAAACTTCAACTACAAGATAATGGTAAATACCAAATGATACCTTAGAGACTATAACATATAATAAAACTAATATTTAAAATGTTTTTCCATGTTGAATCCATAAACATAGGGTATCTTAACAAGTTATTTAGCTACATATTATAAAATAATGCAAAAAGGGTTTCATAACACAAATCCATACTCAAAATGATAACTAGTAATGAACATAAAACTAGATATCTAGTGAACAATATTTTTAAAATAGATCATTACACTTCATCAATAAGAAATATCAAATAACCACAACCATTTTCATTAACTTAAAAAGAAATATTATAGACATCAATGCTTTAAAATGCTACCATGGGGAAAAGCATGGTGAGATTATTATTTTGACAAGGGAGACATAAACATGCCATAAAATCTTGCTAATGGATATATAACTAAAATCACCTTATCAAGAAATAAAAAAATTTACACACAACAATTGATCCCAAAAAAAAAATTCTATATAACCTAGACTTCGATAAAATGGACACCTAAAAAAAAACCAACAACATAACCAATAGCCAACAACAACCTTGAATAGAGGAGAGGTCCCCTTATTTATACATTTTTTAGATTTGAAACTATGGGTATCAACTATCAAAAGTTTAAAACAAACTCTAAATCCCACCAAAATGCATCTAGTTGGAAAATATTCCCTTGCCATGCCTAAAATCTTCATCTATTTGCAAGAAAAATCAATGTTATAACTACCTCTACAAAAAATGATGAAGATTTTACAACAAAATTTTGGTTTCATGGCAAGATATGCCTTTAACATGAGATGGAAGGAGAATATTCATTGTAGAGGGTCAAGCAAACCTTTTTTGTATGGAACTACCTAAAAATTCCCTATATCACTTGCTTGCATAGCTAAAAACTCTTGGATAACTTCCCTCCCTCTCATGCATGCCATGGAATAACTTGATTTTGCTATGATTTATTGGGAATATTTTGGATCCATGGACCCCTGAATGATCTTCTCTGGAGTGGCCCACCTTGGATTTTCAAACTTATAATATCTCACTCATAAAAGAGCCTAGGAAAACACAATAATGATAAATGCAAAAGACTTTGGTCATTTTAACTTTCCTAATTATGGATCCAATTTACTTTTTCACATGTTTTCCCCTTTTTCACTTTTTCCCTTTATAAAATTTGTCTTTTTAAATACATCTATCCTTTTGTGTAAATTTACTTTTTAATGTATAAATGCATTATTCCCACCATTGATCTATTGGGGACATTTTGGACCCACTTGAACATCTGTGAATTATCAAGTTTCAACTAACACTTATAGTCCCCCTTAGAAGTTTCCCCAATGATGTGTTTGAATGATCACATAAGGGGTTAGTAAAATCACATTGGATTAAAATGTATTGAACACATACTTTTTACCCATTTAAAACTCCCCATCATATAGGCTTTACCTAAAATCTACATAGAGGTTATTAATTATATAAACATAAGCCCCTTTGTATTTTATACATGATAAAGTCATAAGTGGGATTTATGCATTGTACAATCATTAGGGTCATACTTTAGAACCAATATTTGACATATCTAGAAACCCACTCTCTACCTTGACTTTATACTTTAGCAAAAGTGCCTTTATATCCTTACCATAGAAAGCCAATGACATCATAAACATTTAACCTCTGTGTTATTCAAAACATCCCTAGGGATTACATTATGAGCCTCTTGATAAGGGACATGTGGCTACCCAATCAACCTAAGCCCTGTGGCTATAAAAGTGCCTTTAAACTTCTTGTGGAGTTCTCATGGTTCATTTGAAACTTGCCTAGTCAATCTACTTATCATTAGTGAAATATCTAAAAATTGCTCTACATAGGACCTTTAAATATGACATGTATGCCTATGTGGAATTCACCATGTCACATTGTTCCTTATCTTGAAATTTGACCTTTATTACTATTAGACATGTGTTAATTTCTTATAGGTTTTAAGCCCTTTGATGAGTCAAATCTCACTCACACCATCAATTTGTGTGGATGAATAGATGTGGACCATCGATCTTGAACCAGAAGACCAAGCATTATTAGTTTCTAGCTATCTTTATCCCTGATCTCATACCACTTGGCAGCCCATTAGGCTTTTTACACCCTGCTATGTTATCTCTACTAGGCTAATGCATTCTCGTTATATGGTAGTCTTAGATTTACTTGGAGGTTCATTGAATAGTCCACTATCACTATACACCACTAATATCATTAGCACAAATCAAGCATAGACCATTGATTTTATATCCATAAGGCTCATCCCTTTGCTCTGTGTTCCATTAGATCTTTGATAGGGTCCTATGATGATGACACTTATCACCATCTCACTCATCCTAGGTTTCTTTGACTATTCAAATTTGATCATGTATTGCCTAATCATCTTGCTCCACATTAACGTGCATTATTGGATCTACCTCCATTTTAAATTAAATGTCTATTTCATGAGGCTTAAAATTGACACTTACATGATCATCTTTGAACATTTCAACCCTAATAGCTACTTTTTACGACTCAAATTTGATGTCCATGCACCCATCAAAAAATGTCCACGAGACCATCATACCTATAATTTGGGAAAATTTGTTTGGTGACTTTGCTCATTGATAATTTATTTTGTAACCTCTTTGTTTGTGATATTTTTATCTTTGATAAGATTTTTACAAGATTTTTATCTTTGGAACTTCTACTTATAGGACCTCTATTCATCACAAAAATTATTTCAAACATTTTGTCTGAAATAATTTCCTTGGAGAAATTAACCTTTGTACTTTTCCCACAAAAATTGAGTCTTTGGCATTTTGTCTTTGTCATGAAATTTTTTTTAGACATTTTATCTGAAATAATTTCCTCGTAGAAATTAAACTTGACATTTTCTCTGAAATAAATAACCCTTACACTTTTATTAAAGGAATTAGATTTAGCTCTTTTTCCAAATAAATTGAGATTGTACTTTTACTTAAGGGTAAGTGCCCTTCAAAATTTATGTGTAGGAAAAATGACCAAAGGGAACGTGCACTTTTAAATTTTTATCATGTATAAAATGGCCAAAATAAATAACCCTTACACTTTTCTCAAAGGAATTGGACTTTTAAAAAAAAAAAAAGAAATCAAACCTCTACACTTTTAAGCAAGGGTAAGTTCCCTTCAAACCTTTTGTATGAGAAAAATTCCCAAAGGGCAAGTGCCCTTCAAACCTTTTACCATGAACAAAATGTTAAAAAGAAATGACTCTTTGGATTTTTTATGAATCACTTAGCCTGATGCAAATGGGACTTGTCTAAGATATTGAACTCCTTTAGACTTTTTTTTTTAACAGAAAAAATGTCCACTAGAAATAAGTCTTCAAACTTTTTATCCAAGATAGAAACCCTAAAGACCTATTTTCATTGTACATTGTGATCATGCAAAAAGCCCAAAAAAGTCTAAGGGAAAGACACATTTGACAAGTAAAGACTAGATTAGGACTTAGCCAATTTTCAAAAGAAATTGACATTTCAAAGGAGCACTTAGAGATGGAATTTGGGTTAAGGACTTAGGCATTTACATTTTACAAAGGCCTAATTAGTTCAGTACAATTTTGGGCACTAACATAGTTGATCTTGTAAGATGATACAAGGATTTCTAACATGTAAATTTTTTTAATTTTAGAGGGATGTCCCACTATGGTCACCAAAATGTAGAGTGAAATTTGAGATTAAAATATTTGAGATCATGTAAAGAATATAAATCTACTCAAACATAAAACTACCTAAGTAAGATATAGATCCATTAGAAATAAATGTAATAGATGAATTCACAATTCAAATCAACATTATCATCATAAAGCTAAATTCTCTATATCATGATTAAATAGATGCAAAATTAATAGGATGAGATTGATTAACTTAGACTCAAAATTTGGACATGGTGATTACTTGATCAAGGATGTTGGATGGATGCTCGGGATTGGTTTGGCATGGAGACTCTATAAGATTTTTAGATTTCTCCTTATGTGGACATGAAGTCTTTAGAGATTCATGAGATTATTTCAATGGAGGATGGGTATTATTTAAATATAATGTGGAGGGAAAAATCAAGGGTTGAAATTCGAATTTATATCACAGAGATCAAGGGTTGGGGATTATTCGAGGAATTTAAAATTCCGTAGAAGCCTCTAGATTTAAACGCTTCTAGAGAGTAGGGGTGAGAATAGAGAGGATTCTAAAATTAGATAATTATTTAATCTTATTAGGAGTTAATTAGGATTAAGTGGGGTATTAGATAGGGTTTAGGTAGGTGATTAGGGACTAGGGGTGTAAGAAATCCTAGGAATAGGCTAGTAGGTAGTCAGGTGGGTCATGGGAATTTAAAATTACCAAATAATAGATAAATGGGGATTAGGATAAAATAATGGGGATATATGCTAATTAATTTATTAGTGGGGATGGATAAGGTTAGTATATGAATAATAATATAAGGGGAATATTAGATAAATGACTAGGAAGGGGGGATATTAGGATAGGATTAGTTAGAATAAATGAGATAAGTAGAATTAGTGTCGACTAATAGTAATATTAGTTATGTTAATGTAGGTGAGTGAATTTCAATGCATACAAGAAATTTAAATTAAAAATTTGAATGGTTCAATATTATTTAATCCTTAGATAAATTTATATTAAATTTACCATGAAACTTATTTCTTTTTTTTCTATTTGAAATAAATATAAAAAACCAAATAGTCTTAACTCGACCTACCTAGATTTTTTGCTTATTTTCTTGTTTTAATTTGAATTAAAATACCCTTCCTTGTTTCCAACAATTTTTTCTCTTATAACCTTTTTATTCTATTTATTTCCTTGCTCTAAAATTATCCTTTTTTATCCAACTTACCCTACTTATCTTTTTCCCAATTTTTTGCATGCTTTACATGGTCAGAAAATTGAATTCCCTTCTCATGGCCTCTCCACAACTTGTAATTTATTCCATAAATGATTAAATCCACTCTCCATTCCACTCATAGTCCTAATCTCCATTTCATGGGACCTTGGTTTCTGATCATTATTCCTTTTGATTGAAGTTTGGTATTAATGTTGTCATTGATGTCAAAAGGTTCTTAAGAAATGTGTTCATGAGGTCATTAAAGAATATTCTAATTTGATAACATCATTGAGAGGTACGATATTGTCCAAGGATATTTTTAGACATATAATAAATTTATAAGAGCATAAAGTAGTGTTTCAAGGTTAGTTTTTAAGTTTCAAGAGTTTGAGAAGCTTAGTCATGATATTGGTCATTGAATGAAGAAACCTTGTGAGAAGGAATGTGCTTGGTGGACTAGTGAGATGGATGAACAAAGGAATAAGAGGATGTATGAGGTTTTTTGAGAATTAATAAGAGGAATTGGAGTACTCATGAGAATATTAGAGTGAGCCTACAGTGGTAGGACCTACAAACTTGGTATGCAACCAGACCACCTATAGAACTTGCTTGGCCTAATGAGACATCATGATCTATTATCAAGGCATATGAGGGATGTTTGAAATTATTTGATCATATGATATGTGTTTTCATGTAATTGAGGTGGAAAATGAATGAAAATATACTTGAAGGTTATTTTCAAGGCCTAATGTGGTTTGTAGGTCAAGGTCCAAGTAAATAAAGAGAGAGATGGTGGCCAAATAAGGTATGTGATTTAGATTTTAAGATAATAATGAGAATGTAAGCATTTTTAAATCATTTGGTATGTTTTTATAGGTGTTTTGACCAAGTATTAGGTCAAATTTTTCAATAAAAGGCATGAAAAAGTAGTTTTGAGGTTTCTTGAGTGCACAAAATGAAGGGTTCTCAATCTGAGAAGGACTTTTAAGTATTTATTGGTAGGTGTAACTTCTACATGGGAACCTCAGATGTTGAAGAGAGATGGTGAATGGTACCAAATAATATCTCCAAGCATTATTTTTAGAAATGAGGGCTAGTCCTTTATGAACATTCATTAACACCAGAAATAGTGTTGAGCCTCTCTAAAACTGTAACACTAAATTGATGTGAAATATATTGTTAAAAATAGACTAGAATGGTCTAAAATGACAATAAAAAATATTTTTTCATGTACTTAACTCTCCAAATCATCTCCAAGTGTGATTTTTTTGTCAGGTGAGTAAGTGGACCCTATAGGAAAGGCCTTATTTCTCAAAAATTTGTTATAACAATTAGAGTTAACCAAGTCAAAGTTGATAAATGGATGGAGTATAAAGAATGAGACTTATATTTTATGTCCATGGTGTTTTTTTATCAGTTTATATAGCTTATATGTTTTAAATGGTAATCTAAGTTGACTAGTCACTAACATACCTAATGGTACAAACAATGAGAAAACTAGGAAAAAATTAGAAGTTGATTAGGGATGTCTTATCATAGATTAGGGATGAATCAAAGTACATGTAAATTTTTTTAAATACCTTTAATACATGTTAATTTTAGATATATATTTTTTAGATTAGTGAATATAATGAATATGTTTCTCATAAGCTGACCTATCTAGTTCAGATGAGACATTGAGGTACAAGACTATGAGATTGGACTACAAGACCAATATTTCAATTTGACCATATTATCTATCTATCTTATAATGGTAAAATTACCTCATGGGATAATTAACATGAATTTTAAGTCTCTTAAAACTCTTTTATAGGTGTTTTATTTCATTGTTTTAATGATTGTGTTTTGAGGCTTGTTGGCAGTTCTGAGTGGGCTACTTGTAGAGAAGGGTTTGAGTCCTTTTGACTGTGTAATAGAGTATAATAAACTTGGTGAATTTTTTTAGGTCTTAGATTTTATATGTATATTTTTTTTCCATGGTTTTTTGACAAATTTGTTTTTTTTTATTTAATTGTTCAAGATAGACTTTCTGGGTATACACAAGCCTAATTGTGAACAATGTTAATAACATACTTCAAGTGGTGGGCGGAGGCTAAAGGTGTCATGGACATAATATGAGTTTTGTATGGGTATATGTGAGTGACATATTATATTTTACTATCATGTGATAAGTTTGAGAGTCTTCCAAAGAGTTCAAAGGGTGACATATTCTAATGAAGGCCTAATTAAATTAGGCCACCTTAAGGCCTAAAATAGGTTTTTGGTCCTATATTATATGAATGACCTATTTTAATGTTTCATTAATAATTTTATCATTTAAAAATTCTTATTTTATTTAAAATACAAGTGGAAAAGTTTCTATGTCTGACCAAGAGGTGTATGAGCAAGAGGCTAGTATAATAACAAGGCCTAATAGGCCTAATTTAGAGGTTAGAGAATGTGTGTGTTGAAGTGGAAGATATATAAATTTGAAGAGATAAATTAGGTATTATATAAAATTGTCAAGTTTCATATAAAATATCATGAATATCTACTAGGGGAACTGTAAATTAAAATCAAGGTCATATGACTTAATTTATCTTGAAGAGATCTAATTGAGCGAAGAAGCCTAAAAGGTAGTTTGAGAGGGTTTGAAGAGAGAGAAGAGATGAATAATGATATCATCATATTTTATATGAGAAATAAATTTTTATAAAGGTGATCAAGGGTTTAAAGGTGGCTAATTTAGTGTTGAATAAGTATACTATGAAAGTGAAGAAGGAAAAGATGAATTAGACCTTGAACCTGATCTCATAGGTACCATTAATTATTAAAAACATCAAAATAAGAATATTAAGGACATCAAGAGTCAGTTAGAAGGGGTGAAGACAAGTTTTAAATTAAAGGAAGTTGAGTATGACCAATTGAAGATAGAGATATATTATTTGAAGGTTGAGTATGAGTAGTGTTTTCACTTGGATTTTCACCCTTTTAGGAGATGTCTCAACTCTTCTCATCCAAGTGGAATAATTGAAACACATCTAAGCTATGGGTAGCCTAAAAATGAGGTGAATATCTAGATAAGGATAACTCCCTTGATGTATCACTTTTAGATTATTGCTACACATATGATTATGATGAAAAGGGAGATAAAATTGAAAATAAACTATCCTAAAGTAATTGATACACCAAATTAATTGATAAATACCATCCAACTACATATCACACATGAGACCAAGAGACTAACAAGGAATACACTTCTCTAATCTAAATATTCTCACATTGGTATTTCATTATGAGGTTGTGATGAAAGCTTAGGCTAGGAGGACTAGAAAAAAGGAATATAATGGAAAATTTTAATATAATAACTCACTCAACTTTGAAACTTCATAGAACACTTCACATGACCTACAAGAATAAGCTTTCAAGCTACACATAGGTGATAGAATGAGACAACAATACTATGGAAACAATAGTCATCACTAATTAAGATAAATAATTGAAGTGGACACACTATGAATAATAATATAAGAGGTAAAATTAGTAGTATTTATTTATCCGTGGTATGAAAATGATTAGGGATTTGACATTATCAGGAGGAGCATCCTTACAATAGCCAAAATAGCTAGTTCTTTTATAACTTGAGAGATAAGAGAATAAATAAGTCCAATGGTAACTTAAAAAATTTTCAAGATGATAAAATTAGTTACATGTGAATAATAATTAAGTAGGAGACAAATCATGCAAGGTCTGATAGGAAAAATGGCTTCCCAAACTATGTAACTCATGAAATGTGGCACGAGAGTTCTCATTCTGCACAATAATACTACCTTCATCATTCACCCCTATTGGAGTGTCCCAAAATGAACTATGGATATATATCATTATTTTAATGAGAGGGAGGGGTTGTACACATGCTCATCCATTAATGTTTTGCATTCCTAATCATCTAGATCCCTATGAAAGTCAACCATCACTATTTATAGTTAAAGAAACTCCTTTTTTAGTCACCCCTCACACTTGGCTTCAAAATTGGCCTCATTTTTCCATGAAAATATGAAAAATGTAGTGAATTAAATTTATCAAGGCCATAAATGGCCTTATATTTACAAATTTCACTTTAAATATGCTTCCACTTGAAGTTTTCACCCTTCTCTCTATCATGTTCACTATGTCAGTTTTGACTGGTTAAGATGAGAGATATTAATAATGCATCTATGAGTTTTTTTGAATTATTAAATTGACATGGAGATTTATCTTAATTCTCAATCTCCCCTCCCATGTGATTGGCATATTTAGACTCCTTTTAGAACCTATAAAACACATAAAACTATCAAGAAAACCCTATTTTGTCCTTTATCCATATTATACAGTCTAAAAGGATAGGTAGTATAATAAGAGAGTCCCATAAAACATCAAATCATAATTCTAGGAAAACTATTCCATTTAGATGCACTAACTACTCCATCTTCTCAACTTGGTCACTAGCAAGGGTTTTGGTAAATTTAGTCTTGTTTTATCTTCCTAGCCATTTTTAATAAGGATTTGACATAAAAATCTCAAATAAATGACCCAAAACACTTTCTCAAGACCCTCTTTAAATTTCCAATCTTCTTCGGCTCCCATGCATAACATCCATGTAGATATTAGCTTCCAACTTTGCCCACTCAAGCTCTTTTCTCCACTTTTCATAGGTCTGAGTTGTATTAAAGCCCAAAAATGGATTCTCATGGATTCCATTACATCCAAAAAGTTAATATATATTTGATGTATTCATAGAAACATTATCCAACATTTTATAAATCTCACTAAGAGTTGGAAGTGAAGTTGGACCCCCATTTAGCTTTAGGCCCAAATCAAACTTGTCTACGTACTTAGCAATATAGACTATCCTTCTAGGCTTCTCTCTTCTATCATATGTTTCTAATGTTTTTTCAAGTGTCATAAAACTTCCTAAACCTCTCATAAATGTCCAATCAACTCCTATCTCATCCTTTTATCACCTTTTATTAAAGACTACAAGATTTATTCACAAAGGGAAGTACCCTATGTCTGAGACAAAATAATGGGTACTTCCCCTATTCCCATAGACAAGTTATTTTTGGTGATTATTAAATCCATATAGATTATATTTACAAATATTTTCCCCTTTATCAGGTCATATGACCTTCCAAAATCCTTAAACCCAAGACAATCTGTTAGGAAAAGACTGTGTGTAGGGTTAACACTCTAGACCAAGGTCTTTACTTTGATTTGTACCCACCATGAGGGTATATCAAAGTTTTCTTCCATTTAATAAAAAACATTTTCATAATTTAGATCATAATCCTTCCATCAACTCTTTTTTATGCACACCTTGCTTTGATTAGCTTAGACTGAAGTCATATGATAGTGATTATGTTTTGTTCTAGAATAGGGGCCCACCTATAGATAGTCCTATATAGTTTAGGATTTATAAATCATGAAAAAAACCTTATTAAATATTTATTTCATAAAAATTCATCCATATAGGTCATTTAAGTCATGTATTCCTTAATAAAAATAGTCACTTATCTTACTACTATGTCATAGTCAACTATAGTTGATTGTGTAGGGAATTCTGTAGGTGAAGCTATATGGTCTAGGCCTTGTTTGCATGTTTTATGTCCTCCTTGAAGTTATATACACCGTAATATAAACATAATTGTTCATTATATTCCTAGAAGGAGGTCCATCATCTAGGTTATCTAGCCCAATCTTTAAGATAACCCTATAGTCAACCTATAGGTATACATTTTATGATGAAAAGGATACCTATATGTAGTGTTGTGGGAATCATACCCTACATCTTGAATTATGTGGATAAAATTTGAAAATAATTAGGCTCATTTTAAAACTTTAATATAACCTATCATGAATACATTCCTATATATAAATCACCTTGGGAAGCAATGTCACTTAGAGATTCAAATCTTATAGATGAATGGAATATTTCAGTGTTCAAATGACAACTTTGAGGCCCCTGAAAATAAATTTACACTAATCATCTACCTTCAAAAAAATTTAGGGATCTCCTATTTGGATGATATAATTTTTGATCATTTAGATGCCTCAAACTATTGATAACCCTATTATAAGATTTTGCCAAAATGGCTTAGACCTCTATTTTTAACTTTTAGGGAAAATGTCCCTAAACTCAGTGATTACTTTTGGAAGGTTCTTTATGGTTTGCCTAAAAACTCAAAAAATATCATGGGTCTATTATGATATCTTAAACATACTAGGATCTCAATAAGGATTCCATGCTACAACCTCTTTGTACAAGTATTTTCATGGCTATGCTAGTGTGACCTCTAGGTATACATTTTAATGTATAGGTAGTAGATGAACAAACAAGAAATATCCATGGTTTATGTGTTTAAATGAGGTTTGAACCTTTTAAATAAATTATAAATAGAATTTTATCAGTATAAAAATATTTCTCAGCTCAAATTCTCCTTCTCAACATGATTGGTCTCTATGAGGGTGCTTATAGGTGCATTTTGAGTTACTTGCAGGCGGTGAGTAGAATTAGAGCAATGTGAATAGTGAAAGGTCTCATGAATAGACTTAAACTCTTAACAAATTCCAAAAATTTATGTTTTTAACTATTGGTATCTTGAAACAAGTTTCAAAACCTTTGTTCCAATTTGATATCCTTTTATAGATGCCAACATAGATGTACATTCATGGCTGCCCAGCTGTATATGTTGTATATGACTACCATCACATACCCTTTGTGATATTTGAAAGGTTAGATATGATTTTTCATACAAAAATAACATGTAAAACACATTTTTGCCTCTCCATTTCTCCTCTATAATGTGGTAAGAGCTCAAACATCATGGTTGTAGCTAAGAACAAGTAGAAAATTGACTGTGAGCTTAGAATGACTGAGTGTTTGGTCAATGTATAATGTTTTAAGGTACAAAATGGAGTGAAGGTGAATATTATGGAATTAAAACATGTAAATAATCATATCCAATTCACATTAAATCCCCTATAAATATTCCAACCCTCTACAAGTGGTAAACTTGACTACCATTCCACCTGGAACATCAACTTGTAAACTGAACTAATTAGCCCATGAGATATTTTCCACACATGAAACTAATAATTAAAATAATTATAAGATGGAGTAAAAATAATGTAGAATCAAAATCACTATCTATATTATATGTACTTTTCCAAATTATAGTAAAACCTATAAGGTATAGGAAATAGTGAGCAAAAAAACATAGTCAAGTTGTTAGAGATGATTAATAAATAAAAGTTGACCAATGTTTGAACACTTATTATTTAAATGAATATATTTGAGTTTAATAAAACTTCAAAAATTCATTTGACTTCAAACCTCTCCAACTAGTCATACTAAGCACAAACTTATTGATTGGTTCTATGTGTCTAGAAGGAAAAAGAAGGATCAAAATGGATTTGGACCCTTTTTATCACTTTAAAATAATTTAAAGTGATAATATTAGTTTTATGAAGATTAAGAATCATCTCAAATCCTTATCTCATTTTCACACTCTCTTATGGTTTGTACAAGTGCCAAACTCCTCATTTTTAAGTTGATTTCTTGATTTTCAATTACACAACCTACAAGTTTTAGATGGGACTAACATTCCTTATAGGGAATCTAATTTCCTAGATTTTTTTAAGGAAACTATGACACTTATACACCTTTAAAAACATGACTCTTACATTTATGACCCCTAAATAGCTACTAAGTGACTCAAAATGACCTATAAACTAATCAAATGATGACTAAGGCTAACAACGAATTAAATTACATCAAATAGATTATAACATACCCTATGAAAAAACATTAGACCCATAAAACATCTAAATATCAATTTTTTACCTATATGGGTCCTATTTGACTTGTAGGGTCAAATTTGGTTAGCAAAATGGTGACTCATAGGGGTAGTATGTGTACTATACTAAAGATCAATAGCCTTATCCTATCAGTGGGCTTAGGGAGTCATATAAAGTTTGAAACAAAACAAGAATAATTGAAACTTGAAAATAATGATTTGACCAATAAAATACAACTTATTACCTCAACCACACAAAACAAATGACACACACCAAATAAAGGAAACAAACTAACAAGACACACACATGTGCTCAAATCACTTAGGGAAAATAGAAAAAAAACTACTATGCATAACTATAAATTAAGAATACTTCCTTTATAGGACCAAAAGGAAAGTTCCTTGAATATTCTTCTTCATGAGATGAATCATAGTGCCAAACATGTTGTTCTTTGGATTGGAGGCTTGGTAGATCGGACCTATTCCTTGACACTTTACTTGATATACCCTCAAGTATATCATCCTTAAATAGGTCTCTAATGTAAATGTATTCCTATTTAATTTTTACACATACCTCATATTGATGCCCACTCTTCATCTCATGATCAACTTGTATCTTCTTGGTAGGCATGGCTTCAAGAGGAGTAGTTTCTTATTCTTTAGAAGATTGAGGCCAACAGAAGCTTGTTTTATCCTTCAAAAGCTGATGTGTTTCTCCCAACTAGTTGAGAGGAATATATCCCATTTTTATGATTTTAAACATATCATCATGGGATGCATATTCATCTTTAAAGGATAACTTTGAAAATATTCTTCTTCTTTGTATATCCACTTGAGTGTCAAGACTACCTTCTCCATTTTTGAATAGATCATAGCCTCCTTGAAGAAGAGTATAACTTGCTCCAATAATTTCAAACAAGTCATCCCAAGGCTTATTAGAGACTTATTATTTTCCATCTATGATATCTTGGATAGTGATGGAAGAACCAAAGACGATTTCCTCTTATTTGACACAAGGAAGACATTCTTCAATATCAACCCAATAAAAATATATAACACAATAAATCACCTCTTCTTCAAATTTTATAACCTCTTGAGGGATCTCAAGTTGTATCTCAAATATTATAACCTAAATTTACTTCTCAAGGACTACAATATCCTTAATTTCTTTCTCCTTCTTGGTGATGCCAATGCTAGGCATTTTGTAATCAAGTGACCTAGCCCAATGAGGATGCTAGGGAGTTATGTTTTCTTCAAGCAAGAGTCTTGAATTCTTATCAACCAAATGATCCTATTTATGTTCCCACACCACAGGTCCATCAAGGAAAAGGGTAATAGGTGAGGACAAGATGAACTAGTTGGTGGAGGTGGAACATAGAACTCAACATTAGATTGAGATTGAATTGTAGGGTATCCTTTTGGGAGTTCTTAAGGAAGGGGAGGAAAACCATGGGATAAAGTAGCCTGGTTTTATTCCTTCCATTTGACATTCACTTCATTTAAATCTAATTTAGATTGATCACTCTCTTGAGGAAGTTTGGGTGGGGTGTGTTTAGGTATAGGATCTTCTTTTGGCTCTAAACCTTCCATCACACCTTAACTCAACAATGTCATTCTCGACTCTAACTCTTTAATTTTCTTGGCTAGGTTCTCTTAAAAAAGTATATCTTGAAGTTGATATGAATCTTCATGAGGATAAGGATTATAAAAGGGTTGATATGGAAAATAAGAGGTCTCTTGATGAAGGTTGGTGATGGCTTGCATAAGATCAAACTCTTTTTTAACTTCACACTCTTTATAGAGGATTTTATCTCCTTTCTTTTCCCATGATTCCACTACCTTATTCCATTTTATGATGTTAGTATTAGGAATCTCTTCTTGAGATAGTGATGTAATTTTAAGAGTGGATGAAGTGTTCAAGAAACTTGGGATCTCCTTAGGCTTGGATTCTCTACCTTATCTCTAACTTGGGATTTCATATCTATAAGTTTATTCTTGAGGTGAGGATGTAATGGGAGAGGGAAATGAGGGCTTATATTATGCTTCCTTTACTAATAAGATGGACTGATTCATCTTCTCATTGGATAACTCAATATTCCTATCAATATTTTATTAAAAACCAAAGTTTGTCTTTTCAACCCTTTCTTCCAATTGATTGGGGAAAAGATGACTTTGATAATTTTGATTGGGTTCATGAGTAGGGGTCAAGTAGAAATAATATAAATTTTATGGATGTGGATAAGAGGGATGATATATTTGGTGAGGCTTCTCCTCATAAATTCTTCTATTATCTTCTAAGGATGAAACTAGGCCACTCACATCTAGAATCTCACTTGTCATCCTTTGCCAATTTTCTCTTTCAATAGGTGCCCACTCCATTTTAACCATCTCTAATGCATATTTCACATTATGAATGAGATGACTAGGAAAATCTTGACCATGTCCCCTTTGTGTGTTAATCTCTATCATGCACCTCTCATATCCCAAGAGAGTTCACTTGAAAGTTGAAATGGAATAATTTGATAATTGATTAGGTTGACTAGGAGGAGCAAGATATTGAGAAGGCTGGTTATAAGATTGATACAACTCATGACAAGGTTGATAAGGTTCATATTGAAGTTGGTAAGGATCATGATAAGGCTAAAAAGAATCATACAGAGGCTAATATAGAATGTCATAAGCTTGAGATATCTCACCAACTTGTGTAAAATAATACTCAACACCAAAAATAGCCATGGAACTTCACTAGGAAGAAATAACATATAAAAACTACCAATAATCTTTAAAAGGAAAAGATGCTTGATAAGCTGATATAACTTTGGAGTTGTCATTGATGCTTAGATAGATGCCTTTATAGGCTGATGTATTAAAATAAAACACCAAAAAAAATTCAAATTCTTGGACAATGAGTCCCATCAGGCACACCAAAACTATTGTCACTTGGATTTTCACCCTTTGAGGAGATATCTCAACTCTTCTCATCCAAGTGGCATAATTGAAACACCTCTATGTTGTGGGTAGCCTAAGAATGAGGTAAATATATTGATAGGGCTATCTCCCTTAATGTACGACTTTTAGATCACTACTATACCTATGATTGTAAGGAAAATAGAGAGAACTAAAATTAATCTATCTTAAAAGTGGTGATACACCAAATTAAATGATAACTACCAACTAGTTTCATGTCACACATGAGACGAAGAGACTAACTAGGTATACACTTCTCTAATCTAAATCTTCTCACATAAGTATTTCATTATGAGGTTGTGATTAATTATTAGGATAGGAAGACTAAATAAGAGGCATATAATGGCACTATTGAATGGACTAACTCACTCAACCTTGACACTTCATAGAAAACTTCACATGACTTGCAAGAAGAAACATTCAAGATGCATATAGGTGAGAGAATGAGACAACAATGCTATGGAAACAATAATCATAACTAAGCAATAGCAATAATTAAAGTGGACACACTATGAATAGTCATAAAATAGGTAAAATTATTAGTACTTATTGATCCATTTTATGCAAATTATCAATGCTTTACCATACTCAGGTGGAGTATCCTTACAATAGCCAAAATTGCTAGTTCTTATAGAACTTGAGAGAGATAAGAGAAGAAAAAAGTTCAAAGGTCACAAAGAGAAGTTAAGTTTAACTTTGAGAAAATTAGTTACATGTGCATAATAATGAATGAGAATATAGACCATGTAAGTTCTGATAGGACAAATGTCTCCCCAAACTATGCAACTCATGAAATGTGGTGTGAGGTTCTCATTCTACACAAGAAAATTGTCTTCATCATTCACCCCTATTGGAACATCCAAAAACTAACTAGGTATATATATCATGATTTTAATTAGAGGGAGGGTTTATTTAAATGTTTTTATATGCATTGGTTGCATTCCTAATCATCTTTATCCCTCTAAAAGTGAGCCATCACTATTGTAGTCAAGGAAACTCCTTTTTCAGTCACCCCTCACACTTTGATTTAAAATTAGATTTATTTTTTAATTAAAATACTTAAAATGGGGTTAATTTAATTTTTTAAGTCCATACATCACCTTATATTGATTATATGTATTTTAAATATGCTTCCACTTGAATTTTTCACCCTTCTCACTATCATGTTCACTATGCCAATTTTGACTGGTTGAGATGAGAACTCTTGATAAGGAACTTAGGCATTTTTATTACACATTAAATGTAAATGGGGAGTTATATTAAGTATGAATTTTCACTTCCATGTTATTTTCATCTTTAGACTCATTTTAGAACCTATAAAACTATCAATAAAACCTTGTTTTGTACTCCATTTTTATAATTATGTATAGTCCAAAAGGTTGGGGAGTATCTTGACAGAGTCCCCTATAACATCCAATCATCATTCTAAGAAAAATATTCTATTTATATTCACTAACTACTCCATCTTCTCAAACTGGTGACTAGCAAGGGTTTTAGTGAATTTAAAATTTTCTTACCCTCTTAGCCATTATTCATAAGGATTTCACATTAAAATCTCAATGCAATGCCACAAAAAACTTTCTTGGGACCCTCTTTAATTTTTCCAAGCTTATTGAGCTCCCATGAATAGCATCTAAGTAGATATGAGCTTTTAACTTTTCCCACTCAAGCTCTTTTCTCCACTTTGCATAGATTTGAGTTGTCTTACAGACCAAAAATGGATTCTCATGGCTTCCCTTGGATCAAAAAATCCTATAAATATCTTATTTCATCCTATAAAAATGATTCAATAGGTTAAAAATTTCACTAAGATCTAGAAGTGAAGTTGGACCCCCATTTGGCTTTAGGCCTAAATCAGACCTATCTACATATTTGGCAATCTAAACTATCATTTTAGTCTTATATATTATATTATATGTTTATAATTTTGGTTTTTTTTCATCCAAATTCCTAAAAATATCTCTAATTTATAATCAAATCCTATCTCATCACTTTTTCTCCTTTTCTTAAGGACTACAAGATTTATGCACAAAAGGAAGTACCCTCTGTTTGAGATAAAAGAAATGGTACTTACCCTATTAATTAAAATAATTTAATTATCAAAGGGAATTTTTAAATACATATATATTTTTCATATAAAAAAATTCCCCTTTATCAGGTCATGTGACCTTCCAAAAGCCTTAAAACCCAAGATAGTCTATTAGGAAAACATTGTGTGCAGGTTTAACACTCTAGACTGTGTATTGCATCATTGGGGTATTTTGTTTGATTTTAAATAACCATGAGGGTGTACCAAGGTTTTATTACCTATATTTAAGCCTATTTTAATCATGTATATCATCATACTTCCCTCAACTCTTTTTTATTCACACCTTGCTTTGATTAGCCTAGATTGAGGTCATATGATTGTGACTGTGTTTTATTCTAGAATAGAGGCCCAAATGCAAATAGTCCTATATATTTTAGGATTTATAAATAATTAATAAAACATTACTAAATATTTATTACATCAACCTTCATCCATATAGGTCATTCAATTCATGTCATCCTCAAGAAACATAGCAACTTATCTTACTGCTATGTCAATGTCTACTATAGTTGACTGTGTAGGGAGTCCTATAGGTGAAACTATATGGTCTAGGCCTTATTTTCATGTTTTATGTCCTCCTTAAATTTATATATACCATAATATAACTAAAATTGTTCATTATATTCCTATATTGAGGTCCATCATCTATGTTATCTAGCCCAATCTTTAAGATAACATTACAATCAGCGTGTAGGTATACATTTTGTGATGAAAAAGATACATGCAAGTAGTGTTGTGGGGGTATTACCCTACATATTGACTTATATGGATAAAATTTAAACATAATTAATCTCCTTTTAAACATTTAATATAACCTATCATGAATACATTCCTATACACTATCACCTTAGGAAGCAATGTCACTTAGAGATTCAAATCCTGTAGATGAAAACAAAAGATTTCAATGTTCAAATAGCAAATTTGAGGCCCCCAATAATCAATTTACACTAATAATCTCCCTTCCAATTTTTTATGTATCTTATCCTACATGGAGGTTATAATTTTTTATCATTTAGATGCCTCAAAACTATTGATAACCATGTTATAAGATTTTGTCAAAATGGCCCAAACCTCTATTTTCACCTTTTAGGGAAAATGTCCCTGAACTCAGTAATTAATTTTGGAAGGTCCTTCATGGTTTTCATATAAAATCATAAAATCTCATGTGTATGTTATTATCTCTTCAACATACTAGTATCTCAAGAAGGTTCTCATGATCCAACCTCTATGTACAAGTATTTTCATGGCTCTGCTAGTGTGACCTATAGGTAGACATTCTAATGTACATACAAGGGATGAAAAAAAAATTAGTATGCATGGTTTGTGGGTTTAAATTAGGTTTAAACCTTTTACAAAAATTTTAAATATACTATTCTCACTATTAAAAACCTTTCTCAACTCAAATTCTCCTTATCAACATGATTGGTCTCTATGAGAGCACCTATAGGTGTATTTTGAGTTGCTTACAGGTAGTGAGTAGAATTAGAGCAATGTGCATAGTGAAAGGTCTCATGAAAATACTTAAAACCATTAAAAATTCCTTAAATGTATGTTTTTCACTATGGGGATCTTAAAACAATTTTCAAAACATCTATTCCAACATGATATCCTTCTATAAATGCTAACATAGATGTACATTCATGGTTGCCTAACTATATACATTACATATGACTACCATCATAGACCCTTTGTCCTATTTAGAAGGTTATATCCAAATTATGATATAATATATTCATGTAAAAACCTTTTGGACTCTCCATTTATCCTATATAATGTGGTTAGAGCTCAAACATCATGGTTGTAGTTGAGAACAAGTAAAACATTGATTGTAAGCTTGGAATGAGTGAGTGTTTGATCAAGGTTTGATGTTTCAAGGTATAAAATAGAGGGTATGTGATAATAATGGAATTTAAACATGGAAATAATCATATACAATTCACATGAAATCCCTTGTAGAGAATCTAACCCTCTACAAGTGGTAAACTTGATTGCCATTCCACCTGGAACATCAACCTACAAATTGAACTAATTATCCCATGAGATATTTACCAAACATTAAACTAAGCATGTAAATCATGAGAGGATATATTTAATATTATATATAATCAACATCACTAGATGGATTGTATAGACATGTCCAAATTAGAGCAAAACATATAGGGTGTAGGAAAGAGTGAGCAGAAAAACACAGTCAAATTATTAGAGATGATTCATAAAGTACAACTATCCAATATTTGAACACTTGTTATGGAAATTAATATGTCTAAGTTTTATACCACCTCACAAAGGAATTTAATTTGTAACCTCTCCAAATAGTTGTACTAAGCACAAACCTATTAGGTAGTTTTGTGTGTCTAAAAGGATGAAGAAGGAGCATAATGTTTTTTGAGCCTTTTTAGAAATTATAAAGTATTTCAAACACTAATTTGAGTCTAAGGAAGATGAAGATTCATCTCACAACCTTCTCCCATGTGTCACACTCTCTTATGGGTTGTACAAGTGCCAAACTCCTCATTTTTTAGTTGATTTCTTGATTTTTAGTTAGATAACCTACAAATTTTAGATGGGACTGATATTCCTAATAGTGAATCTGACTTATTGGATGTTTTAAATTAAATTAGGACACTTGGACACCTTTGAAACCATACCACTTACATTTATGACCCCTAAATGGCTACTAAGTGACTCAAAATAACATATAAACTAATCAAACCATGACTAAGGCTAATAAGGAATTAAATTGCATCAAATAGATTATAAAATACCCTATGAAAAAATATTAGACCCATAAAACATCTAAATATCAAGTTTTAACATATAAGGGTCCCAATTTGACATGTAGAGTCAAATTTGGTTAAGTAGCTCATAGAAAAAATAAACAAGTTTGAAAGAGAGGGTGAGAATTCACAACAATTTAAGAATACCAACATGAAAATATCAATCATGTAGTCCAATGAAATAAAATATAAGTCATCATGGAACCATGTTAAGTATAGGAATGTTGTTTGCTACATCTATCATTAAATAGGATATATTTCAAGATGATGCTCTAATAGAGTTTGACAGCCCATAAGATTTAACAAGACATATGAAGCTCCTAAAATTCATAAAAAGAACCAAACATTAGTATGAAAGCCAAAGTAAGTTAGGATAGATCATATTGAGCTCAAGAGGCAATATGGACTAGTTACCAAGGAGGAATAAAAGACCAAAGTGGATTCTATATAGATAAAGGCATGAAATGGTATATAAATAATGGTTTCTCAAGCCACATGATATGAGATAGAAATAATTTCATCTCATTAAAGAAGAATGTTGCTAGAATAGTCAAATTTGGAGACAACACAACTGCCAACATAGTTGGTAATGGTGTCTTGACTTTGGACAATAGAAAGACCAAGATATAAAATTTATTATATGTAGAAGGTTTGAAACATAATCCAGTTAGTGTAAGTCAAATGTTTAATCAAGGACACACACTAACCTTTCATGATAAAGGGTGGGAGATAAGGAGAGCGAAATTAGGAAGGGTAATTTCCAATGCTAAGAAGACTAAGAATAACCTATATGTCTTGAATGAGATCAAGAAGGAGAGATGCTTCATGATAAAAATAGATGAAAGTTGGCTATGGCACAAAATTTTGGGTCACCTAAACTTTGAAAATCTATTTAATATTAACACTAGTAAGTCTATGAAGAATATGCCTAAGATCACTAAACCTACAAACATACTTTTCAAGGCTTGTCAACATGGTAGGAAAACTATAAGAAGGTTGTAATACAAGACCCTTGGAGCTAATACACACTGATCTTTATGGGCCTACAATAATTTAAAGCATTCAAAGAGATAACTACTACATGTTACTCATAGATTATTACACAATAATGACTTGGGTTGCATTATTGAAATAAAAATTAGAAATTCTTGACAAGTTTAAGGCATTCAAGGCTCTTGTTGAGAATGAGAAGAATGGGAAAATAAAGTGCCTAAGATCTGATAAAGGAGAGTTTTGGTCCAATGAGTTTGATGAATTCTATGAGGTTCATATAATTAGGAGAAAATTATTAGTAGATAGGACACCTTAGTATAATGGGGTAGTAAAAATGAAGAATATGATAGTTCAAGAGATGGATATAACTATGCTAAATGAGTCTATATTATCTAATGGATATAGAGAGAGGTAGTAAGCACTATTATCTACATTTTGAACAGAGGATAAATAGATACCAATGGAAATAAGACTCCTTATGAACTATATAAGGGTAGACCTACTAATTTAGATCACAGTAGAGTGTTTGGGCGTAAATGTTTCATCAAAAGAGATGACAAAAACATGGGTAAGTTTGATTCTATATCTGATGAAGGCATATTCTTAGGATAATCATTAATGAGATCATCTTATAGATTTTATAATAAGAGACTAAAAAATATAGTGTAAATTACCAATGTGAAGATTAATGAGATAAGGAAATATCACTCATAGTCAAAGAACACCTTAGAGAATATGGACTTCAAGAATGAAGAGGATACTATAGAGGTTGATGAAGAAGAATAAGAAGTTAAAGAGAGACAAAATTCAAAAGTACCTTCAAGACATATTCAAAGAGATCACCATGAATATCAAATCATTGGCAAAAAAAATGTAGGTATGTAAACATGGAGAAGACTAATAAGTAATCAAAATCAATAAAATGTTATTTTATTATCTAAGATTGAACTTAAGAGTCTTATAAAAGCAAACAAAGATAAATTGTGGATAGGTTCTATGAATGAGGAGTTATACCAAATAGATAAGAATGAGACTTGGGGATTAGTTCATATGCCTAAAGATAAGAATGTCATTGGTGCAAAATGGGTGTTTACAAACAAGTTAAATGAAGATGGATAAGTCACTAGGAACAAGGCTAGATTAGTATGCAAGATATATGTGCAAGTTAAAGGGGTAGACTTTGAGGATACCTTTTCACTAGTAGTAAGATTAGATTCCATCACATTATTTCTAGAATATGAAAGATTTAAAATATTTAAGGTATATCAGATGTATGTCAAATTTACCTTTTTAAATGGAAATTTGGAAGAAGTGTATATTGAGAAACCTAAAGGGTTCTCACTATCAGATGACAAAGACTATGTTTGTATTTTGAAAAAGGCCCTCTATGGTCTAAACCAAGCTCTTAGAGCTTGGTATACTTAGTTGGACAAGTATTTTTTGGATCAAGGATTCAAAAGAGGATTTTCAGATATTAATCTATAAATCAAAATAGAAGATGAGCATCAACTGATAATAGTTATCTATATGGATGACATCATCTTTGGTGGAAACAATGAGAACATGACCAAGGCACTTTTAGAGGTGATAAAGAAAGAGTTTGAGATGTCAATTATAAGATAACTATAATTCTTTATTGGGTTTCAAATCACTCAATATAAAAAAGGTATATTCATCTCACAAGACAAGTACATAAGAGAGATGTTAAAGAAGTTTGTGATGGAATATTGTAAACTAGTTAGTACACCCATGATCATAAGATGTAAGTTGAGAAAGGAACATGAGTATTCAAAGGTAAATTAGATGTCATATAGGTTAATAATTAAATTTTTTTTATACCACTACCTCTAGACCTGACATGATGCAAGTAGTAGGTCTCATGGGAAGGTTTCAAGTAGATCCAAAAGATAAACATCTATAAGAAATCAAAAGGATACTTAGGTATATCAAGGGGACTATGGAGTATGGATTATGGTATCTAAGAGACAAGGATTTAAATTTGATAGACTATATAAATGTAGATTGGGTAGGAAGTATAGATGAGAGGAAGAGTAATAGTAGAGGAGCCTTCTTCCTAGGCAGGCACCTAGTTTCATGGATAATCAAAAAGAAACCATCAGTATCTTTTTCCACTTATGAGGTTGAGTACATTGTAGTAGCTTCATATTGCACTTAGGTCCTACGGATGACATAGACCCTAAAGGACTACAAGGTGGATTATGATGGTCATATCCCTATATATTATGACAATACAAGTGTTATAGGCATCTCAAAGAACCCTATCATGAACTTAAGGACCAAACATATTCCCATCTAGTATAATTTTTTAAGAGAAGGTAAGTGAAAAAATTGTCAAACTTGAATATGTTTCTACATAGAATCAGATTGCAAACATCTTGACCAAACCACATCCAAATGTAACTTTTGAGCACCTAAGATAGAAATTGGATTTAATTCTTACCCCTAACAATCATTAAAAAAGTATTATTTCCAATAAAAACTAATTTTTTCCAATAAGGTATGAATAGAGATAGGGGATAATATTTTTATTATGTCTTATAAACTAATAAATCTTATGTGTTGAGTATTTTGGTTTCAAGGAGTGTGATCTAAGGAGTTGTAGAGATCATTTTGTCATTTATGTCAAAGGGGGAGAAATACCAATTAGGGAGATAAGAATGATCATTATACAGTATTTTTTCCCATCAATGACAAATGAGGATATTGTTGATCATTGTTCCTATTGATTTAAGTTTGGCATTGTTGTTGTCATTAATGTCAAAAGGTTCTTAAGAAAGGGGTTCATGAGGTCATTAGAGAATGTTACTGTTTGATGGCATCATTGATAGGTATAACATTTTTTGATAATATTTTCAAACATATAATCAAGGTATAAGAATATCAATTAGTGTTTTAAGGTTAGTTTTTAAGTTTCAAGTGCTTGAGAAGCCTAGTCATGACATTGGTCATTGCATGAAGAGACCTTATGAAAAGGCATGTGCTTGATGGCCTAATGAGATGGATGAAAAGAGTCATAATAAAATATATGATGTTATTTGAGCATGTATATCAAGAATTAGATCACTCATGAGAATCTTAAAGTGAACCTACATGGGTAAGACCTACAGACTTGGTATGCAACTAGACCACTTTTAGACTTTGCTTGGCCTAATAAGGCATCATGATCTATTGTCAAGGCATATGAAGGTTTTTTTAGATTTTTTGATCAAGTGACATGATTTTTGATCATTTAATTGAGGTTCAAAATTAATTATAAGAGATTTGAAGGTTAGTTTTAAGGCCTAATGTGGTTTGTAGGGCAAGGTCCAAGAAAGCAAAGAGAGAAATAGTGGCCAAATGAGGTATGGGATTTAGATTTTAAGATAATAATGAGCATGTAATAATTTTTAGTGGTGTGATATATTTTCCTAGGTGTTTTTACCAATTTTAACATAAAATTTTTCAATAAAAGGCATGAAAAGTAGTTTTAGGGTTTCTTGAGTGCACAAAATGAAGGGTTCTCAACCTGAGGACTTTCAAGTGTTCATTGGCACATGTAACCTCTATATGAGAACCTAATATATTTATTAGATATGGGGAATGCTATTAGATAAAATATCCATGTATTATTTTTGAAAATGAGGGGAAATCCTTTATGAATAATTGTTAACACCAAGAATAGTGTTAACCCTCTCTAAAAGCCTAACACTGACTCAATGTGAAAGATATTGTTATAAATAGCCTAGAATGGTCTAAAATGAATATAAAATATATTTTATAATGTATTAAACTATCCTAGGAATATCTATGTGTGATTCCTTTATCAAGTGGGTATATAGACCCCACAAGAAAGGCTTTGTTTCTCATAAATTTGTTATAGTAATTAGATTTGATAAATTCAAAGTTCATAAATGGATGAAAGACAAATATTGAGACATATATTTTATTTCCATGGTGGTTTATTATCAGGTTATATACCTTGTGTATGCTAAATTAGTTATCCAAGTTGACCAGTTGCTAATAGGCCTAATGGTGCAAACAATGAGAAAATTAGGAAGAATGAGAAGTTGATTAGGGATGTGTTATCATGGATTAGGGATGAATCAAATTAAATGGATAATTTTATAGATACCTTTACTACATATGTTTTGGATATCAGTGATTATGATGAAAATTTTGCTCATAAGTTGACCTATCTAGTTCAGATGAGATAGTGAGGTATAAGACTATTAGATTGGTCTCCAAGACAAATATTTCCATTTAAACATGTATCTATATATATTATAATGGTAAAATGAAATCATAGGATCATATATGTGAATTTTAAGTCTCTAAAAATTCTTCTACATGTGTTTTAGGTCATTCTTTCCATGATTATGTTTTGAGTCTAGTTGGCAGTTCTAAGAGGGCTACTTGTAGATAAGGGTTTGATTCATTTAGCCATGTTTAATGAATTATAATTAACTTTGTGAATTTTTTTAGGTTTTTAATGTTATATTCATATTATTTTCTTTTGTGTTTGTTTGAAAAATTGTGTTTTTTCTTCAACTGTTTAAGATAAACTTTCTGAGAATGTACAAGCCTAATTATGAATAGTGTTAATGGCATACTTTAAGTAGTGGATGGAGATAAAAGGTGTCATGTACCTAATATTTTATTGGTGTGGGTATATTTTAGTTGCATATGATATGTTACTACCATGTGATAAGTTTCAGAGTGTTCCAAAGAGTTCAAAGTATAATGTATGCTAATGAAGGCCTAATTAAATTAGGTCTCCTTAAGGCCTAAAAGAGGTTTTTGGTCATATATGATATAAATAACATATTATAATGTTTTATTAATATTTTTTGAATGTAATAAGTCCTATTTTATTGAAAATATAAGTGGTAAATTTTGTATTTCTGACCAAGAGGTGTATGAGCCAGAGCCTAGTATAAGCAAAGGCCTATTAAGCCTAATTCAGAGGTTAGAGAATGTGTGTGTTGAAGTGGAATATATATAAATTTGAATGAAAAATAAAATGGGTGTAGATAAAATATCATTAATATATAATAGGGGTATTATAGATGAAAATTAAGGTCATATGACCTAATCTATCTTGTAGAGACATAGTTGAGTGAAGAAGCGTAGAAGGTAGTTTGAGAGAGTTTAAAGAGAGAGAAGAGATGAAAAAGGAGATAATCATCGATTGTATGAAAAAAAATATTCTAAAGGTGATCAATTTATTTAAGGTTTTTGATTTTGTGTTGAGTCATTTATGGGTTTGGTTCCTCCTTACAAGTAGGTGCTCATTAAAGCCTAGTGAAATGGGTGTTTTACTAGTTGGGGTTAGTGCTCTAAGTGAAGTTGTTTATTCACTAAATATTGATGTTTTTATTATAGGAATGTATTACATTTGTATCATTAGTTGGCTTTCTTCCCCTTGAAGGTTTCCAACTTAAATTAGTTTTTTATGTGTTATGCTCTTGTCTCATGCTCATAGCTCTTGATGTGTTGATTATTCATTGTAATATTTTGATAGTTCATGAATGATAAAGTAAAGTTGTAAAAGGTTTGAAGATTGATTCACACCCTACCCTCTTAGTCATTGTGCTTCAAAAAATTAGTATCAGATCTTGGTCCTTTGAGGCAAGTCTAATAGCTTGAAGGTGATCCTAAGAAGCATAAGACTGTCTTATGATTAATAAGAAGACAATATGTATGATGAAGAAGTTTAGTATGGTAGTGAAGAAGGAGAAGTTGAAATAAACCTTGAATCTAAGTTAATAAGTGTCCTTGATGATTTTAAACATCAAAACAATACTATTAAGGACCTTAGGATTTAGTTAAAATGGGTTAACATAAGGTTAAAATAAAAGGATATTGAGTATGACCATTAGAATACAAAGCTAAATTCCTTGAAGGTTGAACATGAGTAGCTCATAGATAAAATGAACAAGTTTTAAAGAGAGAGTGAGAAGTTAGAAAATTAATAATATCAACATGAAAAGATAAATTAGGTAGCCCAATGTAATAAAAGATAAGTCATAAATATAACCATGGTAAGTATAGGAATGTTATTTGTTACATCTATCACATTATAGGACACATTTCAAGGTTTTTCTCTAATAGAGTTAGAAGGCCCACAAGATTCAACAAGACATATTAATCTCCTAGAATTCATAATAAGAACCAAACATTAGTATGGAAGCCAAATCAAGTTAGTATGGATCATATTGATCTTAAGAGGCAAGATGGACTATTTACCAAGGATGAACAAAAGGCCAAAGTGGATTATATAATAAATAAAAATACCTTTCACATTCAAGATGAAGGAATGAAATGGTACATAGATAGTGGTTTCTCAGGCCACATGATAGGAGATAGAAATAATTTCATCTCATTAAAGAAGAATACTACTGAAATAGTGAGATTTGGAGATAACATAACTACCAATATAGTTGGTAAGGGTGTATTGAGTTTCGATAATGAAAATACCAAGACATAAAATGTATTATATGTGGAAGGTTTGAAACATAAAATCCTTATTTTAATTCAAATTTTTAATCAAGGACACACACTAACCTTTCATGATAGAGGGTATGAAAAAAAGAGAGCCAAATTAGGAAGGCTAATTGCCAATGCCAAGAGGAATGAGAACAACCTATATGTCTTGAATGAGATCAAGATAGAGAGATGTTTCATGATAAAAATAGATTAAATTTGGTAATGGAATAGAAGGTTAGGTTACTTAAACTTATACAATATACTCAATAGTAACACTAATAAGTCTATGAATAATATGCCTAAGATCACCAAACCTATAAATGTACTTTATAAGGCTTATCAACATGGTAAGTAGACTAGAAGAATGTTTAAATATAAGTATTACTCTACTAAAAGACCCTTAGAGATAATACACACTGATCTCTGTGGGCTTATAATAATTTAAAGCATTAAAGGAGATATCTACTTCATTCTACTCATGAATGATTACACAAGAATGACTTGGGTTGCATTCCTAAAAGAAAAATTAGAAGCTATTAACAAGTTCAAGTCATTCAAGGGTCTTGTTTAGAATTATAAGAATGGGAAGATCAAGTTCCTAATAACTATAGAGGAGAAGAGGTTTGGTCCAATGATTTTGATGACTTTTGTGAGGTTCATGGAATAAGGAGATAATTCTCATTAATTAATATACCTCAGTAGAATAGGGTGGTAGAAAGGAAGAATATGAAAGTTTAAGAGATGGCTATAACTATGCTAAATGAGTATATATTAGCTTATGGATATTTGAGAGAGGTAGTAAGAACTGATATATACATTTTCAATAGAGGATAGATAAGTAATAATGGAAACAAAACTCCTTATAAACTATGGAAGGGCAGACCTATCAATGTGGAACACATTATAGCGTTTGGGAGAAATTTTTTAATCAAAATAGATGATGAATACTTGGGTAAGTTTGATTCTAGATATGATGAAGGCATATTCTTAGGATACTCATCAATTAGCTTAGCTTGTAGATGTTATAACAAGATACTACAAAAGATAGTGGAAATCACCAATATGAAGATTGATGAGACAAAGAAATCACACTCATAGTCAAAGAACACCTTAAGTAATATGGAATTAAATAATGAAGAGGAGACTATAGAGGTTGGTGAGGAAGAAGAACAAGTTGAAGATATACAAGATTCAAAAGGACCTTCAAGATAGATTCAAAGAGATCACTCTGAATCTGAAATCATTGGAAACAAGAATGAAGGTATGCAAATAAGGAGAAGACTGGTAAGTAATATAAATCAATAGAATTTTTCTCTATTATATAAGATTGAACCTAAGAGTCTTATATAAGAAATCAAAGACAAATTTGTAGATAAAAAACCTATGAGTGTACATTAAGGAACTTTAAGGGTTCTCACTATCATATGATAAAGGCTATGTTTAGAGATTGGAAAAGGACCTCTATGGGAGCTTGGTATACTAGGTTGGACAAGTATTTATCATATCAAGGATTTAATAGAGGAGTTACATATAGTAATCTATAAATAAATACATAAGATGATCATCACTAGATAGTACTTATTTATGTGGATAACATCATCTTTGGTGGAAATAATGAGAACATGACCAAGGCATTTATAGAGGTGGTGAAGAAAGAGTTTGAGATGTCCAGGCTAGGATAACTATCATTATTTTTTGGGTTTTAAATCACTCAATTTGAAAAAGGTATATTCATCTCACAATCCAAGTACATAAGAAAGATGTTAAAGAATTTTGAGATGGAAGATTACAAAGTAGTTAGTACACCCATGATCATAGGAATTAAGTTTAGTAAGGAAGATGATTATTCAAAGGTAAATTAGACATCATATAGGTCAATGATTGGAAGTTTGTTGTAAACCATTACCTCTAGACCTAACATCATGCAAGCAATAGGTCTTATGAGAATGTTTCAAGTAGATATAAAAGAGAATCATATGTAAGAAATCAAAAGGATACTCTTGTATCTCAAGGGGAATATGGAGTATGGATTGTGGTATCCAAGAATCAATGAGTTAAATTTAATAACCTACATATATTTAGACTAGGTAGGATGTATAGAAGATAGGAAGAGTACCAATGGAAGAGCCTTATTCCTAGGTGGGTGCCTTATTTCATGTATAAACAATAAAAAACCATCAGTATATTTATCCACTTGTGAGGATGAGTACATTCCATTATATTTATGTTGTACTCAGGTCCTATGGATGAGATAGATCCTAAAATACTACAAGGTGGAGTATGATGGTCCTAGACCTATCTATTATAAAAATACAAGTGCTATAAGCAGCTCAAAGAACCTTGTCATGCACTCAAGGATCAAATACATTCCCATCAGGTATCATTTTTTAAGAGAGTAAGTGAACAAAGTCTCAAACTTGAATATATTTTTACATAGGATTAGATTGTAGACATCTTGACCAAACCACTTCCAAAGGTAACTTTTGAACACCTAATATAGTAATTAGGTGTAACTCCTATCCCTATTTCATTAAAAAAGTCAAATACTTAGGGGGAGCTAATCAAGCTCATTATATCCAAAAACAAGTGAGTTGTTCAAAGAAGGTATGCATAGAGATATGGGGAACATATTTGTATTATCTCATGAACTAATAAGTCATGTGTGTTGAGTATTTTGGTTGTAAGGATTTTGATCTAAGGAGTTGCAAACATCACCTTGTCATTTATGCCAAAGGGGGAGAAAGACAAGAATAGGGAGATAATAATGATCAGTATACCATATTTTTTACCATCAATGACAAAGGGGGAGATTGTTGAGCATTATTATTATTGATTAAAGTTTGGTATTCATGTTGTCATTGATGTCAAAGGTTCTTAAAAAAGGTGTTCATGAGGTCATTAAAGAAGGTTCTTATTTTATATCATTATTTACAGGTATGACATTGTCTAAGGATATTTTTAGATATATGAGCAAGGTATAAGAGCATCAATTAGTGTTTCAAGTTCAGTTATTAAGTTTCAAGATCTTGAGAAGCCTAGTCATGGCATTGGTCATTACCTAAAGAGACCTTGTGGGAAGGTATGTGCTTGGTGGCCTATTGAGATGGATGGAAAAAGGCATAAGAGTTTGTATGAGTTTGTTTTATAATTCATATAAGGCATTGAAATACTTATGAGAATCTTATAGTGAGCCTACAGGGGTAGGATCTACAGATGTAGTATGCAACTAGACGACCTCTAACCCTTACTTCGCCTAATGAGGCATACCGATCTATCGTTGAGGCATATTAGTGATGTTTGAAATTATTTTAACATATGAGATGTGGTGTGATCATGTAAATAGGTCAAGGTCCAAGCAAACAAAGAGAGAGATGGTGGCCAAATAAGGTATGAGATTTATATTTTAAGATAATAATGAGAATTTAAAAAAATTTAGTCATGTGATAGGTTGTCCTAGGTGTGTTTACCAAGTCTAAGGTCAAAGTTTACAATAAAAGGCATGAAAATTAGTTTTAAGGTTTCTCGAGTGCAAAAAATAAAGGGTTCTCAACCCAAGAAGGAATTTCAAGTGTTAAATGGCATGTTTAACCTCTACATGGGAATATCATTTGTTGATGAGGTATGAGTAATGGTCCTAGATAAGATATCTAGGCATTAGTTTTGGAAATAAGGTGTAGTCCTTTATGAATAATCGTTAACACTAGAAATAATGTTAACCCTCTCTAAAACCCTAATACTGACTTAATGTGAAATATATTACTAAAAATATCCCATAATTGTATAAAATGAATATAAAAAATATTTTATAATGTATTAAACTCTCCCAGTCATCCCCACATGTGTTTTGTTTGTCAGATGAGTAAGTGAACCCTATAAGAAAGGCCTTGTTTCTCAAAAATTTATTATAGCAGTTAGAGGTGACCAAGTAAAATTTTATAAATAGATGGAAGATAAATATTGAGACTTATATTTTACATACATGGTGGTTTATTATAATTTTATATACCTAAAGTGTTCTAAACCAATCATCCAAATTGACCAGTCTCTAACAGACCTAATGGTACAAGTAATGAGAAAACCAGGTAGAAGTGAGAATTTGATTAGGGATGTGTTATGATAAATTAGAGGTGAATACAAGTAAATGGAGAAATTTTTCAAGAACTTCAATACATATTAATTTTTGATAAAGTTTATGGACATTAGTGAATATGATGAAAATGTTTCTCATAAGTTGACCTGTCTAGTTCAAATGAGATAGTGAGGTATAAGACTATGAGATTGGTTTGTAAGACCAATATTTACCTTTGAACATATTATTCATCTTTATAATAATGGTAAAATTAATTAATATGATCATATTTATTTATTTCAAGTCTTTTAAAATTCTTTGACAAGTGTTTTAGGTCATTGTTTCTATGACTATGTTTTGAGGCTAGTTGATAGTTCTAAAGGGGCTACATGCAGAGAAGGGTTTGAGTCCTTTTTCCATATGCAAAGAAGTATAATGAAATTATTGAAATTTTTTAGGTATTTTAGGTTATATTTATATGATTTTTTTCCATGTTTGTTTGAAAAAATTGTTTTTTTCTTCAGTTCTTCAAGATAGACTTTTTTGGGTATGCACAAGCCTAATTGTGAACAGTGATAATGGTGTACTTAAAGGAGTGGATGGAGATAAAAGGTGTCATATAAATAATATGATATTGGTATGTGTATATTTTAGTGACATATTATATTTCACTAATTTTTGATAATTTTGAGAGTGTTCTAAAGAGTTCAAAGGGTAACATATGATAATGAAGGCCTAAAAGAGGTTTTTGGTCCTATATGATATGACCAAAATATTGTAATTTTTTAATCATTTTTTTGGCATATAATAAATCATATTTTATTTAAAATACAATTGGGAAACTATGTATGGTTGATGAAGAGGTGTATGAGTGAGAGCCTATTATAAGAACAAGGCCTAATAGGTCTAATTCAAAGGTTAGAGAATGTGTGTGTTGAAGTGGAAGATATAAAACTTTAAAGAGAGAAAGGATATATTTTATACCATTATTATGGTGTATATAAAATATCATGAACATATAATATGGGTGCTATTTATGAAAATCAAGGTCATATGACTTAATCTATATTGAAGAGACCTAGTTGAGTGAAGAAGTCTAGAAGGTAGTTTGAGAGGGTTTGAAGAAAGAAAAGAGATGAAGAAGAAGATCATAATATTTTATATGAAAAGAGATAAATAATGATATAATAATATATTTTAAGATAAACAAAGTGTTTTAAAGGTGATCAAGGGTTTTAATGTGTTTTATTTGGTTTTGAGTCATCTAGGGGGTTGGTGACTCCTTGCAAGTAGGTGCTTATTAAAGCCTAGTCAAGTGGGTGCTTGAATAGTTGGGATTGGTGATCTAAGTGAATTTTGTGCTTAAATAAATATTTATGTTTGTATTAAATGACTATATTCCATTTGAATCATCAGTGTGTTTTCTTACCCTTGAAGGCTTCCCACTCAAATAAGTGTTTTATCTGTTATGATGTTGTCTCATACTCATAGCTCTTAATGTGTTGATAATTTCCTATACTATTTTGATAGTTCATGAAAGATAAAGTAAAGTTCTAATATTTTTTAATATTGATTCACCCCCATCTTAGTCATTTTTCTTCCAACATTGCCATCCAAACCCATCATGCATACATCCAAGTCAACCAAAACCATCATAACTAAACCTTAATATAAATTATTTCTTTTATCAAAACACATTATCCATTCAAAAGACTCAAAACTTCCATATTAACCTTATTCAAACCTAGTTTATTTTAATGCCATGTTTTAAATTAAATAATAAAAATTACCATCTGGGGTGATCATTTTCCCTAAAACCCTTTTCTAATAAGACCCCAAATGGGTATAACATAATAAAACCTCAAAAGAATTAAATTATTTTAAGACCACTTAACACATCATAGTTTGCACACATCTGAATACATATGAAAGTCTTAAAAATTATCAATTTAAATTCAAATGATGGTTTTTAGTGAAATCCCAAACATAACATGATAATTTACCCCATTCAAGAAGTAATATGATGTCTAAGTAACTATCTCCTACATTGTAACTAATTGTAAATTAATATACAAGTCAACATCATCCAAGAGAATGTAAGAATGTATTATTAAATAGAGTTATAAATACAAATCATAACTAAATTCATTTAACTTGATAAATTAATCATATGGTTAACAATAAAAAACACACTCATTTCATTTATACCATGGTGTGTGAAGGTTACCTGCATATTTCTCTTTACCCACAAAAGTAACCATCTACTCCCCCCTCTCTGATGATACTCTCCCTCCACATTATCACTGAAGGTAAAAAACATCATGCATCAAACTCACCAAAAAAACATGTATTTAGTCTAATTCATGATAAAAATAACCATGAAATCATAACGACTATTGAGTCACTCATTGATAAAAATAATGATCATAAACATAATATAACAACTCATCAATAAAAATATGTCTGGTATTAAAATAACATAATTTATTCAATTCATAATTATCATCAAATATACTAATAACCAGTATGTAATCTACTAAATAATGTCTCAAATAGTCATAGGGACTAATAGGATGTAACATCTTCCGCCTAAAGTTGGTCATTGTCCTGATGACATTTATTTTAGCAAAAGTTCTAGAATTTAACTAGGTTTAAAAAAATTAAAAAAAATTAATGTTTTAGTAGAAAATAGTGATGTTCAATAGAAAAACTAAGTAAAAAATATGAGGAAATAACCTTATAAATTCCTCATAGTCCTCCCATGTAGCACTATATTTATAATATTGGTCGCATTGCACCTTGCATTATGATACCTCTCTATTATGTAAGCTAAGTTTACAAGTATAAATTATTCTAATTGGTTCTACTATGGTCACCCATGGATGCTAAACCTATAATGAATTCCAATCCAAAACATGTGTAGAATCATCAATATACCTTTTAAGATAAAACACATGAAAAACATTATATATTTATGCTACAGATGGTGGCAAAACTAGTTTATAAGCTACAAGATTGATTAATTTCAAGAACTCAAAAGATCCCACTTATCCATTTGATAATTTTGCTGATTGACCAAACTTAATTGAACTCTTTTGGGGTTTAACCAACATAAAAAATTTATCCCCAATATAAAACTACCTTACTATCCTTTTCAAATCATCATAGATTTTATACCTATCATTGTATTTAACCAGCCTATGTCTTATTAATTTCACTTTTTCTTCCTTTTCATCAAGCATATAAAGTCCAAAAACCACTTTATCTTCCATCTTGTCCCAACTAATGGGTGTTTTGAATTTTATATCATACAATTCCTCAAAATGAGACATTTTTATAGCTAATTGGTAGGAGTTATTATATTCAAAATCAACTAATGGAAGATACTCTTCCCAATTGTATTCCTAGTTTTTGCAGTACGTTATTAAAAGATATTCCAATATCTAATTTATTATTTCCATTTTCCCATTCATTTTTGGATGGTAGGCTATACTAAAATTCAATTGAGTTCCTAGTGTAAAATTTAAATTTTTCCCAAATTTGAAAGTCATTTTGGGGTCCCTATTTGAAATAATAATTTCAAGAAACTTATGAAACATATAAATTTCTTTCACAAACCATTTTTCAAGTATGGACGCATCATTAGTTAAAATGACCTACCATGGTTAGTTTATCCACTACTACCAAGATCATATTGTGATGATTTCTAGATAGAGGAAAACCTTGGACAAAATTCACCATGATCACTTACCATTTGCATTTAGGCACTGAATGTAGGTATAAAAAGCTAGTTGGATGCACATGTTTAACATTGATTGAATAAAACTCCAATCAACTAGAAAAAAAATCAGTTGCATCTTTCTTAAGTCCATTCTAAAAATATAGAGGTTTTAAATATTCTATCATCTTAGTTACTCTTGGATGCCCTGAATAAGTACATTGTGTAATTCCTTATTAGGTACATAAATCATACCATTTAACCTTAAAATTCCATCATTTTCTAACTAAAAACCTTAATATCTATGATCTTGTTAGTGTTTAGTCAAAGCTTTCTTGACTTTCTCATAAAAATCATCACTAAGTGAAATATTCACTACCTAATCTCTGAAGGTGTTTCTAATTGTAGCCAAATTTTAAATGTATCTCCTATGGATAAGGGCATATAAAACTTGGTTTCCTTTTACCTTACTGTAGTTGATATCAAACTCATAGTCAAAAATAAATTCTAATCACTATCTCTAGTGAGCATTAAGGTTAGGTTAGGGGAAGATATGCTTAAAACTTAAATTATTGGGTTTAAATTCAAAGGGTTTACCCAGAAAAGTAATGTCTCCAGATTTTCAATGTGTTAACTCTATAAACCAATTCCAAATCACAAGGAGAATAATTACCCTCATAAGGCTTCAATTTCTTAGATTCATCAGTCACAACCAAACCATCATGCATTAGTACTCCACCTAAACCATTTCTCGAAGTATCAACTATCACTAAGAATTGCCCAGTTAGATCTAGAATCTACAAAATTAGTGTATAAGTAAGCCTTTGTTTTAGCACTTGAAAGACTTCTTCGCACTTATTTGACCAAGAAAGCTGCTACTCCTTCCATTTCATAGAGGTGATTAGTTTATCTATTTTAGAAAAATTAGATAAAAAATTCCTATAATATCCTTTTAATCCCATAAAGATATGTACTTCATGCACATTTTTAGGTGTTGGCCAATCTATGATGGCCCTAATATTAGATAGATAAACTAAAATTCCTCTACATAGATGATGTGCCCTAGATACCGAACTCTTTTCTAAAATAAATCACACTTAGATAACTTACCATATAAATTGTGCTTCTATAACCATTACAACACTAACCTCAAGTGTTCAACCTACTCTTCTTCATTATTTGAATAGATGAGGATTTCATCCAAGAAGACTAAAATAAATTGGTCAATATAATCTTAAAACACACTATTCATGAGATTCATAAAAAATGCTAGTGCATTTGTTAACTCAAAAGGTAGCATTGTGAACTTGTAGTTCCCATAGTGAGTTCTAATATTTGTTTTTGGAATATATTCTTCTTGAATCCTAAACTGGTGGTATCCTACCTAACAATATATTTTCAAAAATATTATAACACCATGAATTTGATTAAAAGCATCACCAATACAAGGTAACATATACCTATTTTTTATTTTTACTTTATTGAGCATATGGTATTCTATGCAAAAATAAAGGCTTCCATCCTTCTTGATGAAAATTATAGGTTCTACCCATGGTAAAATACTTGGTTAATTAAACCTGGTGCCAACATTTCTTGAAGTTTAGCTATAAACTTGATCAACTATGTTATTGTCATCCTATAGAGTTCCTTAGACTAAGGTCTTGACCCCAAAATGATATGTATAGTGAAATCAAATTCTCTTTTTAAAGGAAACCCTAATAATTCTTCATGAAATACATCTTAAGATTCTTGTAGAAAGGGATAATACTCCAAAGTGGGTTCGTTTGACTCTTCAACTTCATCCATTTTGACAAGGAATATTTGACATCACTCATGTTGATGACTTTTTATTTGAATGCCATATATTTTCTTGATCTTCAACTCTCTCTAGTTTCATTAGATTTGGGTTAAGGTTTCCAAATCATCCTGACATTCCACCTTTTTTAGTAAGTAATCCACCTTGAACTTATGTCTAGCTATCTAATTCACTCATTGGATCACATCATATGACCCTAATTATGTTACATAGAGATCCATAATTATATTGAATTATGGCATCTAAATTTTTAATTCCATGAGACATCTATCCACCCTGACCTTAGATTCATTCCCATATTATACCAACCATGCATTTTTCATGTGACCAACTTTCCTAGATAATTATTCAAAATTATAAGAGAAATAAAACATTTGTTATCTATATTATCAATTAAAATAGTAATTAGATGACCAAAAATAATACTTGATACTTCAATGGAGAAGGCTTGATAACCATCATGTCTATTATCTACCGCTATATGGATACGCTACTAAGAATTTCTTTGTTGTGAAGAAGAAGTTGCAATCTTATTATTGATAGCTATCTTACACTGAGGATAATATTTAACATAGTGATATCCTCCATAACTGAAACATCCTCTTAAAGGTCCCTTCCTCTTAGACTAATTTTCACCCTTAAAACATTTTCTAAAATTGCCTCCTAGTTTATTTTTCCCTGAGGTATTTCCAAACCTTGCATTCTTATTGATGAACTGGTTCTCGGAGTTTCCATTCTTATTCCATTTCTTCTTATTAAAAGGACTCTTATAACTTCCAAACTTTTTCATATACTTTTCTCTAACCTCTACCAAAGATTTCAACTTCTGTTCCTATTTTTTTGATTTTTTGGACACCTAATCCATAGTGGATGGCCCATGTACATCCATCTCACATCCAATTTGAGGTCTCATTCCCATAATGAATTTTTGAATACATAAATTCTCATCCTTATAATACTATGGGGCATATTTTAGGATCTTAGTAAATTATTCCTAGTACTCATTTACTAACATATCTCCTTGCCTCAAATTATAAAATTCTCTCAACTTATAATCAAAGTAAATTTAAGATAACCACCATTATTTGAAAAGAGCCATAAATGATTCCCAGGTGGTATTAGTAGAATTCATATTAATTTCAAAAAATTTATTAGCTCACCAAGATTTTAATTCACCAGCTAATTGGTAGGCACCCCATATAGATTTAGTGACATCAGATTAATTCTAAACTTCTAAATTATTTTCCATTTATATTAACCAAACCTCTACTCCATTAACCAAAAGAGTTCCATTAAATATGGTTGGGTTAACCTTCTTGTCTCATGCTAGATCCATAGCTACTTGAGCACTCTCATCCTCGTGTACTTCCTCATGCTTATGTTCTTGAGGAAATTCCTATTCAATAAGGTGTTCTTCAGGAACTTCTTTCTCATTTTAGTCTTTATGACCCTAAACCTCTTGTTAAAGAGCTACTATATGATCACAAGTTTTGTTCATCTCAATGAGACTCTGGTCAAGTTTCATAGCTTGCTTTATTTCTATTTGAATAAGATTAGCTTGAGGGTTTGCATTAGAGGGACCCTCACCAAATGATCTCCCTTATACCATTTTCCTTTTTATAAAATTATGGAAAATATCTATGTTATCAAACTCATTAGGTTTAAGAGCTAAACCTTAAGCTCTGATACCATAATGTTAGGCCCAACTAGTTCTAACCTAAATAATACTATTTTTTTAATACAATAAATCTCACTAGTAATATATATTATAGCTATTAGTTTAAAATTTATAACTAAATGAATTAAAAATAATAGATGCATGTAACACATCAGCCTACTAAGATATTAATTATCACTTAGTAATCAACATTAAACACAATATTAAGTTGTGAAACTGATCATATAAACATTAATGCCTACTAAGAACATCAAATGTGGATACAAATCATGAATCAGTTGAGAATACAATTACAGCCACTACTATTTATAAATCAGATTTTTTTATACAATCACACAATCACTAATATGGCAATTATACATCCATAAATGTGGTATATTAAGGTACAATATCAACATATATAATGATAGTATAAAATTAAAATATGAGATACACAAACATCTATATTATCTATCATGTAGCCTGAGTGTAATTCCATATGGTTGATTTAGCTAAAGAGGGAGAGCATTATCTAAGTGTTTTACCTCCAACCATAGACCAATGTTCTCCCACACACCTCTTTTTTGGGATTGGAAGTAAAGATATCAAGAAACAACCAAAAACCATATGTGTACTAACATTATTACATGCAAAAACCAAATAGACCATGGAATCCATTCCTTTATTTAAATGATAACAAGCATATAAACTAGTCATATAGTGAAATGACAATGTCTTAGCTGTAACATGACTTTGGCCAAAGTTTTCATTGTAGATTTTAGATATACATATGAGTCATTTTCACTCGCATAGATATCTTTACCACTAAATCATACAAGATTATATCATGAGGTAATTATATGAGTCACCCACTGGTGTACTTGTATATGTACTTATTGTCATCCATATACCAAATGCAAATAAAGATTCAAAAATAGTTCATAAATATTATTCTATAGTGAAAATACATGCATTTACAACTAAATACCCAATGTGTGTGTGTGTGTGTGTGTGTGTGTGTGTGTGTGTGTGTGTGTGTGTGTGTGTGTGTGTGTGTGTGTGTGTGTGTGTGTGTGTGTGTGTGTGTGTGTGTGTGTGTGTGTGTGTGTGTGTGTGTGTGTGTGTGTGTGTTTGTGTGTGTGTGTGTTGAAAATAAAAAATGGAAATCAAGAATTTATATGATTATACTTAACATACCTTTCAATCATAAGTTTTCATATACATAATTCTTAATAGATTATATCATAATCATAATATATAAATTTAATGCATGACCCAAAATATTAAGTATCTATTTTACTTTTACTTTCATCTAGTGATATTATATTAGGTTTGTATAATCAAAATACTATAGACATAAATGTACAGTCAATTCAAATAATAATTGTGTCAAAATATAAGTATAGTATAATTTTCTCAAGCTCATATTATTCTAATTTAAATTGTATAATCATATTTATGCTACCATATTATACAAAGAAAACATGTACCTTATTTATTTATTTATTTCTAGTATTTAGTCAAGGTTTAAATAGATCTCAATTCCATAATGATTCCAACATGTAACATTAATTTCCTATTACATAGCTATTCATTAACACATTCCCTAACTTTTACTCATACTTCCTATCTAGGTATATTTTATAAATTTTATCATGTTAATAATTCTTCAATGTTAGTTACATATTACCACAAATTGAGAATTTATTTTACTATCAAGTATGCAGGGTTCTCTCTTAGACTATTTAGATTTGCATAAAATAATTTATGCTTAAACGTGTTAAATCAAACATTCACATGCCTAGTATTATAACCCATGTAACTTTATGCCTTTCATGATGAAACCAAAAAGTTTTTTGAAGAGGTAAAACAAGTGTTACATTAATATAATTGAGTTACAAAAAAATGTTACTTCACATATAGGTATCCATAGTCACACTCGGGAGGGTAGAGAATGATACATCCCATTTTGGGTTTCCATAGAAAGGTTGAACCACATAGACAACCTACCAAATTCATGCTATAAAAACTTCTATATCTCTTATACCTTTCTATATTTAATAAAATAAATTCATCACAACTATCTAAGATTATTATAACTTGATATTAAATGAACCGACACATATTGTATAACTACTTGGTCACACTATATGGACTTAGCAAATATCAAACTGTAGGCCTAAAATTTATTTAATATAGCATTTGTGTCAATCCAATTTACTAATTTCAATCTAAAAATCATACTAATTTAAAGGTAGACATTGAATAATGTTTTAACCCCATTCTGATCACATTTTATCACATAAATAAAACCCTAAAAATATAGCCATTTTGACTTACCACTATAGAAACATAGCAAGTCAACTACTATCAAAAGAGGTATTTATTTTTTTAGTAATTTAGGTATATCCAAATATATATATATATATATATATATATATATATATATATATATATATATATATAATATTATTTTAAAATAAAGACTTGTTTGAACCTAGATTTTTTTTAAACTAATAGTTTTAGGTAATCCACTAAATTTACACATTCTACTACTTCACATAGTGTAGTTTATAACTATTAGTATTTAATGCCAAATACTTAAATGGAACCCTAATAGATTATATTTTTTATTATGATCCTTATTTTCCTATGGATGGAATCTATATTTCATTACTAGGATAATAGGTATGAAACCTTCTATGATATAAATATATATATTACATGTAGAAAGTATATTTAAATTCAAAGTTAAATGGTTCAATCTTATCTAAGCCTTAACAAGATATATATTAAATTTACCATGGAACCTATTTATTTTTTATTTTTTCAAGAAATATAAAATGGTAAATAGTCTTAACTTGGTCTACCTAGATTTTTTTCTTGTTTTCTTGTTTGAATTCAAATGCAAATACCCTTCCTTGTTACCTATAACTTTTGCTCTTTGAACCTTCTTCTTGTATCCATTTCCTTCATCCAAGATGCTCCTTTCTTATGTAACTTTCCCTATTTATCTTTCTCCCCATTGTTTTCATGATTTTCATGTCAAAAAACATAATCCCCTTCTCATGGCATTTTCACCACATGCAATTTATTATATAAATGACTAACTCCACTCGTAGTCCTAGTCTCGATAACATGGGAGATCGATGGCCAAACCCATTATACATATAGGTAAGTAAACCATAACCATCATAACTAAACCCTAATATGATTTTTTTTTTTTTCCAAAACACATTATCCATTCAAAATCCTTGAGACTTACATATTAACCTTATTTGAACCCAAAATTATTTGAATGCAATTTTTATTCTAAACAATAAAAATTACCACAAAGGGGATATTTTTCCCTAACACCCTTTTTCCAATAAGAATCCAAAGGGGTATAACATAATAAAACCTCAAAAGAATTAAATTATTTTAAGAACATTTAATACATCATAGTTTGCACACCTTAGATTCAAGTCAGATTCAAGTCTTACTAGTTATCAAGTCAGATTCAAATGATAATTTTTAGTGAAATACCAAACTTAACATGGTAAGGTTACCCAATTAAATAAGTAATATAATGTCTAAGAAACTTCTTTATGTATTACAACTAACTAGAAATCATCATACAGGTCAACATCGTCTAAGATAATGTAATCATGTATTATTAAAGATAGTTATAAAAAACAAATTATAACCAAATTTATTTAACTTGATAAATCAATCATATGATTAATAATAAAACAATCACTCATTCCAATTCTACTATGTTATGTGTGGGTTCCTTGTATATTTATCTTTCACCCTAAATGTGACCAATTATTCCCCCTCTCTGATGATACTCTCCCTCTACACTGTCATTGAGGGTGGAAAATATCCTGCATCAAACTCACTAAACAAACATGTAGTTAGTCCGTGTCATAATAAAAATTAGTATGAAATAATAATAGTTTTTGAGTATCACTAATCAATAAATAATGATCATAAACATAATATAATAGTTAATCAATCAAAAGATGTCTATTATCAAAATAACATAACTGATTCAATTCATAATTATCATCAAAACTACTAATAACCAACACGTAATCTACTAAATAATTTCTTGAATAGCCATAGGTAAAAATAGAATGTAACATAATGAAAACATCTAGCGTAATGTGAACACAAAGACACCCCCACTTAAGTGTGACTTAAGGAGAAAAAAAGAAATAAACTATAAAAGGAGAATGAGGTAGATCCTAAAATATGAGTCCTAAAAATCAGGCATGATTTAGTGCCCATGTACAATATAAATAATTAAAAAAGGAAGAAATCATAATTAATTACCATTAGGGACTAATTAATTCACCCCAAGAATTAATTATAGTTGAAGATAATGAGTGTGGCCAAAGTCCTAGTGAAGTTTTCACTGACATGATCCTATGTAGCCATAAATTCCAACCTAAGGACACCATTATAGATGAGTTTCCAACTAAATTACATAGGGATCTCAATGTGTTTTTTTGTATGGTACATTGGATTATGAGAAACATGTATTCAAATTTATTTATCACACTAAAGTGTAATGGTTTGAGTCTATATAAATTGGAAATTTGTTACTAACTAACAAATACATAAAACCTCCTAAATGGATATAATAACACCCAGATACTCTACCTCGATAGATGATATTAAAAGAGTTTATTTATTATTTTAAAACTAAGTAAATAGACCTAAACCAAGGTAATATACAAATATAAAAGTGTAATTAAATTATTAAAGTTACTGACCCAATATGAGTCAGTGAACCCAAAAATATGAGAAGATTCTTCCAATGTGTACTATAGACCAAAGTGAGTAATGCCTTGAATGCAGCTTAGAATACATTTGGTTCATACCAATTAATATCATAAGGATCCTAGGATTAAAGGGATATACTCCTAACCATAAATGAAATATTTTGATGAATATATTTTAGGTACATAAGACTTCCTACCAACTATTGATACTAAGTAGAATCAACTCTAGGTGTAGTGAAACTCTCTCAATATTAATTCTTGAATGAAAAGGTGTGTGGGTATGTTTATAATTAGGAATTACAAAGACATGAAATAAATAATTATCATACTTATGATGATAAATTGAGATCCCATCAAAACACTAGATGATCTTTAACCCAATAATTAGTGCATAAGTATTAAATATGTCATGTCAATCTCCTCTAGAAAACATTATTGTATATTTTGGATAAAGGAAGGGGGATATTTGTAAGGATTATTAATTAACATATATGAAAATATAATAAATTCATCCCCATCCCTCTTTATTTGTAATTTAGGGTCTGAATGGAAATGCATGAAACTAAAATCAAGTATAAAACTATCCATCTTATAATACAAAGCTCTAGGAGCTTGCTCGAGACAATAAAGTAAATGGATAAGCTCAATAACAAGTGAATAACCCTTTAAAAATACATATATCTTCTCTATATAAATATTATCATGAATATTACCATGTATAAATTCACTATTCACATCCATATGATGTGTTGACCATCCTTGTGATGTGATTCTATAGAAAGCATAAGGTGAACATAACCCATCTTAGAAATTGGAGCAATGGTCTTAGACTAATAAATCCATTCAAATTATGAAAAGACTTTGGGCACAAGATGTACCTTGAACTTGTCAATTTAACCAATATTTACACATTTTTTCATGTATACCCACTTATAATGAAATATTTTTATTCCTTTATGAAGAGAAATGAAATCTAAAGTTTTATTCTTCATTAATAAAGAATACTCCTTTACCATCAGTACATACCACTTTGTAAGATGCGGCATCTAAAATAAATTTTATATTATTTTAAATAGAATGAATAATAATAATAACCCCATGTGTTTATGAATAATTAACATTATTTTTTATAGAATCACTTGAAAAATAATTGGCCTCTTATAGAGTAGTACAAAACCATTTGGGTATAGACTATGTAGTATGGGTTGGTCATGTAGGATCAAACTATCATCATGAAAGTGTAAATAATCCTTAAGTGATGAATAATATGGATATTTAGCTGAGGGATAATAATTATATATAGGTTTCATGGTGGTGTTCTCATTAACCTTGACATATCATAAAAAAAAAAATATACTAAATGACTAGGTTAAAATAGTGATAAGCTTTCACAACCTGATAGTAGCCAATGAAAATGAGTGGGTGACTCTTGTTATTCATGGATTTTCACTTATAAACAAAACTAAATTCCCAAGCCTAAGTAAAAAAATAATTTTAATATATATTTATTTACATTAGCATGGGACAAAGCCTCCCAAGAGTCATGTTTCATATTACCTTGTAAAGAATGTAGTTTTGAATGTAGATGGCATATTCAATATCTCAACCCAAAACATAGGTTCAGTGTTTCTATACTAGATCATACTATTTTCCATCTCTCTCAATTTCCTAATCTTCCTCTCATCAATCCCATTTTTTAGGGGTGTAGGATAATATGTACTTATGTTGAATATCATAATCAATACAAAATTACTTAAATGCCTTAGTTACATACTCATTTGCATTATTTGAGTGTACATTATTGATATGAAGTGAAAAAAATATTCTCAAATATTTATTTAAGTATTTTAAATGATCATATATCTCACTTTTATACTTTATAAACTGTACCCATGTGTGATGTGAGAAATGATTTAAAAAGTTGAGTACATACTTGGCCTCAAAAAGAATGAGTTGGATATTAAATGATGTCACCATACATAAAATCAAGGGGATCCTTAGATCACTAAGAATTTTCTTAGGTAAAATAATCTTCATGATTTTTTCAAAGAACACAACCTCAACAAACACCGTCGGTACTAAACACCTTAGCAATACTAAGCACCAAGTTCTATGAACTCAACTACTAAAAATACTTGTAGTTATAGTGCCAATAAAATTCATGCCATATTTTTATCAAAGATTCAATATGATAAAAAAATGATGATCCTAAATAATACTCAAAACCATTTAAAATATACAAATGTGAACCATGAGTAACAACACTTGAAGTAATCATTATCTATGGATCATGCAACTCTCTAATAACAACATCATAAGGAAAAAAATCCATATTATTCCAACTCTAATATGTGGAAATAATATTATTAGAATTTTGAAACATATAAATTTGGTATTATACACTTTATAATGTAAGTTTTGACCAATCGTTAACATACATGACTTATTCATACATAATTGAGTCTTGCTCGCATTGTCTCCTAGCCATTAATCTATATATGGTCTTGGACTTACTAATTTTCCATCCTACATATACAAGATATCCCTATTATTTTTCCTCTATTTTATATTTTTATAATTAGAAAACTACCATTCTATATATCATTATTTTTGAATCCTAGATAGTGTATAAAAGCTAAGTAATATAGATCTAAAACTTATCATACTCAATAATATCCAAGATCAGTGAAGGTAATCAACTAATAATCACCTTATAATTACTTTATTATATACGGGTCATGACCAATGATCAATCCATTAAACCTAAAAGAAGGAATCTCTTATCACATAATGAAAAAGGAGATGTTTTTAAGGCCTCTATTCAAATGCTATGATGTGTTAACCCTTACTAGGTCTTATTATTGTAATAAGAGTAACACGATAATTTAATAAAAAAACATGAAAGATAATATAGTAAATGAATATGTAAGATAATCTAGTGCTCACTAAATCTTGTGGCATAATGGGGAAGATAATAAATAAGCAAAGAAATTTCTATTTAAGATAACATAGAAATAATCTAATTAAGGAGATTCACATTTCAATCAATTAATTATACAACATATATTTATCTAAATATGAAGGGATAGGAGTATACTTACCTTGTTGAAGTGAACTTGGCATGCCTCAATCTCTCTCTTGGACAATGGTGCTTTACAAGAGGTTGTTGTGGCTTATAAGGATTACAAGGATATATCAACTCTATGCTACAAGACTTCTCTTATGCATCCAAGAACTCCAAAATATAAGTGTTACTACCCCAAGGCAAAACCTAAGAAATGAAACACCATATTGATAGTATAAACATATTTGTAAGCTAGAATGATCCTCTCTTTAGAAATTAAGATAAGGGTGTATTTATAGTCAAGGATTGACCCTAAGGCTTCAAAAAAATTTACCTAAGAAGGTTGGTCGAGTTGACATTATTTGGTATAATAATAGATCCATTAGGACTCAAACTATATTGACTTGAATTGATTAACTTCCATAATGTGCACTGAATTCCCAAAAAGGTTGACTAGGTAGATTTAGTACAAAAAGTGGGTAAAGGATTTTTTTAATTAGGTAGTAACTATTTTAGGTGACATTTTGCTTATGGGAGTGTATAAGTAGGTTTTTATTACTTATTTAATTGTATAAGAGTATCTTTTAATATTTTTAGATAATGGTATAAGGGCCAATAATCCTACAAAGCACTAAAGGTCTACCAACCCTTTTTTTATGCACCCTTTAATGCACTCACTAAGAGAGATTGAGATTTGTTGGTTTATTGCAAGAGAGAAAGCATAAACAACTGATAATGTTTAAAAATATTATATGTATACATATGCCCCACTCAAAACTCATCACATCTCATGTAATTATAACACGAGATGGTGCTTTAGGAAAAGAATATAGCTATAGGCACTATAAATTTACACTATTTTATTAAGAATAAATGTGTCTTACCCCTTCCCCATAATTTTTTATGATAGCTAATATAGTTTTACCAATTACCATCTTACATTGCATAATTCTCTTATTAATTACATTTTTACCTAATTAACTAATTAACCATCCCTAAATCTAGTAAAATATTCCTAAATTTATTTATAGGTAAGTTGTTTTAATTTATTCACAACTTTTACCTAATTGAGCCTTGTTAAAAACTAGCCTAGACTAATTTTAATCCTATGATTTGGAGTTTTTGGAATAATTAAGTTAATCTTGGACAAGATTAACACAAATACCCATAATTATCATCAATCTTAATAGGATCGACATTTAATTTATACTCAATCCATCGTCAAGTTGAGGGATCCTAAATTTTCATATTGGAATGCTAAAGAAACTGACTTGGAGTATTATGAAGAATACCTTCTTTGTTTCATCCCATCCACACTCAATCCAAGCTCAAGTACATCCCTATCAAAGATATATTTTCCCTACAACATAGGAATCATTTTTAGAGGTAAGTGTGATGTCTATTTAAATGCATTCTAATTATTGTATTGTCCATTTATATTATATTTACTATTCTTAATTTGTTTAGATAGTTAGTAATTAGTCCTTGAACCATTTAGAGGCCTCATATTGAGTTCTCAATATCCATTCAAGGCGGTGTCAATCCCATCATGCTTTACAACACTAAAGTGGGTCTACAGTGATATGATGTTTGAAGCGTTGGATCCACATGATGATGATGGTGAGGATGAGATTTGGGGCTGTGGGCCCAACATGTCTTCCGCTTCAGTTACGAGGTCATCTTTAGATATAGGATCAAAAAGGCATCTGATCTAGAAAGTGCTTTGGAGATGCCAATGTCAACAATTAGGTGGTCCCACTTCACATGGAGTATGTCATGGAGTACAGTGGAAATAAGATTCCCACTCAAGTTGTCGTCTAATAATTGTGTGAATGACAGTGTCTTGATCATGATTTTCTTCTTTGTGAATGCGGTGCGGGCCATGCCGAGCAATCCATCGATAAAGATGTTCATTAAAAGAAGATCTGATCTTTATGTGCCATGTCCATAATGGTCGCTTTAGAAGCTTAGTGAATTGATGGTACATAAATTCACTATTGAGCCTTTCAATAATGATGACTCCTAAATTTTGTCATCGATTGGCTTGGATTGTAGCCGCTGTAGACATTTGCAGGTCTTGTCCTACTGCATATGAAATCTTGGTATAGCGAGGATGCAGGCCTTCTCGTAAGATCTGTTCTTGTACAAGGACATTCAAAGAATCAAATCCTTGATTAAGAATTCTACTGAGGTTGAAACCAGGCGCAGGCTGATGCATCAATGTTGTTGGAGGATTTCGACTGAGCCAATCTAAATTACATTGTCAGTGCCCTTAGTGTGTTCTACAAAAAATCTAAACTGATTGAAAAATGCCTGCCACCTAACATATTTTCCATGACCATCTTTTCTGCCATGATCTTTTTCATTAAAGGTCAAGAATCTGGTACAATTGGTTACAATTACAAAATGTGGCAAATGAAGAAGTTTCAACATAAACTTCTCAAGACATTTCTTTACAGCGTAGATTTCTTTGTCAGAAGAAATCCATTTTAACACATCGGGGCTGAAAACACCACTAGCAAATTCACACACAAATTCTTTATTGTCAAACAAACAAACAAGTACTCCTCCCCATGTTATATCGGAGGCATCAGTGTAAACCTTCATCTGGTTTGAATTTGGGATGTGTAGTTCTAGTATCAATGCAACTGTTGCTTTGATTTTTTGGACTGCAGCTGTATGTTGTTCTTCCCAATAGAAAGCTTTCTTTTTTTGGAGAAGCGTCTATAGTATATACCTGTCTTCACCAGCATTAGGATAGAAACTATTCAGATAATTTAATAATCCCAAAAATGCTTGTAATTTTGGTTTATCCAGTTTTTCTAGAAAACTGACGACCTTTTCTTTAATGTGAGGCTGGATCTGAGTTTAGATTCTCGGATTACCATATCAAGGAAGTTACATTCAATTTTGCATAACTAAATCTTAGTCTCTGAGAGGACTATGCCTGCATCTTGGGCCAGCTAATAAAATTTGGAGAGATGTACAAAATAATCAGATAGACTATTGCTAAAAATTAATATGTCATCTATATATACACAAAGAAACTAAGAAGTGCCTTCGAAGATTTTATCCATGTGGGCCTGGTAGTATGCTGGAGCATTCATGAGGCCGAAAGGCATAACTATCCACTGGTAGTGACCAAAAGGGCAACTGAATGCTGTCTTTTCTCTATCTACTTCTTTGACTCAAATTTGGTAAAATCCTGATTTACAATCAAATTGGGAGAAGTATTGACAGTCTGCAACTTTCTCTAAAAGGTAGCTTTTATCAGGTATAAGATATGGAAATGGTTGGGTGATTGCATTCAATGGTCGGTAATTGATGACCATTCTTTTCTTACCTCATTTTTACTCAGAGTGCTTATTTACCATAAAGGTGTAGCAGCAGAAAGGAGAGGTTGATTTTTCAATAAACCCATTTGCCTCCAGTTCTTTGATCTGGAGTTCCATATCATTGTAATCCTAGCCTGGAATTGGGATCTTTTTCCCAATTTTCATCTACTTGCCTTCAATGATTTTAATTTCCATTTCAGGCATTATCTTGGACCAAAACTTCTGAGGATTATCTGAACAGATATTAGTTTTGATTTGGTCTCCTAGTTCTTGTATTTCAGCTGGGATTATTTCTAGACTTTGAGTCATGGAGCTTGGGAATTGCTCAGTGGCATATATGAGGCGAGGGATTCTAAGCCTTTCATTGTCTATGGTGAACATGATACCTTTGGTTGTAGCACCATAGGGAGAATATCTATCAATAAATGATCCTCCTAATAGGATGTCAATTGGCATCTTCTCAAGGGCAAAGAAATCTGCACGAAAGATTTTATTTTGGATGTGAAGGGGTTGCTGATGTTTATAATCTTTTTAGGTAAAATTGTTACCCTAGACATCAATGCTCTTGTAAGCTAGGTGGTCATCAAGTGTCTTCTAATCACTGATGAGCTGTGGTTTAGCAAATGAAAGAGAAGCACCTGTATCTACTTGAGCATCTACTAGTCTGTCATTTATTTCTAGAGTAAAGAATTGGGCAAATTTGCCATTAATAAAATGATTTAAATAGACAGGCTATAGAAGTTCTAAAGAAGGTATACTGGTACATACCAGTTTCTATCTTCCTAGATCCTGAACAATAGTAGGTTTAGGGTAGATGTCTTTTTCTGGTTCAGCTTCTTCTTCTTCTTCTTGGCGATTACTACATTCGCCAGGGCAGTAATCTTGGTCAAAGTAGAACATGCTTTCGACTTCATCCTCTTCATTTTATTCTTCTGGTAATAGTTCATCCCACTGAGGCTTGAGCACTAGTTCTTTAACAGGCTTTCTGATTTCTCTTGGAGGTTCTTTACTGGTGAACTTGTTCTTTATCCAAGAGTCACTAGGCTTGAAAGAGCTTGGGTATTGCACAGGAGGATGCTGGGATCTATGCATTATGGGAGGCATATGTGGCATTGAGGGCTATCTCCCTCTAGATGTGTGTTCTCCTCTGGAGTATCCTCTTCCTCGTGGTTTTTCTGGTCACTCAGGAACTTCATGATGATGGCGAGACCAGGCTCCATATGCTTCGTTAGATTGGATAGACCAGTCATGATGTTGTGGCCTATAATGTCTTTCACCACGTTGCATATTCATCATTGGTTGTTCTAATTCATCTACAAGTGATTCAAGGGCTACTGCATCTTCTTCATCATCAGATGCGTCATTAGGAAGATCTTCAAGAGTAGGTTCATAGATATCTTCTTAGAGATACAGATCTTTGTCAGCATCGACTATATCCCACCACACTACTGTGTTGGAGGAAAAGACGGCTTTAACAACAAGATTTTTATAGGAGCAATGGGGAGCAATATGGCTGGGTTTACGACAAATATAGCAAATCAGCTGCTTGGAAGGAGGATGAGCAGTGCGACATTTCTTCAAGAAATGGTGAGGAAGAGCATAGGAATGCTTTTTGGGAAAAGAGCAGCGTCAGAAAGAAATATGCTTGTGGTGCTGCTTCTGTTGTCTATGAGGTTGGACAAATGGGCAATAGCCAAAAGGGGCTATTTCAAGAAAGACTAGAGCTATTTGTGAGGCTTGGTGCTTGCTGAGTTTTTGCATGGACTTAGTCTCGGAGACTAAAGTCATAACTTGTTGTTTAGAAAAATCAATGACATCGAAAAGGGCTAGATCTTCGATCGCTAGTCCTTTGAGATCAATATAGGAAATGACTCTATCAATCAAATTGTAAGGTAGAGCATGCAAGAATTTAAGCTTGATCTCAGTAGAGGCAAATCTTTTACTTTCATAGGCAAGCTATCAAAATTGCTTATCAAAAGCATCAAATTGCTTTAAATCACAGAGCTCCATTTTTAGTAACCATTTCTTTGACTCCAATTCTCTATTGCCAACTAGAGGGGTAAACTAAGTAATCAACAAAAGGGACAAAGCTACTAAAGAATCAGGTTGGTTATGTACACACTCATATTATTGAGCTTCAGTCATAGACTGCCACCATTGGCTAACAATACCCCAAAAAAATTTAGATGCAAAGCAAGTACTACCAACTTGGTCTAGATGGGCCTGAATAGTAAGGACACGCATGGTATTGGACCAAGCAGTAATTTCATTCAAAAGATTTAATAGGTCATCTATATTCAAATACCAAGGCTGCAAATGGACATGGGTTCTTTGCATGAGGGTATGACTAGGTGATTTCTTTATAGTTTTGAAGGTGGAGCCAAAAGAGACTGAACAAAGAGGCTTTTGGACAGAAAATTCTGCTTTTTGGTCTTCTTTGGAAAGCCAACTAAGACTATCATCAAGAATATCTATTTTAGTATCTATTGAAGATACTTTTTTCTATATTTTATTTACAGTGTCTTTGATAGACAAAACATCTCTACACAGATCATCAAAATTTTCAATAAAATGAGAATTGAATCTGGCAACATAATTTCTCTATTTAAACTCATTAGAAGGAGTATCATATGCAGCTACAAAGTATTGCATAGTTCCTGCAAGTTGTTTATGGACACCTTTTGGTGGTGGCCATCTTCCACCTCTGTAGAGAGTAGTTGTATCTTCTGTGTAGAATTCTAAACTGTCTTCTCTGGGAAGACTCATGAAAGTTCCTGGTAAATCATGTCCTTGATTTACTTCTTCATCTTCAATTAGAATATGACCGGTTTTGATAGATCTACGCGAGGAAGACATAGATGGTCTGGATGGAGATAGGCGAGAAGAATTTATAGACAAGGATCTTGGCAAAATATTTATAGTTCTACCGTCACTATGGTGGACTATGGCTTGACCTTTCATCTTTGGAGAGACATTCTTTAACCAGTCAAGTTTCCACTCAGAGGGAATTTCAATTGACTCAATATGACCTTTTTGTAGTTGGATAGTACCACTCAATCTTCTGGCATATGGCAGATTTTCAAGGATCTTGGGGTGATTGGTGTTCGTCATGCTATAAACAACAAAAATATTGATAGACGCATATTTAAACTCACTAAACATATCTAAACCAAATAAGGATGTAAACAATCCCCAAAAATCTAAAGATCCATGCTTTACTTCTTTACAACCTTTATTGCAGACTGCGACAGAGAGGTTAGGACAAAACTCAAAACAAATTATATCATCATTTAAGCGGCCAAGGCTAGATAATTGACAAGAATGCTTAAAACTGACTTGGCATCGATCACACAAGGCTAAATAGATAACTGGTTTAATATTACTAGGAATTAAGGGTACTATATGTACTCGGATCAAACCAAAATGAACAAATTTTACATCTTCATGTGACCTGATATAATTGATTTCTTGCTCAGGTAACAGAGAGAGTAAATTTGTCTGGTAGGTTTTCTTTGGTTTGTAACAGAGGGTTAATTCTACAGACTTGATTCTGGGCTTAACAAAAGACAGATAAGTGGAGGTATACACAAATTTGGATTTCAATAACTCATATTTTTTATACACATGGGAAGCCTTAATAGCTGGAGGTTTGTACAGACTAGTTTCTTTCTCAAGATTTTCTTTAGTAATATCAATATCAGGATAGTTCAATATTTGTTCAGGAAGGAAAGGTGGGAGTTCATATGTTCCTTCGAACTCATATTCATTTAGGATTTCAACTATAGAAGTAAATTGAGATTTTCCAAATTCCATTACGGGGAGATTTGGGTTCTAGTAAGCGAGAAATTTTTGGCAAGGGAAACAGAGGATGCAGAGATAAAGCAGCCTATGACAAATGAATAACGTCCTATGACTCGATGTAATAAACTTTCCCAAAGAAATTATCAAAGCATAGAACTCAAAAGATCAATCCGCAGAATTGAAAAATGATCATAACTTACAGTAGCTGAGAAACTTGGGCTCTGATACCAATCTTTTTTATCGTCAGTAGACGTCTCCTTCCATGTAATTTGGTGTAGAAGAAACCTGCGATAGTAGGCAGGGGCTGAATGGCTATGGCTTTACACTATTACTTCAAACTCAAATATTACAAACTATTACAAACACTTGTATCAATTTCTGATTCTCAGGATCCGTCAAAATAGGCAAGAGAAGAGCATACTCTTTCAACAAGCTACTAGATTTCTATGTTAGAATTTTTTTGATGATACTACTAAGGTAGAGAGGCTTATTTATAGCAATCTTGGGCGGTCCTGCCTACTATCGCAGGTTTGACTATGATTGCATAATTGATACTAATTCTTAGACAATCAACATTGATCCCTACATTTTTATTTCTATCTATAACCCAAGACTAGTTTAGCAATCTTAAGTGTTTCTAGTTTATTATTTCTATGTATTGAAATCATTCATTTCTATCTATAGATGACCTTACCTATCATTATACATGATGTGGTTTCAATACATGACTTACCCATAGTTCCTCACCTAATATTCATTGATCAAAGTGACATCTCATTTGAGTTAGGAATTTGCATGATCATCTTTACTCTAACTTTAGAAGCTATCACTGAGTAATAGAAGTAATTTAAGAACAAGAAGACTTAGCTATATCATATTGAAATGAACACTTTAATAATATCTATGCAGTAGATTGATTTATTTCATTTTAGTATTGTATCTTATCACATGACTTATTATAATTTATATCACTACATTATCTATTTGATTGCACAAAATAGTGGACTGACATCTTGCTAAGGAAGTATACCACTTCCTAAAACTGATCTAGTATCAGGTAGTTCACTCATCTATATTATTAATCTAATCTTGTCCATGTTTTTTATTATGTAAAGGTAGTCCTTCCTAGCAAAAAAAAAGCTCCCACCTTTTTGGATCAATGGTGTGCATCCCCCATCATAGATATTCCTCTTTAAACCCTATATCATTCTTATTTTTAGTAAGTTAATTTTATTAAATAAAACTAAACTAAAAAATACTAAAACATTATAGCATGCCTAGTAGGACCCCTAAGGTATCATTAGTCTTGTTATATTTCACTGTGAAATCATTTATTAGTTGCATTTTTTTGATTGTTTGCTTTCATTCAAAAAAGGAAAAATCCAAAAAAAAATTCTTTCTTTTTTAAGGGTTTAAAAAGAATTGCATTAATCCTTTTTTTGTTTAGATAATTCACATAGATTAATACAAGTAGGTTGATAGATCATAATAATCACACTTTCTCACACACAACCATAACCACATAATCTTATAACAAGCACTAAAACATTTTTATACTTAAGGTGGACCCACTTGGATTTCATCACCAAGGGGAAAAATGACTCGATGTACCGATCGGGTATAATTTTTTTGGAAAGAAGTATAAAGGCTAAACATATGACACCCTTATTATTGTAGTGTGTGAAGTGAGGGGGTAGACCCTAATACTAATCCATGTACTTATTTCTAAACATAATTAGGGATCAACATACCTTTGTATATATAGAGGTTCTTATCCTTAAACAAAACCCAAAACCATCTTCAGATTACCATTTCTTAGTACCCTTATTAAACCCTTTTCCATATCATATTTTGAATTTAGTTTCTTAAAAAATTAAAATCTTTTAAGTATGTTTATTAGTTTGTGTGTGTGTGTGTGTGTGTGTGTGTGTGTGTGTGTGTGTGTGTGTGTGTGTGTGTGTGTGTGTGTGTGTGTGTGTGTGTGTGTGTGTGTGTGTGTGTGTGTGTGTGTGTGTGTGTGTGTGTGTGTGTGTTTGTGTGTGTGTGTGTGTGTGTGTGTGAGTGTGTGTGTGCTTTCTTTAAAATGAGGCAATAAGAAAAAATTATGTACCTTTACATTTCATTTCTTTATTTGATTCATTGCTACATGGTTTTGATGTAACAACAATCAATAAAACAAACTAAATCTCCTACCTCATCCTCATCCATGGAGAACACCCTGAGTCCTCCCACCTCTCTTGATTCCATGGGGGAAGGCATTCCCCAATTCTATACCCAGGGAGTTCCATAATTTAATAGTATATTGGATAGTAATCCAATTGTCCTTAATCTTTACCTTAGTACTCAAGACATTCATATTGTGGTTTCCCCTCAAAACCAATCTTCCAGAATTTTTTTTAGCATGCCCCTAGAGGGACCTAAAGGACTTACTATTTATATGGTTTCCTCTCTAAACAATTCTCCCTCGATAAGTTTAGATACCAACATATCACAAACCTTGAATAATCCACCCCCACTAATATCTAGTAGTCCATCTTTGACCATCACCCAAGCCCAAAATGTTACTAAAACTCAACTTATGCTTACTCCACCACCCACTACTTCACCCCATAACTTAGTAATTTCAATCCCTGTAACTCTCCCACCTATCCAAACTCAAACCTAATATTTTAAATAGGTTTCCCTAAGTTAGCCTCTTCAGTAGTACATTCTATGGATTACTCAATACATATCTCCTTTGAAAAATCTTAGATCCACTTACCTTCACTCATCCCCATAACAAAATATACCCTTTCAAGTCTCAAAGTGTGTGGTAATATCCCAACCTATCATAATTACTTATGTTGGTTATCCCTTGTCCCAACCATTTTATACTCCATTCTCTACCTATCAACACCTACAAAAAAATGTCTTGGGGGGTATTCCTCAATATAATACCCAACCTGACCTTATGAATAGGATGTAAAATATAGAAGCCTCTACCTCTCAATAAAAAAATATGTTCACATATGAGAAAATTTACAATGAACCTATCAATCCATCCATCCCCATTCGACCATATCCCTCACAATGAGAAGTTCTCAAATTTATGAAATTTCAAAACAAGGAATATCCTTAGTAACACATTAGAGCATTTAGACATGATTATTATCTCATAGCTTATAATGATGCTCTCCTAAGAACATTTCACATGTCATTAGCTAGATGAGCATTAGATGGGTACAACTCTATCCCTCAACACTCCTTGTTCTCTTTTGGGTAACTAACCCAAATATTTTTAAAACACTTTTCCATTAACATTCCAAGGAAAGTGACCATAACTGACCTCTATGCCATTATACAATTTGATGATGAATCCATTGTTGATTTCATGACTAAATGTCAAATTCTTAAAAACCAACTTACTTTCTCCCTTGACCAAAATTAATTGAATTATTTGTGAGATTGTGCACTAATCATATCTCATAAACATTATGGGATCAATCATTTAAGACTTTAGATGAATCCTTTTTCATGGCTCATAAGCTATAAATTTGATCCTTAGAGGAAGGAAAGGTAAAGTTATGTAATAAGATATTCAAACTTGATCCCTCTAAAGGGACTAACAATACCAAAGCTAAGGGAATTGATAATTTTATTATCTTAAAATTAGCACCTCCATAGGAAAAGAACCAATCTAAATCTTCTACCTCCTAAATGCAACCAAAAAAACCTTTAACATGATTTCTTCCTCAGTAATACCCACCCTTAGGGGAGTCGTATGCTTCCATTTTAGACAATATATTAAAATAATTTATTATCAAGTTTCCTCTATTTAGACCCCTCAATGATTCTTGCCCAAATCTTAGTTGGTTCAAAGAAAATGAATTATGCAATTATCATCATATACCTGGTCATGATTTTAATAGGTGTTTCTAGTTCAAAGGTCTAGTTCAAAAGCTTATCGACCAAGGGGAATTACAATTAGATAATATTAATGCTCTTCATAATCAATCCATGGATATCTTTAGTTAACCATTCCCAAAAGATACTTCTATGTCTAATTATATATAGGTAAACTCAGGATGCACCTTGGATCATGAGACCCATGTGATAAGTAAAATCTATGATCAAATTTTACCTAAAGAAGTTAGTAGTGCTTTTGAATCACCTTATAAAATAGTTGGGATCCCAAATATCCTTATAGGAAATGTTTTCCAACCATTTAAAGTGGCTATATCTATTCCTAATATTCACTTAGGTTTTTTATATCTCATTATTTAGGATTCTCTTGAATAAATGTTACCTAAGCCTATTCAAGGCAATCAACCAAAAAAAAATAATGATAAATATATCAAAGAGGATACTTATTTAGATATCATAGAAGATATACATGCTACTCCTTTAGTTACTATATCACCTCTACGTATCATACCCATTCCTTCTAGTTTACTCCCTCCTGAGATGTCTGCTACATTACGTTGACCAAATCCAAAACTAGATTCCCTTATAGCTTAGGTCAACTCGAATCTTGTAAATAGAGAAACTAAGGGAAATTTTTCATAAAGTAGAAATAAAAACCTTAGAGAATCATGAGGTAAATCCTTACCCCATCCACCAATAATAATTGATCTCCCTAAATAGGATATCCATACTACTTTTGACTAGATTCAAAAAGGTAAAATGGTTTTTCCACCAATTCAAACTAGATCATCCATATTAGGACTTCATCATTCTATGAGATCAAAATCCACCATTATATAATCCTCTTATAAGAAACATACAATAGTAAAAAAGGATCTCCAAATATTAATAATGCTAATACATAATCCCTTAAATCCTTATTACCCTCATAATCTTGGTGCAAGGTCTTATTACAATCATAAAGTACCTTATAGGGGAAATATTCAATAATCAATACGAGGAATAAAGACACAAAATCAAGTGTAGATCCCATTCCAATGCCTTGGAAGGTTGAAAGACCTAACCAAGATCAATTATGGGGATATTACTCCAAGCTTCTCAATCAACTCCTTCAAACCTCCCTTCTCACATTACCACCCATAAAGCCTATTAACCCCCATACTAAAATACACCCATGATATAGGGAAAACAAGAAATGAACTTACCATAGAATAATGGGACATGGTACCTAAAGTTATAATTCAATAAAAGATTCAATCTAAAATTTATTAGAAGAGGATGATACTTTAATGAAATAATTTGGTGATGATTATCCTCATAGTCAAACTATTAGAGTCATGACTTTCTCAGGAACTAGTAGATTACCAAGAGGCTTAGAAAAAGATTCAAAGGAAGGTATAACCTATTATGAAACTTAGTATCAAGCCCTCTTAAATCCTCTACACTCAATTGATTTTTGAAACATGATAAACCCACTATTGTTTCAAATAGATAAAATACACATAGCCACTTGATCCTAGACCTAGGGTCATAAAACCTAAAATCCCAACAAAGCTAATGTAACTATTAAAAAATCTCTTCCTTCTACCACATACAATCCTATAATGCCTATCCCAAAACTTAGGGTTTCTATTCCATGAAAAGCATAGAATAATAATTACTCAAAGTTGATACATATATCAGTTCTAAAATAACTCCACCAACTTCTCATTAAGATGTTTTTATATGAACTTATCCAAAATTATTTAAAACATCATAAAGCTATGATAGAGGCCTTGTAGAACACCCATATATAATCAAATGGACCTCAGCCTCTTCAAATTTTATTGCATATTTTTAAAATTCCTTGTCCATCATGTTTCATGATTCCAAAATATCCCCATTATAAATTGATGACCAAGACCCACTATTATTTATCACTACCCAAGTTAATCAAAAATGAATCAAAAGAGTCATTATTGATAATGGATATATTATAAATATTATCTCCTAAGATGATTTTAGGTAGATCGAACTACCAAAAATTATTATGGCTCAATCTACAACAATCCTACAAAAATTCAATGATATTGTTACCCCTATATTGAACACAGTCATCATCCATATCCAAGTAGGTATATGCACCCTTCTAGAGTTATTTTATGTAATAGAGGGGAAATTTCAATATAACATCCTACTAGGACATCCTTGAATATGCACTATGTGTTTCATCCCTTCTACTTTACATCAATGTCTTAAATTTGGGCATGAAGATAAGATCCATGTTATCCAAGCAGTTCCACTTTTGTTAAAGACTTATAACTTGAATTATCATCTTAATAATGTCTTGATCCCCTTAAATAACTTGATTCCATTATTTTCAAGGGAAATGCCTATTATCTCTACTATACCTTCATCCCATATCCCTAATGTAAACTATTTTGACTCAACATTCCAATAAATTTTTGTAGGGGAGTATCAGCTATTAACCCTCAACACTTTATCAACTCCTCAAGAATATGGATGTCCTAATCAATAGTTTACTTACCAATCCAATATTAGAGAAATTACACCCTTCATACCTCCTTACCTCCAAACATACTTAATTTATGGAGGAATTGACCAATCCCATTTATATGGGGAAATTTAAATGTGTAACAAACCATTCACATCTAACTTTCCTTTCTTGACAATCCACACTTCACATAAACCTATCTACAACAATGTGCTTAGAAAGGATTTAACCTAGGACACTATAAACAAGGACATCATGAAGGTATGATAAATGATCCTAGAAAACCATATGAGAAACATGGTTTTAGTTTCAAGAAAAAACTTGAACCAAAAATGATATTACTTTGATGTCCCATATCCATATGGAGGTGGATAAAAAAACTCCCTCATCCCCTCTCAATTCCCCTATGGAAACCAATGACACCATTTTCATCCCACCTAACTTTTTTATTGGCATTGTTTACTTGATCCACTAACCTATCGAAGTGATGAGAAAACTATATCCTTTCCTATGGTTTTTCCTTACCTAATAGATGAAGATTCTCCATTAGTCCACATAATGGAGTGTCAATATGACAACTCTATTTTAAATTATTTAGGGGAAGGAAATTCATATCTAAATAATATCATACCATCTGAGTCTCCTAGTCTTCTAAATAAGGTCACAATTAATATTAATATAAGGATTCTCAAGGTCCCATAAAATATCAAAGTGAGTCAATCCTTATATTATTAAGAATAGCAAGATTTCATGGAATTCCTTGCTAATCATATCCAAATATTTGATTCATCTTATAGTGATATGCCAATAATTAATCTGGTTATAGTCATCTATAACATTATTACTATTCTTGAAGCTAAGCCAATAAAATAAAAGATTCAAAAGATGCATCCCTGTGTAGCACTTATTATAAAGGAAGAGTTATAGTGTTTTTTATTTTTTAAATTTATCCAACCCATATATTAACCTCAATGGGTATCTAACATAGTACTTGTCACAAACCTCATAGGGGGACTATGCCTTTGTACCAACTTTCATGATCTTAATATTAATCATCCAAAAGATGATTTCTCCTTCTTAATATTGATCAAATTATGGATCTCACTATAGGACACAATATTTTGTCACTCATGGATGGATTTTTTGGTTATAAAAAAATCCTTATCACCATAGAATATCAACATAAAACTTCTTTTATTACTCTATGCGGGAATTTTTTGTTATAATTTCATGCCTTTTGGTTTAAAGAATGTAGAATCAACTTACCAACATGCTATGACCTATATTTTCCATGATTTAATTCATAAAACAATTGAATATTATGTGTATGATCTCCTTGGTAAATACATGTATTGTAAAGATCACCTATCTATCCTTTAGAAAATCTTTGCTCATTTGATCAAATATCAAGTTTGTTTTAACCCCAAAAAGTATCTTTGGGGTTTTATCAAGAAATTTTTTAGGTTTTATAATTTCCCTTATCGAAATAAATTTTTATCCTACTAAGATTAAATCCACTATCTATATGTTTCCTCCATCTAACCTCAAGTAGATTTATAGTTTTCAAGGGAATTTACAGTGTATTCATCATTTTATTTCTTAAATGTTAGACTATTATCAACCATTCCATCACCTTTTTAAGAAAGACACCCAATTTTTATGGGAATAAAATTATTGCGTATCCTTTGATACTCTTCATAATATTCTCTTATCTCTCCCTATATTTAATCTTCCAAGAGAGAACAATCCTTTTTACTTTTGTATATCAGCTATGAACCATGCTTTAGGTGCCATGACTATCAAGACAAATAACATAGAGATCAAGTAGTTTATTATATAATTTGTAATTTGGTTACGTATGAAACTCATTAAATGCATATTGAAAGAAATGTTTGGATTTAGTATTCATAGCTTCCAAGTTCTACCATTATTTGCTTAAGCACAAGACCTATGTGATTACCAATACCAATACTCTTACGTTTATGAATTCAAAACCATATCAAAATCAATCAATGGAAAGAAGGCTTATGCTTCTTACTAAGTTTGATATTGAGTTCTTTAACTGTAATTAAATTAAGGGGTAGATCATTGGTTATTAGTTATTAGAGGAACTTTATGATAATCTCCCATCTATCTATGAATTCCCTAATGAATCTATCTCCTCCACTTCCCAAAGAGATATTGAATATCAGATGACATTATTCTTTGATGAATCTAAATGTAAATGTGGAGGGGCATTAGGGATTATTATAATACCACATAAATGAATTCTTATCCCCTTATCTTTTAAGCTTGATTTAAACTGTACTAATAATATGGCAGAATATGAAGCACTAATTATTGGTATCTAAACCACTTTGGCTCTCAGAGTTAAGTCACTTCATATTTTTGGGGACTCTTATATTTTAGTCAATTAAATCACTAAAATATATTAGTGTAATAATAAAATCATCCAAAGGTATAATATGTTATTACATTAATTTTTAGCCACCCTTAATAACTATGTCATCCAAACCACTCCTCGATCAACCAATAATTTTGTTGATACCATGGCTTCTTTAGCCTCCCTTAATCCCATATTCCTCCCAAGAGTCTAATTTTTTTTTCATTATTAAAAAGGTCAATCAACCTTATTATACAAAAATTTATCTTCTTCTATCCATACTATAGATAAAAACCATTTGGATTTGTTGTACATACAAACATTAGATTATTCATCTAAAGGTATCATTCCTTCAAATTTATCCAAAAATGCTATGTACAATTTTTAGTAGCAAAATACCTGGTATGTAATACTAGGGGGTGTGTTTTATAAGTGAGGGTTTGATGGTATTCTTCTCCATTATCTCTAAAATTATGAATCAAATCTCATGATTAAAAAAACTCATGATGGAATATGTTGCAGTCATTTTAATGGTTTAACTATCACTAGGAAGATTATGTAATTAGGTTACTATTGGCCCACCATGAATTGATATGGTTGTGAGTATGTCAATAAATATGTGAAGTGCCAAAAACATACCAAATTATCCCATATCCCTAGTCATGCATTAAAATTAGCTAGGTACTTTTAGCCTTTCTACCAATGGGATTTAGACCTTATAGGCCATATCAATCCTATATCTTCCTAATGAAATACTTTATCATTACTATTATTGAGTATTTCATTAAATGGGTGGAGATTTTTCCCTTTATTTTGACCAAGGTAGATAAGATTGTTGATTTCATTAATCATCACATCATATGTCATTTTGGTGTCCCACATAAAATCATTATAGATAATGGGAAATATTTTAAGAATAAGCAAGTCCAAAAGTTGTGTGATTCCTTTGGTATTAAGTTGAGTTTATCATCACCTTATTATCTGCAAGCTAATGGACAAGCTGAAACATCAAACAAAACCTTTATCAAGATGCCATCTAAAATAGCTAGTGAGGATGGAAAGGATTGGCATATTCACATACCTTTTTCTTTATGGGACTATCAAAATATTATTTGAACTCATATAGGGGATACCCCTTTTTCTTTGGTCTATGGTACCAAAGTAGTTCTCCCATTAGAAGTCCAAATTCTTTCCTTTTTGTTATCTATTAGGAATATTATTTTTGAAGAGGATTATCATCAAGAAAAAATAGTATAGTTAGAACTTTTAGATGAGCATCGAGCCATAGCTCTGGATCACCTTCATTTATATCAAGAATGGATAAAATGTGCATATAATCAACATTTAAAAGAAAAATAATTTAATATTAGTGATCATTAAATATGTAAATAAGTAAATGAGGAATTTTTTATACAAATTGGATTGGACCCTATATTATCACTCATAAATATGGATTTGGGGCATATCATTTGGCCTCCCTTGATGGAATACTAGAGCATGAGACTCTTAATGCTTTGCATCTATGTACTTTTTACTATTAATAATCCTATTAAAAAATCAAGTTAGCATAAATTATTTGAAAATATTATCCCTTATCTCTAAACATACCCCATAATGATAAAAAATCATGTGAATTTCTAGTAGTATACCCATTTTATCCTCAAATATGGACACCCTAGCTCTATTCATAGCATTTTCTCATGGATTAGCTCTGTTAAAAATAGAATGAAGTTCCAAATAATTATTTTTTAAAGTCCTTCACCTTGGAAGCTTGTTTGAATGGAATACCACATGGTCTAGTTCCATGGCTTATGAAAACACCCTAGGTGGCTTTAAATCTAATCCATGGAAAAAAAATTATTTTGGGATATAAAATCAAGAAAATATCAAAAAGGTAGATTGGTCACTCAAAGGAAATATATATATATATATATATATATATATATATATATATATATATATATATATATATATATATATCAGCAACTATCCTTCAAGATAGCTACTATCAAATCAAGAAAAAAACAAAATTATAGACTAATCCCTTGAAGGACAATTACTGTATATATAAAGAGACACACTCAGTAATTGTCCTTCAAGGGATTAGTCTATAATTTTGTTTTTTTCTTGATTTGATAGTAGCTATCTTGAAGGATAGTTGCTGATATATATATATATATATATATATATATATAAAGAGACACACTCAGTAATTGTCCTTCAAGGGATTAGTCTATAAGTTTGTTTTTTTCTTGATTTGATAGTAGCTATCTTGAAGGATAGTTGCTGATATATATATATATATATATATATATATATATATATATATATAGAGAGAGAGAGAGAGAGAGAGAGATGTAGACCACTCTCTTGAAGGATGGATATGTGCTTCTAATTTAGGAAACTTCTTACATTGATTAGTTTCTTATTAAAATCAAATCATTTAAAAATCTATAAAATCAAAATTATATCCCACAAAAGCTTCATGCATTGATCAAATTTCATAAAATTGTATATTTCCTAGATTTATCAGTCTACATATGTCTATGGGTTAGCTTAAGGTTAAATATCTTGGAAACATAAAAAAACATGTGTATTTCTAGAGAATTATGTTTTTCCCCCATTCCCTGTAAACATAAAAATCCCCTTTTAAAACCAAATATTTATGAATTTAGTTGACAAGAGATTGTTAAGGATTTTCATTAACATTAAATAAAAGGGCATATGTGAAAAATTAATAGGAGGCCTACATTTGTTTAGAGTCCAAGCCAATTATGAATCATGCATCCTTGATCAGTTAATATAAAATCCATTTTATCATAAATTTTAAACATTTTATAAAATCATAGCATAGTTTAGAAATCCATAATCCACCATGATATAAAATCCCATCCATATAATCTAATTAATATAATCAAAATAAAAAATCCATGTAAACACCATCCACATAATATAACATCCATAGAAAATATGTCATAAAGCCATAATACATCACAAATTATTGCATAAATTAAAATCCATAATCCATCATAAATCCATTAAAACACATGCACATAAATCCATAATCAAGATAACAATAAAATCTACCACAAATGATCTAAATGCAATAATCCATGTAAACACTATATAATAAATATAATCCATGATATTAGTAACTCAAATTCCATCTAAACATAACCCACATAATCCAAATCCATAATCACATAACATAATCTCATGTCATAAATGTGTGTAACAGATACTCATTAATCTATATATCTAGAAAATCAAATATACATCATAAAAATGTCATAATACACAATATATACAAAGGTGATCCATATAGTTGGCCATAGATATAACTTCTCGATGAACTAGATCTAGCTTAGGCAAATATCCACTCCACCTCCATCTCCTCCCCCATCTCTCCTATCTCTCCCCTATGGTACACTCCCCATGATAGCTATGGTATTTTATGCCCATCATGGAGTCCCACCCTACATGGATATGTGGTTGGCATATCTAAGAACATATGGTAGCTGATTTGTCACAATTTTCTCATAATATTAGAGCTCTATTTCCACATCCTAATACCTATCCATGCTCATAGTACTTTGAGGCCCAATCCTCCTAGCCTATGCTCCTCCTCCTATGGTGGATCATAATATCATTCCCCATGCATCCCATAATAGTACTTGAACTCCATCATGCTTCTCATGATACCTATTTTGTACTCATCATACCTCATCATAACACTATTGTAGTGTGTCATAGTACTTGTGTAGCTATATTAGGCTAGCCTTTAGCTGGTCCCACTCAAATGAAACTCCATAATACTATGCCCAAGCCACATCCTTCTCCACTATCACCATTTGTATGTCAATATCCCTCTCCTTATCTCCTCTTATAACCTCCACATCCACCATCTTCACATATCCCATATCCTATATCTATCACACCACCCTCTCCTATCCCCCTCCATGTTGGTCCATCCACTATAAGAAATATACCTCTATCACTCTAGAATCATCCACACCCACTCACTCTATATCTTCTTTTTCCAAAATCTCCAACTCTATAACCTATGACTTGTGATGTTACTCCTTTGATTCATCCCTCTTGTATACCTAGGGTACCTCAACTATATCATGATGTTTCCCAAATTGTCATTGTATGTGCCCAAACTAGAATATCTACACATGCTTTATGCATCACCCCCACAAAAGTTTTACCTACCATCAGATCCATCTCTATCCCCAACCATGCTATAAACCTGATATATGGCCTCTATATCACCTCATCCTCCTTTAGCTCTTCCAATACCTATCTATGGTAGTTTAATTCTTAGACTCTCTCATCTTCATGTGGATAGGCAAAGTCATACTTGATAGTTTTTAATGATGTCATGGTTATGTCATAGAGGTGGATTTATGAGTAAATGAAGTGCTTTGATAGCCTAAGTGATAATGACAAAGTTTGCAATGTTCTTATCCTAGTATACTTGAAGTTGGATTGGTTGATCTTTAGTTTTGACATGTCTAAAGATGTTTAAGAATAAATATGGAATATTGAAAATGTGAAGCATGTCCCTAATATTTTTTCTAATCTTTTATAGCTTGTGTGCATAAGTGGAATTCATCTAGAAGCCCATAGTCTTCATCTATATAGTATGGGTTTAGTGGCAAAAAATTTAAGTAGGCATTTTGTTGACATCACCATTGCCATGTGTAGATGAGTCAGGGAGATTTGGTCATATAGTTGTGATAAAATTTGTACCTATTTTCTATATTTTAAATCTTAAGTCATGTGCCTAAGCATAGTCAAAGATATGTGGGTACAAATTTGGGCATCCAGTCATTTTGGTGGCAAGAAGAGTCGAGTAAGCATTTTGATGGTGGCATATCATACACATGTAGACATTTTAAGAGAATGTGATCATATGGATTTGTTAAGTTTTTATCCTAGTTTATTTGTGTTAAAGTTCATAAAATGATATACATGTTCAAAGTTAGCCTTCTAGACAAGTTCTAAGCATAGTTGGCTCTGTGATAAAATATTTTCAGAAGGAATTTTAATGGTGATTTATCTCACACATGTTAGGGTTACATGAGTAGATTATTAAATGGATAAATTCTAATATTTGTGGAGATAATATGGTCAAAATTTTATATCATGTGTCAAAGTACAAAAAAACTTATTAAGTTTCAAAGTTGGTTTCTTAGACAGATTGCAAGGGTCCCCATAGTCAGTTTTGTAAAAGGTAAATATCAAGCAAGTCTCAATGAGATCGATGGAGCATGTTTGATCAAAGATGTTAGAAAGCATTGAGATGGTGAAAAGTGCATGTTTTTGATGACTAAGAAAAGGTAAAGGATAAAAATCAATGGTGAGTAGGTATTTGTACAAAATTGATCAAATAGTGAGTGTTGTTAGTTAAACACCTAGTTGATCTACAAGGATCAACAGTGCATGATGAGTCAACATTGCAAGATTACACAAGATGAGGTAAAAGTGACCAAGGTTTAATGTTTAAGCATGGGAAACTATGAATTAAAGTTTAGATAATATCAATAGTGTGTAATTAATTTGAGCATCGAAGAGATGAGATGTAAGCTGAGTGTTCAAATTTTAACTATGATCGTTGACATTTAAATATTTGAATTTAAATAAAGGGAAAAATCATTCTATGTATTTTGGCTGTAAATTTTGATCCAGGATGAATTTTATCATTATATAAAAATAAAATATGAAGAGGACTCTATGTTGAATCTAATGAACCTAATTTGAATATATGAAAGTTTGTATAGACAAAAACTATTGAGCTCCAAATTTGACTCTATTTTTGTATATGTTCTACAAGTGACCCGAGAAGGATATTTGAGATTATTTTGATGTTGTTTCAATATTTCATGATGAATTAGCTATTATGGAGTGTTGTATACTCCATGAGGATGTTCTATGTGCATTATGAAGGTTTTCTCAATCATATGCAATATGAACAATGGTTTAGAAGTTGATTGTGTTTTCATTCATAATGATTGTGTGTATAGAGAAGGGTTTAACCTATTTGTGATTAAGATAAAGGGTATTGTGTTGGTTGTTGGAACTTAAGTGGGATCTATAGATCATATATAATAGGTCCATGCTATTAGAAAATATTCCTATGTTATTTGTTTTCTCAAAGAAGTGTCAAAGAGATGAATGGGTCTCCATAGGACCTAAAAGTGACTTAGGCCTATTTTGAAAGTGTATTGTGATTAAGTGTAACCCATGAGAGATACCATAAGGGTGAAGGCATGTGTTTTGGATGAAAATAAATATTTTGATATTATTAATTCATGATTGATGTATGTATATATATATATATATATATATATATATATATATATATGTATGTATGTATGTATGTATATATATGTATATATAGATATATATATATATATATATATATATATATATGTATATATATATATGTATATATATATATGTGTGTGTGTATATATATATGTGTGTGTGTATATATATGTATATACATACGTATATATACATATATATATGTATATATATGTATGTATATATATATATACATATGTGTTTGTGTGTGTGTGTATTAAAACCAAATGTGTTGGTTTCTAGACTCATAAGTGAAAGAGTTGTGTGCAAGGTGGATGTGAGAGTTGTGAAGTGAAGGATAGGTAGTGTGCCTGTTGGTTGAGTTGATGAGTAGAATAGTTTATTAACTATGTGTATGACCTATATTTCATGTTCCTGATTTTATGATAGTTCTCTTAGAATTTGAGGATATGTGAATAGGTTTGATTTTTCAAATGAGGATAGTTTGAGTGAAGAAGGAAATATTTTGTGACATGCCTATGTGAGAGGCTTGTTTAAGATAGAGCGAGAGTTTGTGTAGAGGTTAGAAAATAGAGATCCATCAACAAGTGTTGAGTACATAATTTATAAGATAGAGGTGTTCAAAGGAGGGTTTAAAGGACTTGGTCTTCCTTAGGGGTAATTGCTCTTTGTAAAATAGGTGTTTCACTAAATACTTTTGGTTAGGAAGAATTATCAATGTTTGTTGGTCTAAAGGAGTTGATCAGTATCTTATTTGTAATTTCTTATAGGATAGTAATCCATTTATGTTATAAGATTTAAATTAGGTTTTATTCCCCATGAGGGTTTCAAATAGGAACTATGTGTTATGTGTTTTATATTGTGTATGCATTGAATGTATGATCTCTCTTATTAATTCTTCTTGATCAAATTGAAATATGTTGATTGATTAATAGTTTAAAGGACTATAATTGAAATTGAAATTGAAATATTTGGGCTCACTGATTTACCCCCTTCCTTCTTAGTGATTATATCTCTAATAATTGGTATCAAAGCAAGTCCTCTGGTAGAGAATAAATAGATTGAAGGTGATCTAAGGTACAATATGGGTAGTCATCGAGGTGGTTTCTCTACTAAGCAAGAACTAATGTTTAATGGATCCAATTATGCATTTTGGAGTGATATCAAGAGGACATACATTATGTCTCTATGGTTTGATGTTTGGTAATCTTTTTTGGATGGATATTTTACTCCTACTATTCCTCCATCTAGTGATGTAGAAAATAAGTCGTTTGAGAACAATTCTAAGGCAATGAATGCTATCACTTGTGGTCTTTAGAGACTGAATACACCAAGGTCATTCATTGTAAATTTTATAAAGATATGGTAAAAAAATTAATATCATTGATTAAGGAGATTTAAAGGTCAATATTTTTAAGCTATAGACTCATAGAAGGTAATTTGAAAGTCTCAAGATGAATGAAGAAGATTCTGCGGCATCCTTTCTATAGAGAGTTGATGAGATTGTGAACATCATCAAAGGTCTTAGAGAGAACCTTGAAGAGGATACTATTGTTTAAAATGTATTAAGGTCTCTATCCCTCAAGTTTGATCTAAAAGTATCTTATATATAGGAAATTCATGATCTTACTTAGTTGAATATGGATCAATTACATGGCACCCTTACTACCTATGAGATGAGGAAGAATGATGATATACCACCAAAGAAGGAAGAATATTTCAAGGTAATAAACTCAAGGAGGATGAAATTATTTATAGATATGAGGATAAACTAATTTCTTTTATTTCAAGGAAATTGAGAACAGGTTCAGGCAAGTATAAAGGTAAACTACCCCTCAATGGTTCAATTATGGTGAGATAGGACATTTTACTAATAAGTGCCCTCATAATTATAATAAGGATGATGATGAAGAACATGATCAAGGTCATGATGATGGTAAGAGATCATTCAAGTATGATAAAATAAAAAATGGATTTAGAAGGTTTAACAACAACAAGAATTACTTCAAAGAGAAGCAAAGTCTATACACCAAAGAAGATTACAGCTCATTAGATGAGAGTGAAGTCAGTGATTCAGAATATTATCATGAAGATAATGGTCCTATAGAAGATGAATATTTATTCATGGATGAGGGAGGAAGTTTCTCACATAAAAAGGAGCATACTTGGAGTGATTTAGATGGTGATGAAGATGAGGTAGACTATGAGACTGCATTGACAAATGCTCATGAAGAACTCAAGATTGAAAAGAAGATCAATAAGAAGATTGAATATAAACTCAAAGAATTTGAGGAGAAAATTATCAAGGAAATAATGGATGAAGATACTAAGGAGCATGAAGATATATTCAAGTATATTAGTTATTAATTAGAAGTCTTATCTATAAGCCTAAAAGCTAAAGAAGATGAGTGTTCAAGATATGTAATTGAAAATAAGTCATTGAAATCTGAGTTAGAGAAGACATCTAGTAATGTAATGTTAGTTGTAAGATTTGAAAAGAGCTCAAGTTATCTAGACAATATTCTAAATGGTAAAAATCATGTACATGATAAGACTAGTCTTAGATATAAAGAAGAACCAGAAACTGCAACTCAAAAAAAGATGAAGACTAATGTGAGCAAAGATAATCATCCTTTAAAGACAAACCATAATAAAAGGAATGAAGGTACTAGTATAATTAATAAAAAATATATTAGACAATCAAATGCCATGAGGTATGCAAATTTCAATGGTTACCGCTATTCTTGTAATCAATTTAGGCATAGAGTTAGAGAATGTAGAGGACTTGTTCAAAATGAATTTACATGGAAATGTGATGGGTGTCATCAGTAAAAAGGTGTGATCAAGGTTGAGTGATTCAACTATCATGATATAGGACATTTTTCAAAACATTATCCATTTAAGGTAAGGCAAAATGAATTTCCTTCAAGAGATAATGAGTGTTATAGTTGTTATGAACTAGGAAACATTACATAATTTTGTCCAAATTTGGTAAGATAAAATGAGCTTCTTAAAAAAAGTATGGTGTGTTTCAAATATGTATAGAGAGGTCATATTTCTAGGTTATACAAGTAGAAGCCTACAAGTTAGAATAGGTTTTATCAAACTCCTAGAGTAAAAGATAAAAGACAACTAAACTCATGGAGACCAAAAGTGGTAAGTAGGAATTATGATGAGATTGTAGGTCCAAGTAATCTATTTACTATGGTCTAAAATGATTTAGAAGGTGAAGAGTGCCAAGATCTCTCATTGACTACTCATGTTGTGAATGAAGAGACCAAGCTCAAGGAGAAGACTTAGGTACTAGTTGAGACTATTTCTGGGGTCAGTCTAGATCCAAGTGAACATCTTGTCATTACTAAGCATGTATCATTTAAGGAACATCATTTGTTAGTACCCAATGATGAGGTTCTAAGTTGAAAGGAAGATTCTCTAGATGAAATGGTGTGTTATGAATCTATGTTGTCTCTATGTGTTGTCAATTTTATCATAAAAGGGAAGGGGAATATTTTAGTAGAGGAACAAGTTATTTCTCTTAAGCCTAAGAAGAAGAAGAAGGAGAAGGATAATCTAGCCTATATTTATAAGAGGATTTCAGTGGTTATAGAGTAGATTTGGGCCACTCCTGGCTTCACTTTGTTTTAGGACATTGTGATAAAGAGGTATTTGTCTATGCTTCTTAAGAGACTTATTTTAGAAGAGAAGCATGTGTTTCTATGTATACAATGTCTACAATGTCAAAATGGGTATTTCTAATAGCATAATCAGTTTGATGGAATGTAAAGAAGATTTTGTTGCTAAAAAAGGTCTGTGCACTTCTTTGTGATGTGTTTTAAATGATTCAATGTCTTAATGATCATGTTTGTGTCTTTTTGAGGTTTTTGTGTGCTCTCAGATTTATCTATATTTTTGAAAAATAAAATCCATGGTATAGGAAGTCAAGGTTCCCCAAGGCATGAAAGCTCAATTCTTGGTCCAAAAGTATGTGATGATTCTCTCCAAGTGTACAATAAGTTTTAGAGGTTGATGTTGATGAGGAGGTTTATTGATCTTGTTTATTTTTGAGATTCTAAGGCTTTGGGCTATGGTAAAAAAGTGGTTTGCCTTATGATTTGAGATATAAGGCTTCTTAATATGTTGAATGAGCCAAATGTGTTGTCAAATCTATCTTCATAGAGATTTAAAGGTTTGTGGTTTTCAAATTATTCATGTTTTTGTTAAGATGGAGGCCTAATTGGCTAGTAGTTTTGTGAAGGAAGTATGTTTCAGAGAATGAACTATGTGATGAAAATTAGTGTGTTTGAGGGGGGCATATGAGAGTGATCTAGATATGGTGTTTTAGGTCTTGAATTTGTTTCTATTAAAAGTTATGGGCTCTAAAAATTCTAGGTAGGGATACAAGGAATATGGATAGGCCTAGTGTGAAGATTTGATGTTTTGATCATTTTCTCCAAAAGAACAAGCAATGAGAGTTTCAAGGTGAGTTATCAGTTTAATTTTTTATCATGCTTCTAATTTTATGAGTGGAATGAAGTTTTGCTGGTGGTCATGGTGGTAGCTTGAGTGAAAAGGTAGGTAATCCTATATGGTGGTTCTTCATGAGGTATGGAGATCTAAAGATGCTCAACTAATTCAATGGCTCGGAGATCTTAGTGGGAGTTCCTCTAAGATGTTTCTTGGTGAGTTCCATCAAATTTTAATGTTTTATGTGTTTTGTCTTCATGGGTTACTATGCTTGGTTGAAGAAGAATGTTAGTTTGCTATAAGAGGAAGGTGTCAAGGTAAGAAGAGGTTTGATTAAGGTAAGGGGGAATTTGTATCATCTTTCTAAGATGGTCTTCTCTTGTCATTGGTCTTTTTAGTTCCTCAATATTAGATTGTTCCCACTTTGTCATTATGTCAAAGGGGATAAAATTCTTGTTATAGGAGTGCATAAAGAGAGAGAATGTGAGTTGAATGATGTTTGTTGACATCAATGACAAAGGGAGGATTATTGAAGAGTTATTAGTGATGTCATGGAGGTGTCCTAGTGAGTGGATGAAGTGATTTTATAGACTAAGTGACAATGACAAAGTATGTAATGTGCTTGTCTTAGTATCCTTGAAGTTGGCTTGGTTGATATTTAGTTTTGACATGGATAAAGATGTTCAAGAATGAATATGGAATATTTATCATGTGTAATAGGTTCTTAAGATGTTTTCTAAGATTTTAGAGTTTGTGTGCATAACTGGAATTCATCTAGTAGTCTATAGTTTTCATATATATAGTTTGGGTTTAGTGGTAGAAAATATGAGTAGGTAGTTTGCTGACATCACCATTACCATGTGTGGATGAGTCAAGGGGAGTTGTTTGTATGGTTTTGATCACATTTGTACTTAGTTATTATGTACTAAATCTTAGGTCATGCACCTAAGTGTAGCCAAAGATATGTGGCTACAAATTTGGGCTCCCAAGAATTTTGATAATGTTTTCCCATACTTAGACAAATTTGCAAAGTGGCAAGAAGAGCTGAGTAAGAATTTTAATGGTGGCATATCTCACATGTGTGGACATTTTAGGAGAAGGTGATCGTATGGGTTTGTTTAGTTTTGAGCCTAGTTTTTCTACTAAATTATAGATCATGCATTAAAGTGCATCAAAAGATATACATGTTAAAAGTTGACCCTCCAGACAAGTTGTAAGCATAGTTGGCTCTATGATAAAATATTTAAATAAGGCATTTTAATGGTGATATATCTCACATGTGTGTGGGTTATATGATTATATTTTTATATGGATGGATTATCCTATGTGGGGAGATCATATGGTCCAAATTTTATATCATGCATCAAAGCACAAAAAATGTTATTAAGGCTTAAAGTTGGATTTTTAGATAGATTGCAAGGGTCCCCATACTTAGTCAGTTTTGTAAGAGGTATAGATCAAACAAGTCTCAAAGATATCAATGGAGAACATTTGCTCCAAGATGTCAAGAAGAAATGAGATGGTAAGAAGTGCACATTGTTTAATGATTGAGCAAAGGTAAAGGATAAAGAACAATGATGAGTTGGTCTTCATATAAATTGATTGAATGGTGAGCATTGCTAGTTAAATACCTAGTTGATCCATAGAGATTGAAGTATGTGATGAGTCAACATTTCAAGATTTCACAAGATGAGGTCAAAGTGACTAAGGTTTAACATTTGATAATTTGTGCCTATGAATTAAAGTTTAGACAATATTAACGGTGCATAATTTATTTGAGTAGTGAGGACATGAGATGTGAGCTTAGTGTTTAAAGTTTAACTGTGACCATTGACATTTAAATATCTGAATTTTAATAAAGGGAAAAACCACTCTATGTATTTTGGTTATAAATTCTGATCTAGGATCAATTTTCTCATGATATAAAAATCAAAGATGAATATGACTACATGGAACATCTGATGAACCTAATTTGAAGATTTGGAAGTGTGTAAAGATAAAATATATTAATCTCTAAAGTTGAATATGTTTTCATATATGTTTTTCAAGTGACCCAAGAATTATATTCAAGCTTATTTTTATGTTTTTTTGATATCTCATGATTAATTAGCTATTGGGGAGTGTTTTAGACTCTATGAAGATGCTCTATGTGAATTATGAAGGTTTGTTAAATCATATGAAGTATGAATAATAATTTAGAAGTTGACTATGTTTTTATTCATAATGATTGTGTGTACAAAAAAGTTTTAAAGCTATTTTTGCTTAATTGAAAGGGTATTATGTTTGTTGTTGGTACTTAAAGGGTGTAGACACCTAAATCTAGCCACTGATAACCTCCAACCAACATTTTAACTAATTTACACCAAAATACATAATTTGGACTACAAATACTAAAACACGTTAAATGAGTTGAAATTGATATATTCAAGTTCCAATTTTGGTTAGGGCATCCCTAAATGGGTCATTGCAATTTATGGGCTAGCTAACTTTGATCAAATCATTTTGAGTCAAAATGCCAATTTTGCACCTAGATGCTCTGGATTGCTCTTTTCTATCAAAACTCCTGCATGAGATGCATGCCTTTATTATTTGGTGTTGGTAACATCCAAAATATGATAATGGGTCTAATGCATCTAACATTACATTCTAATTCTAATCTAGTCAAATTTTAGACCAATAACAAGGAATTTTGATCAATTTGAGTAGTTTGTGCACAAAGCGCTTAATCATGATTAAGATCTAATGAAACCAAATTAGAGCCTAATTAATAATTCCATGGAAACTTGTTGAATACTTATTTTTAGAAATGAATATTGAATATTTACATCATCAAGTGACATCATTTTTGAGAAGACATCCCTAGGCCATAAATGCATAAAATATCAAGGTTAACCCCTCCCATACCTCATCAATTCCTCCCATGCCTCTTAAATTCCCCTCTATCCAAAATATTGATGAGTCTATTTATATATTTTTAATTACATAATTGGATTAATCCTTAGCCACACATCTTAATCTTGAAATCGATGGTTCAAGTTGATTATAGCCATTTTATAAAATTTATAAATAAGAGGCCTTGCCACATGAATTTTAAGATTAAATTGTGTAAAGTTACCATGAAATTTATTCCAAAGAGCTCTCACATGCCAAATTTATGATGCCAAAATATTTAATCCAAATCTAACCAAGGTGCCAAGGAGAGATGGAGGTAGTCAAGCTTCCATTGATGTAGATTTCATGAGCACAAACTGAGCAAGCCACTACAACAAAAATTTTGGAGAATCTAAGGAAGGTGAAGGATTCTTGTTTTTCCTTATTTTTTAGTTGGGATTTTAATTTTTTTTCTATTAATATCACCCTAGTAACTAAGCATGAAGTTTTTAGTTTAGTGTGTTTTTTATTTTATTTATCCACTAACACAATACTAATCTCCCCTTCATCATCAAATTCATAGTTCACATAATGGCATGTCCAGTGGGACCACAACCCCCAAATTTTCTCACAAATCCTTTACAATAAACCTACTAACTATTATCATGTAGAATCTTGGAGTAGGGAAGTAAATAAAGAAAAAATTTGAGCATAAAAGTCCATTTTTATAAACCATAGTTTTTTTCTCTAGATGACCCAACTCATCTTTGGTTTGTCCTAAATCAGCTCTAGTTCATCCTGAATTAGCTCTAGTTCATCCCAACTAAGCTTTGGTTTGGCCTAAATCAATTCTGGTTCATCCCAACTTAGCTCTAGTTTGGCCCAACTTAGCTTTGGTTCATCCCAACTCAACTCTAGTTTGTCCCAACTCAGCTCTAGTTCATCCTAACTTAGCTTTAGTTTTACCTGACTCGACACTAGTTCATCCTAAATCAGCTCTAGTTTGACTTGACTCAGCACTGGCTCATCCCAAGTTGGCTCTAGTTCAGCTCAACTTAGCTCTGGTTCATCATAACTTGGCTCTGGTTCAACCTGACTCAACTCTGGTTCATACCAACTTGCCTATCTAACTTGACTCACCTATCAACCCAACTTACCTATCAACCCAACTCGCCTATCAACCCAACTCACCTGTCCAACCCAAAACACCTATCAATCCAAATTTCTTATTCAACCTAACTATCCTATCAACCTAGCTCACCTGTCAACCTAACTTGCCTATCTAGCCCAACTCACATGTCAACCCAACTCGATTGTCAACTTGAGAGCTAAATTCTTAATGTCACTTGCTCAAACTCTTAAGTAATTCAAATGAAGCCCTTATAATTGTGTTTTTTCAAGTTTAGGGGGTATTTTGGAAGCTGGTTTGAGTTCTTTTGACTAACCAAACACACTTTTATTTGGGTTTAAAATGAATATGCTTGATTTCACACATTTTGAATTAGTGATTAAAATAAACCTAAGATTTGGCTAAGTCTTAGATACATTTCATTTAGTGATTTTAAAACACATCACAACTCTTTCAAAATTTTAAATTTGGTATTTTAATCATGAATCTAGGCTAAGTTTTGAATCTTCAATTTGGGCTTAAAATGAACTTAGGTCTTTATTGCTTTGTGTGGTTTTTTTTGGTTCATTATTTTACCATTTTAGAAATTTCAGGACAAGGGGTGAAATGAACACCACCCAATCTTTTGAATTTGGTGCTTAAAAATGAACTTATATTTTAAAGCTTTTATGTTCACTAATTATTTCAATTAGCACTTTGTTTTCACAAAATACATAGATGTTGCATGTATGCTCTTCCATTTGCTCCTTTTAGGGAACCCTTAGAATCAAAATCACTTTCCTTATTTGAAAAAAATCCTAGTCCAAGGATTAGAAATAATGTCATCTAAATCACTTCCCAAAAACTCATCATAGTTTGGGTGACCTTGAAAATGACCCTAAACTCTTTCTTTTTATGTCTTTCATTTCATTGCATCTTAGCTTGCGAGGGGGATGTCACTACCTGCCACAATTTCTTTCAAGAAAATCTGACCTGAGGTTTTATCTCCCAACATTGACTTCATCCACTCCTTCTGAGTTGCACATGGGACATATCTACATTTAGAAATTGTACTACACTGAGAAAACATGTAATATCCCTTCAGATACCAAAACAAAATCTCTAAATTGCTTATATGTATTTCTGCAAAATATCTTCAAATAGATAAATAAATCACAATATAATCTCTTATTTATTTGCTCATATGCTTACAATTGAGGACCTCTGTCAGGTATACAATGAATATTGAAAATATGGCCTTAAGAGCCTAAGTATTCCACAAATTTGGGAAATAAATCTGGATTTGGTACATCTCGGCCTGCTATGACGAACACACAGTCACCGGTGTTGGTCGATATACTACCGATGTCGGTCTCTGTCAGTCTTTCTCTACTGATGTCAGTCTTCAATCGGCCGATGTCGGTCACTAGGGATCTCTATTTGCTGAGGTCGGTATCTATGTGAATTTGTACAGACCTGTACAGACTTCGTATGGCTGCAAATAAAGCACAACCTGTCTATTTTCAACCCCTGATCTAAAGATATATGGCTCTAATACAGAAGATCTCTATCTATATAATTTATTGAATCAAAAATCTAATAAAATAAATACCTGGAAAGCTCTATGACAACTTCTATATGAAGTTACCTCTCAAATCTGTAAACCTCTGTGACAACTTCTGTATGAAGCTATCTCTCAATTTGGCAATAGATCAGTTGATATTTCACAGCCTCTGCATCGCACACACTGAAGAGTGGATGTTCTCCAATGCAGATGGAATCCTGGAACCCTTGGCTCAGTCTTCACAAAAGAATTCTTCAAAATTAATATCAATAATCAATGCATAATTCCAACTCTCCCATGAGAAACCCTTATACCCTCCAAAGGTCTGCTTGCTAAAATTAGATTTCCTTAAATTAGACTTAGGGTTTCTTAAATTAGAATTAGGGTCTTAAATTGAGACCAAATAATTAATAATTAATAATTAATTAAAATTAGACCAAATAATTAATATTTGATTAAATCAATCAAATATTAATATCTCCCTTAATTCATGTCTAAAAGAGCCCGAACGAAAACCAACTGGAAAAATTTTGCTAAATGAATCCAAGCCAATCTCCATCAAGATCCTCTAACCATCCTATCAGCCTATGAGGGTTGCATAATAGGCTAACCATGAACTCAAAACATGTCAACTAAAAAGGGGACATGATAATCCACCCCTCTTGAAATTGCTTGCCCTCAAGCAATCGTTGAATGATAAACCAATCAATCCAGCTGGATCCCAAATGTAGTCATGATCTACCCTGCTGTCAATCAATGCAAAATCCATGCCATGTCCATCCCAACTCTCATCTAATGGCATCACATCATCCCTAGTACTAAGATAAGCACCCCAACATCCAATCCATAAATGAAAATCAGCAGGCAACTCAAGTAAACTCCTTACCTAAATAATATCTAGATCTAGATCATGAAGGCTAGAAATAGTCATATCATCATCTACCTGTGACCCGACTATAACAGAAAGCTGAGTCCCTACCACATGTGATAACTCCATAACTAAACTCACCTCAAGACAAAGCTCATCCTCATATCTCTCCTGTGTTGGCGCTAATGTGCATTTGACAAAGCACTCTATCATGTCATGTTGTATAGGCATCTCCATCCGATGAAAAAACATATGTTTGAAGCTGCTGCCCCATATTGCCTTAAGAATATGTGTCTTCTCATCAACATCAAAGTGAACCTCCATGTCCTTGAGATGAAGAGTAACTTCCTCAAATTAATGAAGCCACTTCATACCCAAGACTAAGTCTATATCCCCCATGTTCACCACATAATAATCAACGTTGAACTCATAATTGTTTAAGCACAATGGGAGGTCTCTAATCATATGCTCACACCTAAGAGTGTGACCATCAGATACCTTAACTCTAATGCCCTCAAAATCTTCAGTAGTGAGTCCACATTTTTCCACAAATCTAGCATCTATAAAATTATGTGTGGCTCCTGTATCAAGAAGGGTGATGACCTTCTATCCTACCAAAACTCCCCAGAGTCTAAATGACTCATCTGATTAAATGTTGAATAGGCATGCCTCCTGTATATGAAGCTCTAAATCTACCTCTGCCTTAGGCTCTGAAGCCTCTACCTCCTCTGAACTATCCTGCTATTTGAAATCTTCTGATTCTGCATCCTCATAATACGCCCACATTACATGATTTGCTTTGCCCTTAGGCCTTAAAGGGCAATCGTGATGGATATCATATGGACCTTTGTAGTAGAAGCAAAGCTTCTTCCTTCATAGATCATTAAGAGCCTCTCTATCTAATGGTGGTGCTGTTGGGTTGGCCTTTGAATCATTTTTAACACCTGATTTATCTATGTTAAAATCTAATCCCTCTCTATCTCCATTAGAGCACTTACGGTCCCTGGATGCAGAAGTACCTCTGTAGTTAAATTTACTAGATGGGGCTGCCATCTCCATGCTATGTGCCTTCTTCATAGCTACCTGTAATGAAGGAGGATCAAAGCCTTTGATCCAACCTCTCAATGGTTCTGTCAATCCCCTCCATGAAGAGTACTACAAGTCACCTCTCTGAAATGTCAAGAACCATAACTGATAACTTTTGGAAGTCACCAATGCAAGACTCTAGACTGCCACTTTGGTGCAACTATGCCAACTCTCAAAAATAGGACTCTGGATACTTCCTATCAAAATGCTCTACCAACCTATCCACAAACTCTTGATAAGATGTGATCTGATCATGATGGAGTGTCACCATCCTGTGGTGCCACCAATCATGAGCTACTCCCTCAAGATGTAGTGTCGCATATCTGATAGCATCTTCCTCAGCCATCAGATGCAATGTGAGAAAGGTGTCTAACTTACTAATCCAAGCCTGTGCTATAACCTTGACACTACCATCGAACATCGTGAGTGTGAGCCTACTCATAGCATGCTTAAGATCATTGTTCTGGTGTCTAGGTCTCCTATCCTATCTAACCAATCTGTAGTGCTCTCTCCTTAGATTAACAAAATGATCAAAGGACATCCTCTCTTGAATATGAGGAGGTAATAAGTCCCACTCATCATTTATAGCCAAGTAAACATCTGCAAATGGGGAATCTCCTGCCTCTTCCTCTGCTGGAACTTTTGGTTCCTCTTGAACAAATGTAGGATGTGTAGGTTTACCCATTATCCTAGAATGGGTCAGTTGTGGTCTCTGATTAATAGTAGCACTCCTATTATCTCCTTGTTCCCCATTCTGTCTATTAGGTGCGTTCATCCCCCTTATCATAGTAGTAAGTGCCTGTAGTGTCTGATTCATTTGCTGTTGGCCTGTCATCATAGCATGGTGGAATTCTCTGGTGTCCTGATCAACATCATACCTATGGCCCCTAGGTGGGCTACCCTCATGTCTGTCACCCATGAAGATCGATAGCTAATCTAACCCCTGGGTACCTTTAAGCAAGACTCTACTGTGTGTGTTATACTTGTGTGGTCCCAACTCTTGTGGCTACATAAGATCTATAAACCCTCAGGATGGTAGGATTTAGCTCTGATACCACTATACTATCCCTTCGGATACCAAAACAAAACCTCTGAATTGCTTATTTGTATTTTTGCAAAATATCTTCAAATAGATAAATAAATCATAGTATAATCTCTTATTTATTTGCTCATATGCTTATAATAGAGGACCTTTGTCAGGTATACAATGAATATTGAAAATACGGCCTTAAGAGCCTGAGTATTCCACAAATCTAGGAAATAAATTTGGATTTGGTACGTCTCAACCTATTGTGATGAACACACAGTTGCCAGCGTCAGTGAATATACTGCTGACATTGGTCTCTGTTGATCCTTCTCTACCAATGTCAGTCTTCAATCAGCCGATGTCGATCACTGGGGATCTCTATCTGCCAAGGTTGATATCTACATGAATCTATACAGACTTGTACAGACTTCGTATGGCCTCCAATAAAGCACAACCTATCTATTTTCAACCCCTGATCTGAAGATATATGGCTCTAATATAGAAGATCTCTATCTATATAATTTATTGAATCAAAAACCTAATAAAATAAATACCTGGAAAGCTCTATGACAACTTCTGTATGAAGTTACCTCTCAAATATGTAAACCTCTGTGATAACTTTTGTATGAAGCTATCTCTCAATTTGGCAATAGATCAGCTGATATTTCACAGCCTCTGAATTGCACACACTGAAGAGTGGACGTTCTCCAATGCAAATGGAATCCTAGAACCCTTGGTTCAGTCTTCACATAATAATTCTTCAAAATCAATATCAATAATCAATGCATAATTCCAACTCTCTCCCATGAGAAACCCTTATACCCTCCAAAGGTGTGCTTGCTAAAATTAGATTTCCTTAAATTAGACTTAGGGTTTCATAAATTAGATATAGGGTCTTAAAATTAGACCAATTCTTAAATTAGAATTAGGGTCTTAAAATTAGACCAAATAATTAATAATTAATAATTAATTAAAATTAGACCAAATAATTAATATTTGATTAAATCAATCAAATATGAATATCTCCCTTAATTCATGTCCAAAAGAGCCTGAATGAAAACCAATTGGAAAAATTTTGCTAAACAAAGCCAAGCCAATCTCCATCAAGACCCTCTAACCATCCTATCAGCCTACAAGGGTCGCATAATAGGCTAACCATGAACTCAGAACATGTCAACTAAAAAGGGGACATGACATTGACTTCATCCACTCCTTCTGAGTTGCACATGGGACATATCTACATTTAGAAATCGTACTACACTGAGCAAACAACAAGATGTAGTAGTTGAAAAAAGGACTAGATCTTTTTGCAACTAGCCAATGCTATTATTACCCAATTTTCATGATTTTATTTTGCATCATTTGATGTGAAAGTCATTATGCAATTGATTCCCTTATAAACATTCAAAATCTTACTATTTTATTCAACCCCACATTATTATACCCTTGCTAAGATTTGGATGATTATAATTAGAGTATTTTGGTCATTTTTTCTTTCTTGGTATGTTTTGAGACTAAAACTTGATTGTTTGTTTATAACTATGTCAAAACCACTTTTTTTATACATCACTCTTTTTTCTAAAGAGGCGTTATGCTGGCCATTTTACACCACACTTGTCCCTTGAAATATTTTCTAAACTTTTTTTGTGTGTGTGTGTGTCATTTGAGTTGTGGAGGGTAGCGTTATACTGCCCAAAACATGTAAAAACCATTTTTCCTTTGAGTCTTTTGAAACATAACATTGACCGCATCATTTAATCATGCTTATGCCATTAGGATACTTAATTTGTTTCAAGACTTGTTTACCTTGTATCAAAAACTATTTGTTTTAAACCATGTCATAAATACCATTTAGACCTTTGTCTTATACTATCATGCTATCCAATCTTGTCTAGCTTGTTTGGTTAAATCCTAGTTTTCAATGTTGAGTTTTTAATTAATATTGATAAGGTTGGATTCATACATTGATTGATTTATGTTTAAGCCTCAATTCATGGGGTTGATACACATATCTTTCTCTTTTGGTTTACATAACTTTGGTTAATCGATTAACCAAATTTGAACACTATTGATGGTTTGTTTATTCAATGCATATCCTCATCATTATTTGTGCCTTTATTTGGGAGAACACAGTCTTTCTCTAAAATACTTTTGCCTTATGCCTAATGCCAATTAATCATGTTTATGTTTGATTCTGTATGTTGGGTCTATGTCAAAGTTGTTTCCAAAATTGTTAGATTAAATTCACATCATACCTTTATTTTAAGTCTATTTGTTGACACCATTTGGTGAAAAGTCCTAGCATATGCCTGTTTGTTTGAGCCTAGTTTTTGACTCCACATTTAGACAAAAAGACCTAATAACTCAACTTTTCCCTTTCCTAGTTTAGACCTTATTTGAAACACTTTGACCTAGACTTTTGACAAGTCAGTTTTTATTTAGATGCTTGACCTTTTATGTGTATGACATTTGATGTTAGACTATTTTATGTTAGGTTTTATCACAAACTATTTTGGATATATAACTCCACTTTCAAACCATTTTTGGAAATACAGCTCCATACTTTTGACCAGTTAGACCAAGTTTAAACTATTTACCCTTTGGACATAGATTTTTAGAGTTTTTAGAACTCTAAGCCTTTTTATTTTAGATTTTTCATCATTTATGTAAATATGTCTAGCTACACTTATGGTGGAGTCATGTACAATCCAACTTATGATATAATGGCCACATATAATCATACTAGGAAAACCTATAGAGAAAGATTCTATAAGGAGTTTTATTATTCTCCCTATAATACTCCATATGGGGAACATAGTTAAAAATCTCAAAATCTAAATAAAATTACCAATTGGGATGATGTGGTTTATGAGGATGACTTTGAAGACCCAACTATAGATAATGTTTGTGGGATATGAATCCATACCCTCTTTATGATAATCACTACATGGAACATAGTCAAAAACTAGATTATGATCCAACTCAAGATTGGGATGATATGGTTTATGAGGAGGACTTAGATGTTTTGGCTTGTGTAAGCTACCAAGCTCCACAATGCCCCAAACTTATCCTTCTAGGACCTCATCCTTTGGCTTTTGTAAGTAATTAGGCTCCACAATGCCATACCAGTACCATTCTAAGACCACATCATTTGGCTTGTGCAAGCAATCAATCTCCATAATGCCCCTTCATCATTTCAAGACCTAGTACTTTGGCTTATGTGAGCATTCATTCTCCACACTACCACATTTTTACCATTTCAAGACTTTTTTCCTTTGGATTATGCATGAAATCATGCTCCCTAATGCCCTACTATTATCTAATTATAGGCCATTATTTGTCTAGTACCAATCCCATCCAAGCCTCAATTGATCCAATAATTTGAAGACCAAGCTATGTTCAAAACTAGTATTTTCCAACTCAATAGAAAACAAGGCCAAGAAAACCAACCAATTTGAGATAGTTTTATTGAACCAACCACTTATGATAAGTCAACCTATGATGAATCACCTATTAATCCTATACCATTTGTTGAGGAGTCTCACTCTGACAAGCTTGTCTTTGTTGAGTCACTTCTTAATGATTATAACTACCTTTGGGCAAATCATTGCCTTGACCATATGCTTATTTTTCAAGAGCCACCTATTGACAAGCTAGTCTCTAAGGAGTTATACCTTGACCTTTTTCCCATCCTAGCAAAGTCTTATTCTAACAAACTAGTCTTTGTGTAGCCCGTTATGCCATCACAGACCATTACTTTTCCAATACCGAGCATTCAACAAGACATCATTATAATAGAGTACCCATCAAATGAAGAATTAGAGTTAGAGTTAGGTTTTATTATTGAACCAATATCAGATTTAGCATCAAAATTAGAATCAAATTAATCTTAACATCATATTCAGAGTCTATTGAGTTAGAATTAGATTCAGATATAGAATATGTTCATGACTATTACAACATTAGTTATGCATGCCTTAAAAATCAATTTTAATATATTTATGATACTTATATAGTTTTTGAGGATGAGTACTTTAGCTTCAACACAAGTTATCCTAGTATCTTCTACAAGTATTGTGTATCCTTTCCCCATTCTATTACCATTTCATAGGTCATTACCATCAACCAACATAACCATATTATTTACATTCAATCTCCCATAAGTGTCAATTGGGACTGATAGAATCACACTTTATTGAATTGCATCCATGGTAACATAGCAATTGAAGAGGAGAAAATAGGCCAAGATCACATTCATGTAGTAGAAGAACACTCTCCTAGTGAAACCTTTTCAAATGTGCTAGGATACAATCAAATTTCCAACTTAGTATCTTCTAATGAAACTTTTTTAGAAGCACTAAAATAAAATCAAAGTCAAAATTCAATATTCCTTAGTGAAACTTTCTTAGAGGCACTACAAGACAATCAAGACAACTTCATTGGTGAAAACCTCATCGAGGCATCAATAGATAAGCACAAAAATTATTCACTACTTGATGAAGACAAAATCAAAGATCAAATCAAAATAGCTTTCTATCTACAACCTAATTAGATGGTAGCTACTCTTAGGCCTAAATAACAAAAAAATTTGGTGGTCCTATCAAGAGAATAGGTCTTTAACCCCACTACAAATAAAGTCATGTCAAATATAACATCAATAATATTACATGTGACTAAAAATCCTAATCTTTATTTGTTTCATAACCATTAGACATTACATTATCATCTACCATTCTATTTCACAAACAAACCTACCATCTATTATTTTTCCTTGTTTACCATCCATGGCTGCACTTTCCTTTATAGAGGCTACAAATATACCTTGTCTTGATATTTGAAGGAATCAAAATCAATGACCAATTAAGATCACAAAAACATTATTGGATTCACATTTTTAGGTAGTTCTTTATGGAGTAGTTATTTAGACAAGGTGTGGGCTAGCAAATAACATGAATTTTTTTTGTATCATTTGCTGATTAGGATGTACATCTCCCCATCAACAAGAACAACATAATCAAAACCCACATCCAGGCCAAAAACAAGTACCATACAATTTCACATTATCATGTTATTGCCATTGTTACATATCCTTTTACCATTATCGTGTATCTTACCATAACCCCATCACTTGGGGGTAACCCTCTTAGCATTATATCCAAATTTATACCAACCGTCTTACCATTTTATCCAACCTATCAAAACCATCATTATCCTAAAGCAATGCCATTCCATCCTATCATTCCATTCTTATCTATACCAAAGCCTATTTTTACTCATCCTACCCAATCCTATTTTGATCTTGGTTCCTTTGGTTCTTTTCACACTTTTCACAAGGGGATTTTGATCAAGTTTCAACAATCAATCACATTCATGTTTACAATGACAGTCTATGAAAGTAGTGTGACAGTTGATCTAGAAAGATATCTTTCATTTTCCATCCTATATTAAGTTTGTTTATGTGAGCTTGATTATAACCACCTATGGGCAAATTAGTGTTTCATTGGTCTTACTACTAATTATAACCACCTATGGGAAATTTAGTATCATTTATCTATGTCATTTTATCCTAGTTATAACTGCTTATAGGAAAATTTGGGGAAACACTTGTTTACCATGCATTACCACATCACCTTGCCATCATTGTTTTCATTTGACTAGCCATTTGCTAGATTTGAAAACCTGTTGGGACCTAGTTGGTTTTTCCCCACCTTTTATGTGAATATAATTACTACTAATTGAGGTCATTTTAGGAATATATAGGTCATGCTCAATTCATGTTGAGGTCATCTCATTCCCCCTTTTCATATGCTCTCACTATTTTATGAGTAACCTAAGCCAAACTCTCTCTCCATTTTAAGAGTAAGTATCTTGTCATTCTCGATCAAGTTAAGATACCTCAAAATTCCAACAACATTCATAACATTTCAAAAATCTAAAAATATTTGTCCTGTAAAAGCCTAGTTAGTTATCCTTGATCTACCCTATTGAGTCAAAGTCATTTTTAGGATGCTTTCATTTGATTTTATTTTTAGGCTTTTTGTTTGTTTATTTTTTCACTTGATTATTTGTTTTCTTTTAGCGCTGTTGCCTCGAATAAGTCTATATGCATTCGTTGGGTGATTCCTTGAACACATTATTCTTGAGTCCATACATCTTCATACATCAACATTGTCATCATAGTTTTTATCATTGGTGTATTATTTTCAAGTGTTTATTGGATTGGGAGTTAGTGATTATATATATTTTGTTCAAGACTTCATGGTGTTCTATCATGAATCCTACCATCACATGCTACAACAAAAATTAGTTTTAAGAAGGTCTATAATCAATGGAGCCATAAAAGTTTATCCTTGGCACCTTGGCAAATCCTCCCATCCCACCCTTGATCAAATCAACCCACTAACCATTCTATCTATATCATTGCTAATTAGGACAAGCATCTCCTCATTGGTAGGTACAACTAAATAATTCACACTAATCAATCTTATTCTTCTATTCATCTATTTCATCACATTACACTTGTTCATGTTTAATCTATATTTTAGGTTATATCTTTGAGTTATGTTTGCTAATCAGCCTTAACTAGGGCACAATCATCTTTAGCCAATATAGGTCCTCTTAATGATTATAACCAACCATGGGAAAATCATTATTTTGACTTTTATTCCTAATTATAACCACCTTTGGGCAAGTTAGTATCCTTTTTACATCAATACATGCAAGCATTTTCTCATTTGGATTAATCTCAACCATGGGTTAATTCCACCTTTCTTCTTTCTTCTTTTCGAGGGACCATCCATCAACAAATGTGACAGCTACTCCTTTGAGAGGGCATCATCATAGGCTTCCCAAACACCATTTGGAGATTCATTCTTCAATCATCATCTTCTTTTTGGCATACATGCCATTTCTCATTCTTTGAGAAGATATTTCTTTACCTATAGTTTACAACATCTTCCCAAATAAGGGAAAACTGTAGACACCTAAATCTAGCCACTGATAACCTCCAACCAATATTTTAACCAATTTCCACCAAAATACACAATTTAGCCTAAAAAAACTAAAACACATCAAATGAGTTGAAATTTATATATTCATGTGCCAATTTTATTTAGGCTATCTCTAAATGGGGCAATGCAATTTATGGGCCAGCTAACTTTGATCAAATCATTTTGAGTCAAAATGCTAATTTTGCATCTAGGTGTTCTAGATTGCTCTTTTATATCAAAACTCTTTATGATATATGTGCCTTTGTTATTTGGTGTTGGAAACATCCTAAATTGGATAATGGATCTAATGAATCTAACATCGCATTCTAATTCTAATCTAGTTAAATTTTACACCAATAACAAGGCATTTTGATCAATTTGAGTAATTTATGAATAAAGTACTTAATCATACTTAAGAGATGATTAAACCAAATTAGATCATAATTAAGAATTCCATGGAAACTTGTTGAATACTTATTTTTAGAAATGAATATTGAATATTTACATCATCAGGTAACATCATTTCTTGGGAAGACATCCCTATGCCATAAATGCATAAAATATCAAGGTTAACCCCTCCCATGCCTCATTAATGCCTCCCATGCAACCTAAATTCCCCTCTATCCCAAATATTGATGAGCATATTTATGATTTTTCTATTACATAATTGGATTAATCCTTAGCCACACATCTTATTCTTGAGATGGATGGTTCAGGTTGATTCTAGCCATTTTCCAAAATCTATAAATAAGAGGCCTTGCCACATGAATTTTAAGCTTAAATTATGTAAAGTTACCATGCTAAATGGATTCCAAAGAGCTCTCAAATGATAACATTATTATGCCAAAATATTGAATCCAAATCCAACCAAGGTGCTAAGGAAAGATGGAGGTAGCCAAGCTTCCATTTATGCAAATTTCATGAGCACAAACTAAGCAAACCACTACAACAAAGAATTTGGAGCATCCAAGGAAGGTGGAGGATTATTTTTTTCCTTAATTTTTAGTTATGCTTTTAATTTTTTTCTATTATTAATCTCACCCTAGTAATTAGGCATGAAAGTGTTAGTTTAGTGTACTTTTGGTTTTATTTATCCACTAACACAATACTAATCTCCCCTTCATCATCAAATTCCTAGTTCACAAGGGGGACCTATAGATCATGTATAATGGATCCATGCTATTTTAAAACGTTTATATGTTATTTTTTTTCTTATATGAGTGTTAAAGAGCTGAATGGGTCTCCATATGACCTAAAAGTGATGTAGGCCTATTTTGAAAGTGGATTGTGCTTAAGTGTGATCCATGAGAGATACCTTAAGGGTGAAGGCATGTGTTATGGCCAACAAGAAATATTGTGATCTTATTAATTCATAATTTATCTATACATAGTGAAACCAAATGTATTGGTTTCTTGACTCATAAGTGAAAGAGATGTATATAAGGTGAATGTGAGAATTGTGAAGCAAAGGATATGTAGTGTGCCTGTTAGTTGAGTTAGTGAGTAGAATAGTTTGTTGACTATGTGTATGAGCTATAGGTCATGTTCCTAATGTCATTATAATGATCTTGTAATTGTAAGATATGTAAAGAAGTTTGAGTGTGCATATGAGGACAATTTGAGTGAAGAAAGAAAGAGTTTGTAACATGCCTATGTGAGAGGCCTATTTGAGATAGAGAGAGAGTTTGTGTATAGGTTAGAAAATATAGATCCATCATAAAGTTTTGAAGACATAATTTATAAGGTGGAGGTTTTCCAATGAGGATTTAAAGGACTTAGTCTTCCTTAGGGTTATTTTCTCCTTGTGAAATAGGTGCTTCACTAAACACCTTTGATTAGGAGGATATGATCAAGGTTTGCTGGTCTAAAAGAGTTGATCAGTCTTTTGTTTGTAATTTATTATAGGATAATAGTCTATTTGTGTTTTAAGCTTGAGAGTGGGTTTTATTTCCCATGATGGTTTTCCATAGGAACTATGTGTTATGTTTTTGATCTTATGTATACATTGAATGTATGAGCTCTCTTGTTAATGCTTCTTGATCAAGTTGATAAACCTGGTTGGTTAATAGTTTAGAGGAATACAACTGAAATCAAAATATCTAGGCTCATTGACTCACCCCCCTCTCAATGATTATATCTCTAACAATTCAACCCTCCATCATAGAAACCTAACACTAAAAGCAAACCTATGACATCTCATCCATGGTAGACCTTATTATTTTACTACTTTGATGTGCTCATAAGTCCATCACTATAAAACATAGGTGACATGCAAACCATAGAACTATTGTGTCCTCCATCCCCATAGATCCATGTATATCTATGAAAGTAATGTAGGATCCCATGAAAATACTTTTCAATTCTCCCACATGTCTGCTAGCACCCTTATCAAGCTCCACAATAATCTCCCTCCACTAGAATCAGGTAATGCATAGTAGGATATGGCTGACATCATCATAGTGATCACCCATCTCTTATCTTGGTCTTAATAATATAACACCTTAAAATTAAAACTTCCTACTATAAATGTAATATCTACAACATAATCCACATATAACTATGTTAATGTTATTTCCCATCATTTATCATCCACTAGTTTAATATCTACTCCCTATACTGGTAATCATAATATCTTATAAATATCCTTTAGAGTCATGATCATCTCTCTTATTGGTAGACAAATGGTCCCTAAATTTGGTTCCCATCAATCTAGTAAGGCCACTAGTAGAATTTAGTCTCAGTGTACTCACTAATAGTGGCATAGTCCTCATAAACATACCACCTAGAGATGTTCCCAATCTACATCTCCCATCACCTCTTATATTTGATCCAACAATGGTGGTACTTGATCCTGCATGGTCAATAATATGCATGCCTATAATCCCATAACCCCCCTATATTTATTTAGTTTATTAACCACTACTCCTATCTAATAAATTTTTCTTACCCCTAATAATCAACATCAACCCTTAAAATATTGACACTGATTGGTCCTTGATCATTGCCAATTAGATGATTAGAATCAATCCATAACTAATCAGTGGTCAATCTCTAGGGAATTAGTATCGGTCCATAGTAGATCATTGATGACCCTTTTTAAACCCTAATAAATGCATAAACCTAACCAAACTAACTAAAAATGCAAAAATTCAAAAAATTCACAAAAAAAACAAAAACATTTTACCCTTACCTCATCATGAGATTGTCATCATCGTCGACCACTCCCACTAGCCTCCATCATGTATATCTCACAAACATGTAGATAGGTATCAATTTTTTTCTCTAGCTCACACATTCTCAATTGCAAAATGAGCACCTAATTTATTTGGTGAGCTATTTATATCCCTTTAGGATCAATTTTTATTCTTGTAAGATCAACATCTATTCTCTCTAAATCAATATTGATTCATTGGATCATTATTGATTTGGTCCATTTTTACTCCCTTGCACTACTTATAAATCTATTAAATCTTTATATCCCTATTCCAAGTCTATTTAAGTTATCTTTTATTGCAACTATTCTATCCTTTATTACCTAACATTACTGGTTTGTGGACATAGACCTCATAATGGTCCCATAGCTTTTGAGAGGTCTAAATTCCTTTCAACATCTATCCCCTATGGATCCTAAAAATGTACCTCATATTGAGTGTAAGTGTCCTTACGTAGTGTACACATACCAAGCACACTGGATGCTTTGGTAAGCCCATCTTAGCCTTTTCCCTCTTGACTACCTTTGATAGATCTCACATGTTCATAGTTATGGCAATCCATTACTTATTTGCCTTGGGGCATTCTTATTTGGACATCCTATATCTTGTTAGTGAAACATTATACTTCATGTTTATCCTTTCATCTTTGATGCTCACTTTACATCTACGTTATCCATTACCACCTTATTTTCAAACCTATATCTACCACATCATCCTTCATCAACTCTTGATTTGAAGGGGAATCGCTCCTCACATAAACTTGGGGCATTAAACCCATCATTATTTTTATCTCATGGTACATTATCAAAAATCACTCTACAAAAAGGGGCCAATGTAGAAACATTAATTTTACACCATTTTATAATGAATAAATGTGTCTTACCCCTTCCCCATCCTTTTTATGCTAGTTAATATAGTTTTATCATTTACTATCTTATATTCCATAATTCTCTTACTAATTACCTTTTTACCTAAGTAACTAATTAACCATCCCTTAATATAGTAAAATCTCCCTAAATTTATTTAGAGCTAAGATATTTTAACTTATTAACAACTTCTCCCTAACCTAGCCTCATTAAAAATCACCCAAGACTAAGTTTAATCCCCTGATTTGGAGTTGTTGGAACAAGCAAGTTAAACTTGGACAAGATTTGCATCGATCCTATTAGGATCAATGTCAATTTATACTTAACTCATACTTAGGCTGAGGGATCCTAAATTTACACACTATAACCCTAAATAAACTACCATGGAGTATTAGAACAACACCTTCCTTATTTTAGCTCATTCACACTCAATCTAAGGTCAAGAACATCCTTGTCAAAGAGATATTTTATTTGCAGAATAGGAAGCATATTTAGAGGTAAGTATGTTATTTTTTTAAATGCATTATGATTACTGTGTTGTCTATTTATATTATGTTTACTATTCTTTAGTCATTAGCTAGTATTTAAACCATTTAAAGTCTATTAAAGCCCTCCTTTAGTCCTCATCTTGAATTCTCAATATCCACTCTAAGGATTGATGATGATTCCTTATACAAATTAGCATCAATTACATAATTGATACCAATTCCTTATACATATCAACATAAATTACATAATGGATATCGATTCTAAGACAATTGGCATCAATCCCTACATTTTTATTTTTGTCTATAACTTGAGACTAGTTTAGTAGTCTTAAGTGTTTCTAATTTGTTATTTCTAAGTCTTGAAATCAAGTGTTACTATTTGTAGATGACCTTTCCTAGTGTTATACATGATGTGGTTTCAATACATGATTTACCCATAGTTTTTTACCCATTATTCACTGATCAAAGTGACTTCTCCTTTGAGTTAGGATTTTACATGATCATCTTTTCCCCAACTCTAGAAGCCATCATCGAGTAAATAGAATTATTTCAATAACAAGAAGATTTAGCTATAGAATATTAACATGAATGCTTTGATAATATCTATGTATTAGATTGATTTGTTTCATTTTAGTATCATATCTTATCCCATGCCTTATTGTAATTTATATCATTACATTATCCACTTGATTGCATAAAATAGTGGACTAACATCCTACTAAGGAAGTGTACCACTTCTTGGAATTGATCTAGTATTAGGCAATCCACTCATCTATCTTATTAATGCAATCTTGTCCAAGTTGTCTCTTGTGTGTAGGTAGTTCTTAGCCAAAAAGGAACTCCCACCTCATTGGATAAATGGTGCATATCCCCCATCATAGGTATTCCTCTTAAAACCCTATATCATTTATATTTTTAATAATTTTATTTTATTTAAAAAAATAAAACAAAAAATACTAAAACAATAGTAACACACAATGCTGAGTTAAATAAATTATAGTATAAACCTTAAAGATAAATGAAATTAAATAATTGAAAAATATGGACCTTCACTTACTTTATCATTATATAATACAAGTTTCATGAGACTAAGGACAAGGTGTACAATGTAAAAAATATTCAGTGGACCTAAAAAATAAGATAAAATTGGAAATATTTTATAAAATCATTATTTAAATATAGAAAAATTCTCTATGTTGTCATGATTATATAATTTTTTATAGTTTTGAAAAAGAGCTTATAGAAACATAGTTATGAACAAAATATATAATTTCTTGGTAAATAATTGGCAATTAAAAAATTTGTAAATTTGAGATATAAATTGGATTTTTAAGTATTCATTTGTAAATTTAGTATATTGAGAAAAAAACAAATCTTTATAAGACATAAGAGAGTGATGTGAAATACTATGGCACAGATATGAGGAGAATAAGGTGGAAGATACATGGTAGTAGTATCTAGCATGATCTAGGTAAGAATTGTACTTAATTTCTATTTTTTACGTAGTTTAATTAAAAAATAAAGTTGATTTGAAAAACTAGGTATTAGGGCGAATCCATGTAACAAAATTTGACCTAGAAAATTTTAGAGTAAAGTTGGAAGTAAAACTGTTAATGAGTAGGGGCAAAATGAGTCATTAATGCCTAAGTCATTAATGAAGAATAATTAAAAGAACATCACATAAACTATATGGGATCCGCCATGCTGACATAGTGGAAAATGGATAGGTGAAGGAAGTTGGCTAACTAAGTAGTAGCATGTTGATGTAGTTTAACAATAGGTGGTTGAATGTGTAAATGCATTCTAATTTATTTTAATAATGTATAAGAGGATGACTGTGTACAACCTAGTTGATGTATTAATGTATTTAGGTGGATGAAATAACTACAGTAAGTGGTTGAATTTGTCTAAAGTGATTGATGTAGTAGGATGAGCTCACTGATTGTGTATTGAATGGATGATATAGTTAGGTTAAGTGGATAATTTAATATAACATGGTTGACTTGGCTTGATATTTTAGTAGTGGCTAATGTAGTTAACTACCTCGTCGATATAGTATAAAATTTTGTTTTGGTCCAACATAGTTAAAAATGTGGTTGATGTAGTATAAAGTGTTAAGAAAATATCAAAGCAAGTTGATGTAGTACTTAATTTTTGGTGTAAATTCATTAATTATTAATTTTTTTAGTGTATTTTATTAATTATTTGATATCAAAGATGAATATTTCTTTATTGTTTGATATGTTTCAAAGGCAATGGAGGATTTATCATTTAGTTGATTCCATGTGGTTACCTAATTTATTAGAGATATTGATAGCTAATGACTGCACATGTTTGGCATCATTAAGATTTTGAGGGATTTTGATGTGTAAGATCCCTTTGAGTGTTGAATTAGTCATCATGTTCTTAGGAAGATGGGAATGATTAACCAACACTTTTATATGGGTGGTGTATGTGGATACTAGTGAGGCAGGTATCACCCTTGAGGATGTCCATGCGATTTTTGGACTTCTAATTGTTGGTACTCCTATGATTTACAATACCCTAGAGATAGTTATATAATATTGATCCTTATATTTATGGGTAACTATCTTAGAGAGGTATTATAATGGTTTCTGCATGCATCTATTTGATGTTTATGTATTGACCATTCTAGATATTTAGAAGGTAATTATTAGCCTTGGGATAACTCATGTGATCTATCACAAGTTGTATAGGAAGGAATAATTGTACATGGTCACCTTGTGTCAGTCTATTTTAGAGTAGGTATTTCATATGACCTAGGGTTAGTGATATAGGTTCAACTAGTACATGACTTATATAATAGTATTTCTTGTGGGTATATTAGTATGGGCCCTATTATTTTACTTAGTAGATGGATATATGAGAGATTCCCTATGTATAAAATATTTGGGTTACCCCTTGCTGTCAATGATAGTTTACCTCAAGTTATTAGATGGACGCATGATCGTGGGTTATGTGATCTACCACATACCCTACTATTATATGTTGTGACTCATGGTGAGATTGTATTGCATCTGTGTGTAGGTATTATGGCTAATTGGACTATTTAGCCTATTGTTTCTCTTGGATTGGTCCATGTTCATATTAATATAAATTACACATGGTGGTTAGAGACACATCATGTTTCTAACTTGCCTAGTCATCTAGGGTTACCACATCATGTTACCCATTAATAGTTCCCACATATTGAGAATGACATGAGAGGGAGTGGAGGGGTAGAGGAGGTGTATGGGTTCTTGCATATGTACCTATGATTTGATCTCATTGATCTAGGCCTTGGATGGGATGGTGATGAAAACAACTAAGAAAGGATATATTTGTTGAGGAGTAGTGGTAGTTGTAATGGAGGATGTTGAGATGGTGATTATTATGCCACAATAGGTTTTCTAGTTACCAACACTAGTACTATGATTATAGAGACATAAATAGTTATAGTGGCAAGTGAAAGTATGGGAGGAGGTATAGGCTATTCTTTAGGGAAAGCCTTTTTCACAACCTTTTCAAAGTTGGTCTATAAAAAGACATATTCAAAGAGAACCATGGTGTGATCATATTTTCCAACCTAGTTTTTTATTACTTTGAAGGAATACTCCAGTAGAGGTACTTGGTGGACACACAGATGGTGAAACTATTTTTGGTAGGTTTGTTTGTTTTATGTAGTTTATGTATTTAAGTTTGATAGTGTTAGATATGTATTTATTTTATTATATGTTTTAGAGATATATATATGTTAGAGTTGGTTCTCATGTTTTTAAGGTTCTATAGATAGTTTTTATCTTTTTCCTAGTTTGTCCTTGTTTGGATTTATCTCATATTGGTTAGTTTGACTCGGTTCTTGTTTATCCTTACCTATATATGCAAGGCTTCTCCTTTGTAACATATAAAATTTATTTTATGGATATTATATGATATTGCCTTTGTCTTTGCAAATTATCTTTTCATCTTTTACAAAACTTCTTGTGATGTTTCTATTGTTAATGATTTGGATCTTAGGCTTGGAATGATCTTGTTGACATTCCTTTCATGGTATTAGAATTAGAGGTGTTGCACCCATCCATCTATCAAAAGAATTTCTCAGTGGAGTGGAGGTACATGAGAACCAATTATAACACCTAACAACAAGGCATGATCAATGAACAAATATATATATTTGTTCATTTATCATGCTATTCTTAGGTGTTATAATTGGTTCTCATGTACCTCCACTCCACTGAGAAATTCTTTTGATAGATGGATGGGTGCAACACCTCTAATTCTAATACCATGAAAGGAATGTCAACAAGATCATTCCAAGCCTAAGATCCAAATCATTAACAATAGAAACATCACAAGAAGTTTTGTAAAAGATGAAAAGATAATTTGCAAAGACAAAGGCAATATCATATAATATCCATATATTTGTTCATTGATCATGCCTTGTTGTTAGGTGTTAGAATTGCTTTTCATTTTTTCTAGGTTCTGTAGATAGTTTTTACCTTTTCCTAGTTTGTCATTTTGTGGATTTATCCCACATTGGTTAGTTTGAGTTACTTCTTGTTTATTGTGCCTATATATGCAAGGCTTATCCTTTGTAACATATAGAAGTTATTTTATGGATATTATATGATTTACCTTTGTCTTTATGTAGACACTAAAAAACTACATGTGATGGTTCTAAATGTCAAAATGTCTAATGGACCCTCCTTGAACCTATCAAACCTTAAGTCTAGTTAACCACCTAGTTAACTAAATTCACTAACATACTAAATTAAGCCTTAAACAAAAAATTTTACCAACCCTCTTAACCCACCTTGAGAAAATTACCCATGGACACTCAACCACCAACGGTCAACTTAACCATCAACAGTTAGCCTAATCATTGATGGTTAGGTCTCCACCCTTATAACACATCACTAGATGTGTGTGAGATAATGAGACACAATTTAATATGTTCACCTTATGCAGTGCTAATGAACTTCCAAGCATTATGATCATAACACCAACCTACTAGGGAACCTTCTATCCTCCATCACTCTTTGCATATAAAAGAAGGGGAGTAGGAGGTGAAAGGGTATCCATAATCAATCATCACAAGCACTCTTGCATTTAGGTGTTCAAGTCTTCCAACATTTAGTCTTCCTTTAGAAACTCAAAAATAACAAAAAGAGACATGAACCTCTACTAAATTTTCTTTTGAGGCCAAATTATTTTTACTCTGGTGATATTGCTCCAACCTTTAACCATCAACCAACTAGCAAGCTACATGTATATTCTACTTGTTTTTTGTTTCATTCAATTTCTAACCCGCCCCTTAACCTAATCAAACCTATCTACACCTTGTTTCCTAACTTATATAACCTTAACAAAACCATTGTCAAACCATTCACCTATTCTACAATTTCTCTTTTAGAAACATTCAAAAATCCACAAGCAACCATAAACAGTTAGCACAACTACCTTTCGTCACCCCTAAACACTGACAATTACCCAACCACTAATGGTCAACTTAACTAATGATGGTTCACCCAACCACTCATAGTCATAATGGTATAAAATAATAGTAAGTTATTTTCAACCCCTTACCCATGACCAAACCTAAATTTTTATGTTCCTACCTGTTCATAGACTCTTTTATGATTTTTTGAACCTGACGTCACCCACTTTAGCATGAGTATCGATCCACTTTTACTATATTTATTCATTTTATTTAACAAGCATTCCACTTTCTTCTTGTATTTCATTTCCTTTACTTTATGCAAGTACATTACTTTTATAATTTTCAACTTAATTGTTATCAAGAGTGGATTGATATCCTCCTAGCAAGCTTATGCTTCTTAGATCTAGCTCATGCTAGGCAGTTAACCCAACTATCTTTCTAACAACCCCTTTTTTAGTGTTTTCTCATCTATAGGTTATTTCTTCCAAGCTAAAGAGGATTTCTTGGCATTCATCTAGATTACGTGCACATCACCAACTAGGTATTTCTAGCACACCCTTATTACTAGTTTCTTATCTTTTTCCAAAATTAAAAAAAAGAGTATAAATTAAAAGAAACATTTTGGCACACCCAATGGGACCCTAACATCATCTAGGTGCCCTTTTTATTTCTTCCTTTTTTCTTTACTCATCTAACAAAATCTGAAATTTCTTTTGGGACTAAAATAAATACCTTTCATACATTACTTGATTGTTTGCTTTTAGTTCATATAGTTAACTTAAAGTCAAAAGTAATCAATCATATTTTTCACTCTTGTTATTACACACTTTTACTAAACCACATAATCAATAAACACATCAAAACAAACTTGAGACAAGGCCTGACTAGGATTTCATCACCTACCGGAAAACCTTACCCTTTCTAGCAATCTCACTTAGAGGTCACTACCAAGGGGAGAACTAACTCAGCTCTCTAGTTGAGTATAAACTCTAAAATTTAGTAAAATCACTATGGTGTGTGAAGTGAGTAGGTAGGCCCCAATATAAATCCACATACTAAAGTTCAATATAGATTTATTTCTTTTTAGCACTTAAACACAACATGAAAATAGCCTTATATTTCCTCTTTAGTACCTGATCTACAAACTAAATTTCTTCTTCACACTTTCTAAGTCATAAGCCAAAAGTGATTTAAAAAGAATCCTAAGTTTATAGCACTTCTAGTGTATGTTTGGATTTTCTTGAGTTTATTTTCCTTTTTCTTTCCTTTTGTTTGAGGTGTAAGTTTTCATCATTGTTTTCTTTTCCTCTCATGGTCTTTAATAAATGATAATTAAGGAATCAAACCAACCAGGAACCACTATCTTCCTCTTCCTCTTCTTCCATGGAGTATACCTTAGATGTTGAGATTTCTCCTCATCTTTCTCCCCCTCCTACCATGCCTCAAATAATTATTGAGGGCGATGCAAATTTCACTACCTTCCTCGATAACAATGCCATATCCATCCAACATTACCTTAATACCTTAGCTCACCGTACCCTTATTACTTTAGTTCCTCCTATGGATCCACCTTATGGAATGCCTCCCCCTCTTATGGTTGGAGTTACATCTAACTAGCCTTTGATTACCCCAAGTATCTTATTCTAGCAATATCCCATGTACTACCACCACCAAAACCCAATCCAACATTCGAACAAATAACCAAACACCCCCTACACCCACTAATACCTCCAATATAGGGGCAACCTACCTCTTGTTACCTATACCTTACCTACCATGGGGCTATCTTCTACCACTATTTCCACCATTCCTCTTATCACCACCAACCAACCAATTTCTACCCCTCTTCAAAATTTGGTACTTTCCATACCCCATACCCTTCTACCTATTATCAAAAGAGTTATGACTCAACCCCAACCATCTACCAACACATACATACCTCAAAAATCAACCCATATATATCTCTTAACAAATACCCATGACATCTTACCAATATGTTCCTAATCCATAGGGATACATAGTGCCATCTACTTAACCTTTTGTGCCCATCAACCATTATGTGGCACCATCCTAACCTCCCATGACCACATACCAATATGTGATATCTTCTCAACCTTCCACCTCTTATCTATACATTGAAGCCACCCAACCTCAACAAAACTTACCATCTAATTATAGACCTCCCCAACCTCAAATATATTTAGTTAAGATGCTAATGGATAAAATGTCCAATCTTAAATCCTCTATTTTTGGGGATCATAAACTATTATCATATGATCAAATATTTAATTAACCTATCAATAAATCCATTCTTATTTTATCATATCCTCCTCAATGGGAACTACCCAAGTTTTCCAAGTTTTAAAGCAAGGATGACCCCTAATAACACTTGAGAGCATTTCACCATTCTTTCTATTTGATTGCATATGATGATGCTCTTTTCATTCGTACCTTCCTAATGTCTTGTCTAGACCAACCCTAGATTCGTATAGTTCTCTCACCAAACACTCCATCTTTTCCTTTTCTAAACTTTCCCAAGTCATTTTAGATCATTTCTAAATCAATATATCTAAAAATGTCTCTATTATTGACCTCTAATCCATTAGGTAATTTGATGATGAATCAATTGGTGATTTCATAGCTAGATGGAGAGGTCTCATTAAATAAATTTCTTTGTCCTTACCCCAAATTGAATTGATTGATATTTTATCTTAGGGTTTTGTTGAACATATTTCCCCCACTCTTCAAGTTCAAAATTTTTGAACTTTCTATGAGTCTTTCACCATGGCATAAAAATTATAAATATAAACCATTGATGAGGGTAAATTGAAACTATGAAACAAAAATTCTAGCTTTAAATCTAATGACCCTTCACTAAAACCACCAATCAACCTAACCATCCCAGTACCAAATAAAATAAATCCATCAATTTGGTTGTACTTAAAACCACTCCACCATTAGCTATTAACTAACCCAACCCAACCAATTCCTCTAACTCTTCCAACCAGCCAAAACAAAACCAAAACTAAGTTACCCCAAAATAATATACTTTGATAGGGGAGTCTTATGCTTTAGTTTTGGATAAACTACTCAAATTAGACATCATAAAAATTCCACCAATAAAACCTCCCCAATAATTTGATGCCTCTTGCCCTACACCCAGTTGGTATAATGAGAATGATCTTTGTGCTTACCATTGTGTCATTAGACATGATGTTAGTAGGTGAAATATCATTGAAAATATTGTCTAAAATATGATTGATAGGGAAAAATAGTGTTTGATAATCCCAATGCACCCCAAAATCAGTCCCTTGACATCTTTCATAAACCCTTTCCCAACCATGCCCTTTCTACCAACTATGATGAAAATAAACCATAATCATCTCTTGCTCATGAGGTCCATATGGTTAATGTCACTATTAGTGAACCTATCATTGATAAGACCATTACCTCATCTAATCCTTCCTTCATTCCACTTATTAATGTGGTGGATTCACCTTATATTCCTTTGGACATCCAAACATAGGAATTAACCTCCCCTCTTTTTTTACTTGATGAGACCATGAACTTATCCACTTCTTCTTTGATAGAAATACCAAAGAATGGAACCATTGCTTCAACCACATCTTCACCCACTCCACCTATTGAAGTGTTCAAATTACCTACCATTCCTTTGGACATCCAAACAAAGGCAGTAACTATCTCCATCCCTTCACTTGAGGCCATCACACCTTCCTCACCTATCTTACAAACACCCATTATTTCTTTAAAAACCATCCTAAATGAAGAGATTATCTTACTTACACCATCCATGAAGGATTCATCCTACCAAACCTTGGAGCCATCCATCAAGAACATAGGTGAAGAAACCATCCCCTGACCTCCACCCATGGGCTTAACTTTTGAAACTAGTGACCAAGGGATCAAAACCATTTAAAAGCCTTTTTCTAGATTGGTCCAAAATCTAGAGTTTACTTCACAACCTAATCTATATAGAGCCACTTTTTTGGCATCATCATTGCCTCCCTTACCAAAACAAACAAAAACCCTTAACTTCACTTGCATCTACCATCAAACCTATCATTATGCCTCTTTAAACAAACCCATAAATAATATAAGATTTTTTTCTAAACCTAGCCTAACTCACCCATCTTTGAAGTTGGACTTAACCCCTTATAGTACATAAAATAAAACCCCAACCAAACTAACTAGGAAGGTAGAAGAACCTAAGAACCCACCTCAAACTAGACCTATACCACTTCCTTCCCACCTACCTTCCATCATTGAACCCCATCCCTCTACTATCCCCATTACATATTCCTCATCTAGTAAACCTTATCCTTTTAATCTACCCACACCTACTACCAAATCATCGAAATCCCCTTCATTCTTAACTACACCAACTACCTTTACCTTCCTACCTATCACCAAACCTTCACCCTCCACATCTAAATATTCCACCTCCAAACCAACCATAACCAAACAATCCTATAACTAAAACCACCTACCAAAACCATTCTACCACCTCCAATATCCATAATGAAGCCTACTCCTAGGAAGGCTCCCACTCTTAAAACCAAAAACACAACACCGTCAACACCTTTAATCGAATCTTATTCAACCATTCTACAAATATTGTTGAAAACCTCTTCTTTAACCTTACCGCCCATCAAGAATTTTGACCCTTCACATCTTAAACTATCATGGTTCAATGAAAATTTGATTTGCTCATACCATAGGACTCCTAGACATGATACACAGAATTACAAAGCTCTTCAAACACTTATACATAACTTATGGGATGAGGATGATCTATTATAAGATGAACTTCCCTTCATCTCACTACCAACCCAATCACCAACTCAACCCATCCAATGTTTACTTACCCCTCCACTCTCATTTAAAATTGAGGAGGAACTAAATAAATCACCTAGCCCAACACCTCCCTTAATCCACATGATCCATATGGTTACCTAATCTTGGGCTCAACCAAAGGATAAGGGAAAGCAAAAGTGTTCATACCATGGACCTACCCTTCTACCCCTCAACCTTCCAAATGAAACCAAGCACCATCACCTTTATCTTCACCTTCTCCAAAACCCATAATATTTATTTTGGGTGCCTCACCTTATAACCCTTATGAAACCATCTAGTCAGTAGTTTTAAAAAAACTTCACCAAACACTAGTGAAGATGATCCTTTATGAACTAATCAACACCTTGCCCCATCACTACCAAGAATTGATAGAGGCCTTTTAATATGTAGTGGTTCGACTAGAATATCCATAACCTCTTGTATCCTTTGTCAGAGCCCTTCAACTTTCTACTTTCATAGGATTTGGAAATACCTTATATCCATTTTGAAGATCCTAATCCTCCCCTCTTCATCACAGTATACATCAATCAAACCCACATCAAAAGGGTGATGATTTATGAAGGAGATATAATCAACATTATATCTTCCTATGCCTATGACAAACTTAAATTGCCTAAGAATATCATGTCAAAAAATATAATGGTCCTTTACCCCTTTAATGACACTATGGATACTACCTTGGGGACAATTATCCTCCACATTTGCTTGGGACCTCACACCATTCCCAAACTCTTTTACATTTTATAGGGTGAGTTCTAATACAATGTTTACTTATATTCCCTTGGATCTATTCCATGATTTGTGTCCCATCTACCTTATACCTATGTGTCAAATTTAAATATGAAGGTCAAGTTGTTACCATAAGTGCTGACCCTAGTCCTTTTGCCTCATGCAATATGACATATCAACCCAATAATTTTCTTCTTCCTCCTTCATCCACATCATAAACAACCAACAAAAAAAACACCTCATCAACCAAAACTAACATCTGTACCCCTACCATCGATGAGGCTTAAACTAGCTCATCTATCCGTTCTTCCTAGATCCCTATAGAGGATCCCTTAGAACCCATGTTCTAACATCTCTCACTTGAGGAGTATCATATTTTAGCTTTGGATGATTTCCCTACTTCTCAAGAGTATGGAAAATTCACCCATGATCTTAGTTATGAGCCCAACATTAGAACCATCATCCCTTTAGGCCTCCCAACTATCAAACCAACTTAATTTAGGGGGGGGGGGGTTGATCATCCACTTATTTCTTCCACTAATACCTCTACCATCTTCCCATTTACCTCTAACTTCTCTTATCTTGACAAATTAACATATGCCAAACTATACTTTCAAAAGTGTACCTAGAAGGGATTTGGCCTAGGCATTATGAGCATGGACCTCATGAGTTACCTACCATCAAAACTTAGAAACCTCATTATTTATTTGGTCTTGGGTTTGTACCACTAGAAGAACCCACCTAACCTAAACCCATGACCACCATCAATGAGGATATACCATCCTCACCAACCCCATCTCCTTCAAAGTCTAAGGATTTTGATATCATTCCATCTAACTTTTTGTTTTATCAATACTATTTATTTGGGCCCACTGACTTATCAAAAGGATGAACAAACTAAAACTCTTCCTCTCATTCATCCTGAAATGGTAGAAAATGATTCTCCTACCATTAACACCATCCAACATTGGGATGATGATTCCATTCTCACCTACCTCAATGGAGGGGATTCTTCTATCCAAAAATCCCTTCCTCCTAAGAACCAAACCATGCTAAATGAATCAATCATCGATGTCAACTTGGGTACTCAAGATAACCCTCACATTGTCAAGATTGGACAATCCTTATATTTCATGGAGTAAAAAGATTACCCTTCTTTACTTTGTGACCATCGCATAACATTTTCTTGGTCCTATCAGGATATGTCTAAGATTGACCCTTATATTTCCCTCCACCACATTTTCACTCATCCTAATGCTAAGCTTGTTCAACAAAAGCTTCATAGGATGCACCCTCTCATTACCCTTCTATTCAAAGAAGAGCTTCAATAGCTCTTATCTGTTGACTTCATCCAACCCATAAATTATCCTCAATGGGTTTCTAACATCATTCTCATTACCAAACCCATAGGGGGACTTCTCCTTTGTATCAAATTTTGTGACCTTAAACTTGCTTGCCCAAAGGATGACTTTCCTTTACTTAGCATTGACCAACTTGTTGATCTTACAGCTAGACATAAGATATTATCTCTCATGGATGGTTTCTTTAGATATAATCAAATCTTGATTTACCTTAAATATCAGCATAAAACTTCTTTCATCACACTATGGGGAACCTTTTTTTATAGGGTCATGCCATTTGGTTTGAATAACACTGGAGCAACCTACCAATATGTGATGACCTACATCTTCCATGATCTAATCCATAAAATCATGGAAGACTACACAGATGATGTCCTTTGCAAATCTAAACATCATAAGCATCACCTAGCCATTATCACCATCATCTTCAAATGCTTAATCCACTTCCATGTTAGACTCAACCCCAAAAAATGTATTTTTAAGGTCCTTTCTAGAAATCTTCTTGGCTTTATCATCTATTTTTGAGGAATTGAAGTAGACCCTACCAAAGTCAAAGCAATCTTGGAGATGCCTCCTCCAACCCACCTTAAGCAACTTTTCATTATATAGGGGAAGCTCCAATCCATTAGTCACTTCATCTCTCAAATATTGGATAAATGTCAACCTTTTCACCATCTCATTAATAAAGACACATCTTCCAAGTGGAATAAAGACTAACAATAAGCATTTGATTCACTAAAAGAATGCCTTCTTTCTCCACCTATTCTTACCCCACCTAAATAAGATCAAACCTTCTATCTTTACATATCCACCACTGACCATTATTTAGGGGTAAGACTCGCTCACAGTGATGAATAACACAAAGATCAAATTGTATACTACATAAGCCAAACACTTATAGAGTATGAGATTCAGTACACCCTGTTGGGTGAATATTTTGTCACTAGCTAATTGATGGGAAAAATAGGTCATTTCAACCACAACATAAGGAGATTGATTGACTAGATGTGTAGGTTTACCACATCAAAAAGGGACAAATCTCTCCTTTCATCAAGGGGAGGTTCCCTATAACTATGAGACACTATATACTATATATATAAGCTAAAATTAACATTCAGGGGTAAGAAAACACCATCCATCTCTATTTTTTTAGAGATGATTTTCATAGACAAGGAGAATTTTGGTAAAAACACTGAAGGCACTTCTCTTCTTTCAGAAGTGGTCTATAATAGTCAACAAGAATTATTTCTAGTAGTGAAAATTAAATGAAATAGGGCGTAACAACCAGTAGAATGAAGTGTAGCACAAAGTCTCCACCTCAACTACCACAGAGTGAAATATGAAGGATAATGGGGGCACAAAGTCATCCCAAGATCCTTTACATAGAAACAAACTAAAAACACACACATTGAAGATAATTGTGGCAGCTCAAAGTCTTCCCACATTTGGCTTTAGGACACCTTCTAGGTTACTTCCACTAGTTCTGCTTATTTAATTAAATGGAAAAGAATGCATTCACAAAATAGACATAAGAATAATTTCATCAAAACAAAAGTTATTCTAGCACAAAGTCTAAAAGGTCACTTGTTTTCTCATTTAAATAAAGAAATATGATTAACAATCTGAGCTCAAAGTCTCAATTATCACCTTTCAATTTGGGCATAGTTTTGCTTCTATAACTGAGAGATCTCACCTGTGACTAAAATAAAATATTATAATATATAGTAGCCAAGAAAGACTTGGTGCTTTATTTCATGGAAATGCCCATGCTACATTCAATGCCTTAAATGCATTTTTAGTTCTATCAAGGGACCATGCTAGAACATGGCATCGGCCTTGACTTTGGTGTATAGAAACATCTCAAATGTCTTCTCTTCAGTTTGGGTAATTTGGTCTATCTCTAGATATGTACATGGTTTTCCACTCACTTTTATTCAAAGGAATAAAAATAGGTCATGCCTTTTAATGTTTGCATGATTAGATGTCTACTTGATGGATAGTTCCACCTACTAGAATAACTCTATTATAGATATTTCAGTATCTCTTGTAGCTTTCCCTCTTTCCTATTGCAATTTGAGCTCTCAAGCTATCTTCTTACCTTCAACATGCTCTTTCAATTTCTTTCTTTAGCTGTTCACTAAGTTTTATTCTTCAAGTTCCATTCCATTTTTGAAAATAAATGGGCATTTCATTACCTTGAATTTGACATCCATGGGGACATCACTAGTTGTTTATTGATTGAACCATATTGAACCTTGAACCTTTGAACCATGAGAGTTCATTGGTTCAATGGTTTAATGGTTTAGGTGGTCCTATCAGCTCCTTAGTTCAATCACTTCTTTCCTTCAATTTCTTTCTTTTCTCTTCGGTTAAATCTTCCCTGAACCTTTGAAATTCTTTAAACCTTTAAACCTTTGAAATTTGAACCATTTTGGTTCAAAGTTCAATGGAACATTCTCTTTCTCAAAATCCTTTGGTCCTTCAAAGTTTTTGGATCCTTTTCTTTTATGTTGAACTCATTGAATCTTTGAACTTTGAACTCTTTTGAGGTTCAATCGGTTCATTAGTTCATTCTTTGTTCTTTGAATCCTTTATTTTTCTAAGTCTTTCAAACTCCTCGAAGGGAAGGTGTCCCTTCAAGCCTTGAGAATGGTTCATTTCATGGTCACCAAGAGTCTTCCGCAAGGGTACCTGCCCTTTGGGGTCTTTCGAGTGGCCTTGTTCTTCAAATCCTTCAAACAAAAAGTCTAAAGGAAATCCTTTAGACATTTTGTCTGAAGGAAATCTTTCCTCTACCTTTGCCACTTTTTGTCAGGCCTTTCAACATTCTTTTAGACAAAATGTCTGAAGGAATTCCTTCAAACATTTTGTCTGAAGGATTTCTCTTGTGAAATTTTGCCATGAAAAATATTTCTGAAATATTTCTTTTTGTTCCTTCTGATTGAACTAAATGATTGAACCAATAATGGTTCAATTGTTCAATGGTTCAATACTATGTTTTGCTCATTCAATTGACCACTTAAACTAACTACTTTGAACCATTTGATTGAACCAACTCTTTGAACTTTTATTGAAATCATTGAACCTTGAACCTTTGAAGTATTTTGGTTCAAGGTTAAATGGTTCAATGGGTTAAATCTTTCTTCTTCGAAGCCTTCTTTCTTTTAAGTCCTTTGAAGCCATTAAACTTTGAACTTGCTGAAGCACTTAACTCTTTTAAGTCTACCGATGTCATTGAACCTTTGAACCCTTGGAGGTGGGGTTCAATGGTTCAATGGTTCAATCTTTTTTTTAAAATCTCACTGATGAATCTTTTGATTGAACCTCGGCATTGAACCAACCTTGAAAATGCCTAAGTGTTGGAACTTCTTTCTGAGAAAGCCTACTTGTTGAACCTGTGAGTTCTCTAGATGAGAAGACTCTAATAATTGAAGAATTTGAATACTCAAAACATTTTTGAGAAGGGAAGAGAGAATTTTGGTCTGCAAGACCCAAAATCGTTGATATGTTGTCCTCAAAGACAAGTGATGGATTTTGGGAACAATAGCTGGCTCCAGTTGGGGAACTTCCATCGATTATAAAAATAATCAAAGGGAGTAGAAACTAGAATCTCCAGTGCCTTCAAGTATGCTATTGGGCTATGGAGTCATGTTACCCAAAAAATAAAGGTGCCAAAAAGAAATGAAAATGAGAATCACAAAATAGAACTAAAGACTATATAAAAATTATACATATGTATAAATGATGTTATCTAATACTTCAAGAATTGAAGTGATTTAGATGCTACCCATTGTGAGGTAGAGAAAAGGGTGTGCCATCTTGATATTTCAATAAGAAACTATTTTCACCATTGAGCTAATGAATAGCAAATGGGCCTCTCTATAGGGAATCAAATTTTCCATGCATTCCCTTTGGTTCTCTTCTCTTGTCCCATAACAGAACTTGATATCCAATCTAGAAATCATGGGTTTTTGCTTTCTAATTGAAGAGATTCTTCTCTAGACTTTGATGTGTAGTGATTTAGTCTGCTACCATAGTTCACTACTCATCTAGCTCGATTAGGCACATGATCCTTTTGTCGATGGAGCTTTCATATGTCTAAATTTTTATCGCCTTTACCAATTTTAGTGCTGGCAATTCTAAGGTGATTGGTATCTTTGAATTGAGACCATATAAAAGTTGGAATGGTGACATAGCTATCACCCTCTTAAGTGTAATTCTATCTACCCATAAAGCATCAACTAATGATTTATGCTAAGTTCATTGGTTGTCATCCACTAGCTTCCTAATGATGGTCACCAGGTTCTTATTGCTCGGACTTTCTTGGCCATTCCCTTGTGGAAAATAATCAAAGGAGTGGGAAAGGGTAATCCCATAATAAAAATAGAATTGAGTGATCTCATGAGAAGAGAAATAGGCTACATTATCTGTCACAATCTTGGTTAGGACCCCAAACCTAGAAATGATGTTTTCTTTGAGGAAAATTCATACTACTTCTGAAGTATCATGCTTGGATGGAATAGCTTCCACCCATTTTATGAAGTAATCCATGGCTATGAGGACATAATCATGTCCAGTGCTTGAATATGGGTTTACAACACCAATGAAATTGATTCCCCATTGCTAAAATGGCTCTTCTAGTACCACTAGCTTAAGAGGAAAAGTAGCTAACTTGGGTCTTCCAACAAACTATTGTACAGTTCACATTTTCATACCCATTTTTATGTATCTTGAAATAGATGAGGCCAATAATACCTGACTTTTAGAATCTTATGGGTAGTTAAAAGCATAGAAAAATGTCCTCCAAAGGCCAGATTATGGAAGGACTCCAAAAGTTGATTATGTTTCTCTTTATCAACGCAATGAAGGAACACTCCATCGAGGTTCCTCTTATATAAATTGTTGTCCCACATGATAATATTGACAGCTTTTAACTTGATAGTCCTCTTTTCTTAATGAGACAAGTGAGTTGGACACTCACCATAAGTAAGGAAATGAGCAAAACTCAAATACCACTCATTCGTGGTGGAGATAAAGAGGACTTTTGGCATGTCTTCAATTTCTACTTCTTCTGGTCTATTATCAGTAATCAATTGGTAGAGACCCCTTCCCCACACAAGATTTATTAGTTTTATTATAAGATCAAACTCTTAGATTATAGCAATCCAATTGCCCCTTTTGGTTCCAAACTCTTACTGAGTTAAAATGGATTTGATTGTGGTATCAGGAACCAGGTCAATAACATGTGAATTCAAGATGTAAACATGGAAGGCTTTACTACCTTTACCACTACATAAACATGCTTCTCTAGATTTGAATATTTTAGTTCATGAGCTTTGAGAGGATAGCTCATGAAGGATATGGGAGATTCCACACCTTCTTTGTTTTGTTGAACCAGAATTGATAAGAGTGTGTGCTCAAAAGCATAACTTTACATTGTGAAATCTTTGGTATAATATGGACAAACCATAATTGGGGCATGGGTGATAGCTATCTTGATGTCTTGAAATGCCAATTTGCCTTCTTTAGTCTAGTTGAAAGTGGCCTTTTCCTTCATCATATTTACAATATGGTGAGTCTTCTCTGCAAACTCAGGGATGAACCTTCATAAAAAATTTACCTTTCTAAAGAAAGAGTGAATTACAGTCTTACTTGTGGGTAGAGTAAGCTCCTAAATGGATTTGAATCTTTTTGAGTCAATCTTTATGCCTTCTTAGGATACAATTTGTCTGAGAAGTTTCCCTTTAGTAACTCCAAACATAGACTTCTTGGGATTTCGAGAAATATCATTTTGGTGACATCATTCTAGCACTTGTTGTAAATGGCACACATGATCAGGATGATGCTTGGAAAACACTATTAAATCCTCAAGGTACACCATTATGAACTTACCCATTTCATCTTTGAAAGCAAGGTTTATTGCTCTCTAAAAAGTGGCACCAGCATTTATCAGGCCAAATGGCATTCTTCAATATGCAAAAGTGCCCCAAGGCATGGTGAAGGCAGTCTTATGTTGGTTTGCTTCACCAACTTCCACTTGATTGTACCCTGAGAAGCTGTCTAACATTGATAACATCTTTGAACTAGTCACCATCTAAAGTAATTGATCCATGATGGGTAGAGGGTAATTATCCTTTAGGGAGGATTGATTCAAATTCCTAAAGTCCATGCAGAGGTGAATTTCACCATTCTTTTTTCTCATAGGTACTATGTTTACAATCTATGTGGAATAATGGATTGGAAAAATTATTCTAGAGTTTAGCATTTTTTGTATTTCAAACAAAATAGTACCTAATATCTTTAGATTATACTACTAAGATTTATGCTTATAAGGTACTGAATCACTATTGAGAGGAATTTCATGGAAAATTTCTTCAGGCTTGAGCAACTTCAGATCATCATAGGAGTACACCAAAATATCCTTGTAATGGTGAAGCAGGTCAGCAAATTTGAGTTTTTCCTTTGGAGTGCAACACTTCCCAATGTTAACCATCTTGGGATTTTCCTTGGTACCCAAATTTATCTAATCAAACTCCTGGGAGGATCTTGAATCCATTTGTTGTTGTTTGATGAACATATCATGCTTGTCAAACAACTTCTCAAGGGAAACCAATCATTTGGGAATTTTATTCCCCTTTAGTTGTAGGGATTCTTCCCCTGAGTCTAAACTTGCTTTCTGAGCTGATTTGCATTTTTGAGGCTCACCACCTTCAAAGTGAAGCTGTACAAAGCTATCTTTTTATTCTAAAAATGTGATGGTTTGGTGGTCACCATTGAACACTTACCAATGATTGGCATTGTCAGGCACACTTGGTCAAAAGACTAGTTCGATAGTGTACCTATTTCCCTTAAAATCTAAGTGAAGAACCAAAAGAGTTGTAGAAATAACTAATGTGTTAGCTCAGTCATTGAATTCCTTGGGTACTGTAGAGATACTAAAAGCATCAAAGCTTTCAATTTGATCCCAAACTAGATTGTGGTAATGGCACAATCTCTCATTTTTGGTTTGGTACAGGTTCTTGACCTAGCAAACCACTAGCTTAGCATCTCCTTTGGCATGAAGGAGTTTGACGCCCCTATCTTGAGCAGCCTTTAGACTGAGTAACAGAGATTTATATTCATTAGTGTTGTTGGTGTTATTGAACTACAACTTATATGAAAAAGGAAAAATATATCCTAGAGGAGATATCAACATAATCTCAACTCTAGAACTGGTAGAGGAATAGTTGCCATTAAATTCCAGAATCTAGACATCATCAAAAACTAATTTTTCTTTAGATTTTTCTTCATTTAGAGGAGAGGATTCCTTTGGGATTGTGATGTGCTCTATATTAAATCTTACGTTGTTTTGTCTGAACAAATTTTTAGATTGTCATCTTTAGAAGCTTCATTAGATGCCACATGAACCTCCTCCATGGATAAGAAGTAATTACCCATGCCTGAAGACTCAAATAGAATTTGAGCTTTAGGCGCTAATGTTTGACTGACCACATATTTTGTTTCCTTCTCATGGAGTAATCTCTACATGACACCTTTGACCAGGATCCTCACCTCAAATAGGTCCATACTTAATTCACCACCAATGTCCTTGCAAAAATTTTACCCAAAAAGAATGTTGTATGAGGCTAGAACATTGGCCACCAAGACTGTCATCTTGATTCTCTTGTCTGAGAATGCTACAAATGCAAATTGGGCATCCTTTATTTGTCTTAGTAGTGGCACTTGTTTGTTCTCCATGGAGAATCATCTCCCAAATGTCTTGGTTAGTGTGAGACCAAGACATTCTACCACTTTAGCAAGCATGAAATTTTTAGATGCACCTGAGTCTATGATACAATTGTTCAGCTGGTGTCCATTTATCAGTAGGGAGACATAAAATGGTTCTATCTTCCTGGGAGTAGTAGGAGGAGTAATGACAAGGTTATTCTAGGTGGATGTGGGAATCACCTTTGGAATAGCTGGTCCTATAGAGATAGTTTTATTCTTTACATAATGAACCAACTTATCCAATTGCTTAGGGTTGGATTGTAGGAATTCAAATTTAGACATTTGAATTTTAGTTTTCTTGACATGGTCAATTATGTCAAATATCTAAAATGAATTAGGAGTAGGGGAAGGAAGTTCATCCTTCTAGTTTTATGGGAGTGTAGGACTGATCTATGAATTTAAAGCAGAAGGTGTAAGAATGTTTGGGGTACTTACTTTTTTAGTGATTACCAGGTCCTTTGATTGAAAAGGTAGAGTAGTCCCCCATTTAGCAATTGAAATTGTTGGTTGAGATCGCTCCCCTAACTTTCTCTTATCAGCTTGCTAGGTTGACTAGTTCTGGGACCCGGTAAATACAGTGTATGATCCATTAAATGCTTCACCTTTACTTATAGGTTCATCCTAGTAATTTAGGAAACCAATGTTAGAGTCACCAACTAATTCTTCTTGGTCTGCCATAAAGAGATCAACATCATATTATGGCTTCAACTAAGGCTAGAAGGAAAAATTAGATTCTATTTTGAGATATCTAACTGTTGAGTTGGTTGGAGTTGATTCAATAGCAAATTTCCTCTGAGGGGGAGGAAGATGATTTAGTTACCCTTGATTCTTGGTATCATTGCCTTTGTATGACTGGTTGGGAAATGTCCTCCTTGGTATATCTCGGTATGAAGGAAGAGCAGACATCCCTTACGCCATTTGCTTTTTGAGAGCTAGCAACTCATTTACCAACCTCTACACCATTGGATTAGTGGTACATGTAGATGAATATTTAGAATATGAAGAAGATTTACCTCTGTTAGTATCTCTCCTTATCTTCCCCACCAATATGAGATCATCTTCCACCTCAGTATCTAAATCCTATGCTACAACAAGGTCTATGTGGTCAGCATGTCTCAAAAAAAACATACTTCAGGTAACTGAGAGTTGATGAAGAAGCATTTGAGATTCTTAGCTATTGGTTGATCAATGGTAGGGATCTTATTCCTTAGCTTGTCAAATTTGGTGATGAAATCCCTCATTGGTTCATGAGGTTCTTTCTTCATTTGTGTGAGTTGGGCTAGCAGGGCATGCGCATCTTCTACAGGCTTGAACCTGGCTTCAAATTTGGCTTTGAGAGTGTTCCAGTCAGTCACTGACTAAGCCTATAGATGGTAGAACTAGTCTAGATCAACACCTTGTAATGTCTCTATGAATAGCCTGACTACTACATCTTCATACTCTACACCTATCACACCATAGGTTATGTTGAAGGCTGCAATATGTTCATCAAGATGAACTCTCCCATCACCAAAGAATTTAGGGAAACTTTTCCTTGAACTGTGTGGTAGCTCATGTAGAGGTGGAGATAAATTGAGTGGGCCAAAAGAGTTACCCCAAGGGCCTTAAACCACCATGATTTGATTACTGAAGGGAGGGATAACAAATGTCTGAGGGGTATGTATTGACAAAGCTCTGCTAACAGTAGAAATGGACACCTTGCCTGGTAATAAAGACCTAATTTTTGTAGGAGGAAAAAACTTGGTTCACTGAAGGTGAGATGGTGAAGGGAAAAGATCAAAAACACTTTGTTTTACCAACTCAAATACAGGGTCAGCAATACCTTTAGCTCTCTAGCTTTGAGTATATCATGGATCTGCCAAAGTGTAAAGTAAAAATGGAAAAGAATTGGCACTACTTTGATTTGAAGCTTGACGCTTCAAACTATGTGTTATTCCCTAGTGGATTCACCAAAAAACTATTGGGTGAATATTTTGTCACCAGCTAACTAATGGGCAAAATAGGTCATTTCAACCATAACATAAGGAGATTGATCAGCCAGATGTGTAGGTTTACCACATCACAAGGGGACAAATCTCTCCTCTCATCAAGGGGAGGTTTCCTATAACTATGAGGTGCTATATACTATATATAAGCTAAAAATAACACTCATGGGTAGGACAACACCATCCATCTCTCTTTTTTTAGAGATGATGTTCACAAACAAGGAGAATTCTAGTGAAAATATTGAAGGCACTTCTCTTCTTTTAGAAGTGGTCTGTAGTAGTCAGTAGGAATTCTTTCTGGTAGTGAAAAGTAAATGCAACAAGGCATAGCAACCAGTAGAATGAAGTGTAGCACAAATTTTCCACCTCAACTTCCAAAGAGTGAAATACAAAGGACAATGGGGGCACAAAGTCATCCTAAGATCCTTTACATAAAAACAAACTAAAAACACACACACTAAAAATAATTGTGGTAGCTCAAAGTCTTCCCACAGTTGGCTTCAAGACACCTTCCAGGTTACTTCCACTAGTTCTACTTATTTAATTAATTATAAAAGAACGCATTCAAGAAATAGACATAATAATAATTTCCTCAACAACACAAGTTATTCCAACACAAAGTCTGAAAGGTCACTTGTTTTCTCATTCAAATAAAGAAATATGATTAACAGTCTGAGCTCAAAGTCTTAGTAATCACCTTTCAATTTGGGCAGAGTTTTACTTCTATAACCAAGAGATCTCCCCCTATGACTAAAATAAAAGATTAAAATATATAGCAGCCAAGAAAGACTTGGCACTTTGTTTCATGGAAATGCCCATGCTGCATTCAATGCCTTGAATACATTTTTAGTTTTGTTAAGGGGTCATGCTAGAATAGGGTGTTAGCCTTAACTTTTGTGTACAAAAACATCTCAAATGTCTTCTCCTCAGCTTGGGTCATCTAGTTTGTCTCTAGATATGTACGTAGCTATCCACTCATTTTTATTCAAAGGAAAAAAAATAGGTCATGCCTTTTAATGTTTGCATGATCAGATGTCTACTTGGTGGACTATTCCACCTACTAGAATAACTCCACTATAGATATTTCAATATCTCCTATAGCTTTCCCTCTTTTTTATTAAAATTTGAGCTCTCAGGCTATCTTCTTACCTTTAGCAGGCTCTTTCAGTTTCTTTCTTCAGTTGTTCATTGAGTTTTGTTCTTCAGGTTTCACGCCATATTTAAAAATAAATGAGCATCTCATTACCTTGAATTTGACATCCATGGGGACATCACTAGTTACTGATTGCTTGAACCACATTAAACCTTGAACCTTTAAACAATGAGAGTTCATTGGTTCAATGGTTCAATAGTTCGGGTGGTCCTATTGGCTCCTTGGTTCAATCGCTTCTTTCCTTCAATCACTTTCTTTCTTCTTCAATTGAAGCTTCCCTGAACCTTTAAAATTCCTTGAACCTTTGAAATTTGAACCATTTTGGTTCAAATTTAAATGGTTCATTCTCTTTCTCAGAATCCTTTGGTCCTTTGAAGTTTATGGATCCTTTTATTTTCTGTTAAACTCGTTAAACCTTTGAACTTTGAATTCTTTTGGTTCAAGGTTCAATCTGTTCATTGGTTCATTCTTTATTCTTCAAATCCTTTATTTTTCTAATTATTTTAATCTTCTCAAAAGGATGGTGTCCCTTTAGGCCTTGAGAATGGTCCATTTTGTGGTCATCGAGAGTCCCCCGCAAGGGTACCTGCCCTTCAGGGTCCTTCGAGCGGCCTTTTTCTTCAAATCCTTCAGACAAAAAGTCTGAAGGAAATCCCTTGAATTTTTTTTTTGAATAAAATCTTTCCTTTGCCTTTGCCACTTTCTATCAAGCCTTTCAACATTCCTTCGGACAAAATGTACGAAGGAATTCCTTTAGACATTTTGTCTAAAGGATTTCTCTTGTGAAATTTTGCCATAGAAAATCTTTCCAAAAGATATCCTTTTGTTCCTTCTGATTAAACCGACTGATTGAACCATTTGATTGAACAAACTCATTGAACCAACAATGGTTCAATGGTTTAATGGTTCAATACTATGTTCTACTCATTCAATTGATCGCTTGAACCAGCTGCTTTGAGTCATTCATTTGAACCATTCGATTGAACCAACTCTTAAAACTTTTATTGAACTCATTAAACCTTAAACCTTTGAACCATTTTGGTTCAATTTTCAATAGTTCAATGGGTTAAATCTTTCTTCTTTGAAGCCTTCTTTCTTTTAAGTCCTTTGAAGCCGTTAAACATTGAACTTGCCGAAGCGCTTAACTCTTTTAAGTCTACCGATGTCGTTGAACCTTTGAACCCTTGGAGGCAGGGTTTAATGGTTCAATATTTTTTTTGAAGCATGCTGATGAATATTTTGATTGAACCTCAACATTGAACCAGCCTTGAAAATGCCTATGTGTTGGAACTTCTTTCTGAAAAAGCCTGCCTGTCGAGCCTGTGAGTTTTGTACATGAGAAGATTCTAATAATTGAAGAATTTGAATACTCAGAACATTTTTTGAGAAGGGAAGAAAGAATTTTGGTCTATAGGACCCAAAATAGTTGGTATGTTGTCCTCAAAGACAAGTGATGGATTTTGGGAACAACACACCCATATCAAGAAACTTTCCCTCTCCTTAGTCTTTATGGCTTCTAAAATTCATCATTACCTTCTTAATCAAAAAACCTATGTCATTGCTAACACTAACCCACTCAAGTACATGCACTCTAAACCATACCAAAACTAGTGTATGGATAAGTGGCTCATGCTTTTATTTGAGTTTGATCTTGAGTTCCTTCATCAATAATCAATTAAAGGGAAAGCCATTATTGACAAATTTTCCAAATATCCTTTACCAAAAAACTAACCACTTCCTCTTGCATTTCTTAATGAGTCCATCATGACTCTTTCTCAAGAGGACCCTAACTACAAAATGACCATGTTCTTTGATGGCTCCAAATGCTATAATGGTGGGTGTGCTAGAGTTATCCTCATTCCCCTTAATGGAAAACCTCTTCCTCTCTCCTTTAATATTGAATTTTAATTCACTAACAATGTGGTTGAGTATGAATCCCTAGTCATAGGTCTCCAAACTACTTTATCCTTGGGAATGAAGACCATTTGTGTCTTTGGTGATTCCCAAATTATAGTCAACTAGGTCAACAGATCATACCAATGTAAGAATGATGTCTTAAAAAATTATAAATAATTTGTAAACATACTCTAAACATCATTCAATCATTACCTTATCCAGGCTATTCCATTATCTACCAACAAGTTCAAAGATACAATAGCTTCCCTTACTTCCCAAATCCCATCTAAACCTATCGAGTCTAAACTCTTTGTTACCATCCACCATTTTATCACACCGTCATATATCCATTCCACCCTTTCTACTATTTTTAATATAGAGAAATCTCCATCTTACATATGGTATGAACAAACCTTCAACTACATCAACCTTGGCATCATTACTCATAATCTCTCTAGGAATGTCTGAAGAGCCTTTGTTTGGAGTACCTCTCATTACACCATACTACGGGGAATCCTTTACAAGTGTGTCTTTTATGGCCTCCTTTTTTGTTGCCTTCATAGTCATGAAGATTCCCATGCTATTAGAGAAATGTGTGATAGAGTTTATAGGGGACACTTTAGTGGTTTAACTATCACTAAATGTATCCTTTTCCTTGGTTACTATTGGTCTTCCCTCAACCATGACTATTGTGATTTTGTAAATAAATGTGTTAAATGTCAAAAACACACAAATTTATATCATGCATCTTCCCATGGCTCTACCCATGGCATGGTTCTCATGGATACTTTTCATCTCTAATTAGATAAAATACCATGATCATTTATCTCTGAAAACTACCCATTTTACCTAATATTACCTTTTTGTGCTAAAATTTTTACCCTCATAAAGTTAAAATTCTAAGCCTAATTAGACTTGTCCATGTCTAAAACCTAGCATATCAAAATAATTGGGATACCAAAATATCATTTGGTTCATATATCTCTAGAATTATAGATTTCTCCTTTAAAGGACAATTGTACGCAAAACTAAATTTCTTGAAAGATATATTGCTTCCTTAAAGGATAACTACCAAACATACACACCCAAACATAAACCACTCCCTTGAAGGATGGCTAAGTAAAATGGGTCAAAATCAATCATTTGAAGCTTCCCACATCAATCATCTTCACAAACCTTTCAAAAAAGAAGCAATAAACAAAAGATCTTATATCAAAATCAGAATATGCTATCCCAAGAAAGTTGCAATCAACTTTCATATCTAGCATTAGTAAACTTCCTGCATCAATCAGTCTACACTTAGAATTATGACATGGACTTGTCTATTTGGTTCTTAGATAACCTATAGAAGGAGAAAACTAACCCACATAAGGTTACCTTACCTACCAATCCATCTACCTTTTTACCTACCACCTATCTCCCCTTTATACCATTTTTTTATCAAGGGGTTATGAGCTTACTTAACACAATGTGATCAAGATACCTTTTTAATCAACCAAAGCATGCTAATGTGAAGCATTAAAAAGGATTAGGTTTCATAAGACAATATAACTTTCATTTTATTAGGTATTTACCAATGAAAAGGCATCATGATTTTTCTTCACCCTCTTATCATTGGTTCATGTAGACATACATCTCATGACTTCCTACATTTAGTTTGTTATATAACTTACTTTATGTATTTTCATTACATATTTAACCATAATCACATTAAATATATATCATAATGAACAAAAAACATCAATCATGAACCATATCCATGCACCACATCATACATCTATCTATCTATGATCAAAACACCATGAACTATGATCAAAACATCATGAACCACATCATATATTATCTATCTATTTATAGTAGCATCCTATCCATTTACCATAACATCAAAAAAATTCATCTTATAACATCAAATCATAAAACCACATAATCAAACCATCCATAATCATAAGCATCATATCCATAAACCAAACAAAAATATCATCCATAAATCATCACATGCCTAAGCTAAAAATTCCACATCTCATAAACATCAAAACCATGAACCATGAACAAACATCACACACACACACACACACACACACACACACACACACACACACACACACACACACACACACACACACACACACACACACACACACACACACATACATCATGAACATCATAAACACTATCATATACATCATATCCATCAAATAAATTATACATGTAATAATGTACAAATCTCTCTCTTATATACATCTCACATCATCACCACATAGGATGACATCAAAATCATGTACATATAATGTATCAAAACATATAATACCATGCCCCTGGGGCACCACTACCACTCAACCCTCCTACTCCTGCACCTACACTACCATCTAGTGCCAGTCCTCTTAGGATACCTATATGTCCACTCATTTTAGAGGCCCACTACCCTGGAGTCACCACAATTGGTCTACCTGCTAAACTAGCCCTATACTCTCCCCATCTTGGCTACTCTAGACACTGTACTAGCACTATAGCCTCATAGTATCTCAACTCCTTAATTGTGGCCAATTATCATGTCATAATGATCATACTTGGTGGATTTCCCACTAGTGCTACCACTACTCCTACATTTTCCCCTAGTGTATCCCTCTCTTGAGTCACCAAACCAAGGGAGGTCCTTGCTTGATCTCTCTCACTAGTCAAGGTGGAAAGTTGAACCTTTAAAGTGACAATATAGCCCTATAATGTGGCCACCTATCCCTATAAACCTATAATCTAAGCATGTACAACTACCAGTATTGTCACTACCTATCCATCTTGACCACCACCCTTTACCAGTGCCCTTGTTGAATCCATATCCATATCCTATTAACCCCCATCATCCCATCCAATATTTACTACTATATATAGGGCCTGATACCATACCACATAACCATCAAAAAATTAAGCATCATCTATCACTACTTTGGCTAGCATCTCCTCATGATCCAACACTACATCCTATGGCTGTAGCTCTAGAAGTAGAAACACTACATCATCTCTCTTTTACCTTAGAGATGTATACCTTCAAACTATATCAAACATAATAAGCTCTATCCCCCCCTCTCTCCTCGCATAGATCCACCTCCAGATTTACAAAGATAAAGTGTGATATCTATACTGATCCCACCTAGGCCAATTTATATAGGGCTTCCAAATGATATCACACACAACAAAACCCTCCAATACATCTATAAAATAGTTAATGTCTCTATCACCTCCTCCATCCCCCATTAAATCATAATCTCCCTTCCATCTTAGAAAACCCACTCTATAGTCTGTCTATGCATAGCCATCCCATGGTAGCCCCAAAGGTCTCAAAACATGAATATGCTCATATGCCCAGTAATGGAGTATGAACCTAACACTGATCCCATATTATCTAGGAGCTTGAAATGCCTAGCTCTCCTTGTATATTTGAACTAGTAAGACTGGTGCCCACCCAAACACCATCCTACCTGGCAATGTCTCCACTAACACACCTAACAGTAAATAGGGAAATAATCCACTACTTGAATAAGGTAATGTGAAATAGGATGTTTCCATCTTCATCATCATCATCATTAATTTCATCTCATCTAGAGAGATTTGGTATAGTGGCCCATAACCAAAACCGGCTAAATACCACTTGGCATGAACCCAATCCTTACCATATAATATCTCCATTTGCTCATCCCTTTCCTTAGTCTCAATATGGTAAATAGTTTCCCCTTAGATCTACATCCATGTAATCCTATGAAAATACTCTACTAAGATGGTAATCTTTCATGTTGGTAGTAGGAAGGTTTTAATGGATAGACCCCATCTCTTGATGAGGGCCACTATCATCACCGTATCTCGTGATAACCACTAATAATTTCTGATGGATCCTAAACCAACCTCCTCCATATACATCCAATCATCTTAGGTCATCCTTCCATGGATCTCCACAAATATCATTAGAACCTAATCCCTCATTGGATCTAGTCTCATGCCTACAAATAAATCAAGTTAGCATACACACTTATTACTCATTTTACCTACATCTTTATCGACCCCATTATCAACCAACATATACCTCTTCCAACCTATTCCAAACTAACCCATTACATCTATAAAATTACTTATAGCATATAAATAACATCTACCCTTACCTATAAAATTCTCACCACTCTACCCAATATTATTTCACAACATCAATCTTAATTAATAATTACCCTATCCTAACCTATCAAATAACACTTAACTCTATCCAACAACCATCAAATCAACTATCAACTCCATATTATATTCTTATTTGAACATTTACCTATCTTAAATCTAAACTTGGCACTTTAATTAACCCAAACCCCTTTACAAAACATTTTAAACCATCTTCATCTACATGTTTTTAAAAAAGATTCCCTAAAACACTTAACCATCAATGACCATCGACGATCTAATGAACCCTTTTGCCTTAGTGTTCAACCATTTATGGTCAAGTTGACCATTAATTATTGGGTAAAATAATCTATAGTCATTGTTTGTGACCATTTATGGTAAAATCCTTGACCTACCCACCTAAAAAGTATCAAAAACAATAGAATTAAACAAAACAACTACCTAATCCTATCCTTTACACTACCCTCAACCCTTATACTTTTCCAATTTCAAATTTCATCGATTAATTTTTCAAATTTTATATAAAAAATAAACCTAATTCAAACCCTCAAACCATCTCAAATCCACCACAAAACAAACCAAATTTAACTTCAACAACAACAACCAAATCAACTAACTAACAATTTCAAAACATCACCTACCTCATTCCTCGACCGTTGTTAATGTTGAAGCCTACGTCCTAATCCTCAACCACATCCTCATCCACCCTACATATATAGTCTTAGATAATCTCTTAAAACACATGCTAAACCAATCCAAAATCAACACCTCACCCAAACTCTTAGTCAACTTTCATAGATAAATTCTAAAATAGCAAATAGCTAAACTGCATGAAAAAATTCAAAGGTTAAAATGTCAAAAGTGAAAATGAAATTTCATTTTCAATTTTTATATTATAGATTTTTATGGGTTTTCCCATAAATATCAATGGTTAGGATGACCATTAAGGTTTGACCTTAGAAACCCTAACCATCAACCTTGGATTTAAATTTTGTAGGCACCTAACCTAGATGCCAAAATTTTAGAGATCACCTAATCTTCCGCAAACCCCAACTTGAGATTTTGGAGATTACCCTTCTCTAACCAATCATTATAGCACATCCACCTTGATGTTAAATTTTTTTTACTTGAATATTTTCATATTTTGTGATGACTTTGCATTGGTCTTTTTTAATGGCATTGGCCATTTTTTCCCATGCTAACCATTTGAATTTACACTACCTCATGCACGACTAGACCATTTGTGTTTTTCAATAGAGAACTTCTTACATTGAATACTTGTGAAAACATCAACCCTATATAGGAGACTTATAGCATACACTGATCATCTATGACGAATGTTAGGGACTAATTACCTTATCACTTGTACTTCTAAAATCAGCCTTATTTTTACCAACATTGGTAACCTTAGTCTATGTGCCATTTTGGCTATCGCACTTAGTTTCATTTTATGTGTGTATTTTATGTTTCAAATGCCCATCCATTTTTTCACCACCTAGTAACTCATCATCAAACCACTTATTAAACCCTGACCTAATTTTAATTTCACCTTGTCAACTCTCAATTTGAGGGGGAACACCTCCTCCCATACTTGAGGTAAACAAACCTTCAACCAAGTAGTCTATTTTTGTTTTAAATCTTGTTAATTCAAATCCACATAGAAAAAAGGGGAAAAATATAGACATTGTAAACCACACTTGATGGTTCTAAATGTTGAAATTTCTAAAGGACTCTCCTTGACCTTATCAAACCCTAAGTCTAGTTGACTACCTAGTTAACTAAACTCACTAACCTACTAACCCAACCCTTAATAAACCTTTTTAACCAACCCTCTTAACCCACCTTAACCAAATTACCCTTATAAACTCAATCATAGATGGTCAAATTAACCATCGATAGTTAGCTTGATCGTTAATGGTCATGTTTCTACCTCTCTAACACATCACCAGCTATGTGAAAGATAATGAGGCATAATTCAATATGTTTACCTTATGTGGTGATAATTAACTTCCAAGCATTATTATCAGCACACCAACCTACTAGGGAACCTTTATCCTTTATCTCTCTTTTCATATAAAATGAAGGGAGTAGGAGGTGAAAGGGGATCTATAATCAATCATCACAAGCACTCTTGCATATAGGTGTTCAAGTCTTCTAGCATCTAGTCTTATTTCAGCAACTCAACATTAACAAAAAGAGACCCAAACCTCTATTGAATTTAATTTTGAGGCTAAAATAATATTACTCTAGTGAAACTACCCCATCCTTCAACCATCAACTAACTAGTAAGCTATAAGTATATTATGTTTAATCTTTATTTCATTAGATTTATAACCCTACTGACATGATTAGACATATATGTACCATTTTTCCCAACTTCCATAACCTTAATAGAACCATTATTAGACCATTCACCTATTATACAACTTCTCTTTTAGTAACCTTCATAAATCTATAGGCAACTGCCAATGGTTAGCATAGCCATCAATGATTACCTAACCACTGATGGTTCACCCAACCACTAATGGTCACTATGGTAGAAAATAACAAGAAGTTATTTTTATCCCCGTACCCCCAACCAAAACTAAATTTATATGTTCTTACTTGTTCATAGACTCTTTTTTGATTTTTTGAACCTAACTTCACCCACTTTAGCATAAGTATTGACCCACTTTTTCTATATTTAGTCATTTTATTTAACAATCATTCCACTTTCTTCTTGTATTGAATTTCCTTTACTTTATGAAAATACACTAGTTTTATCATTTTCAACATAATTATTATTAAGAGTGGATTGATAGCCTCCTAGCAAGCTTATGCTTCTTGGATATAGCTCACGCTAGGTAGTCTACCCAACTATCTTGATAACAACCCCTTGCTAGTGTTTTCTTATCTACAAGTTATTCCCTCCAAAAGCTAAAATAGAGTTCTCAACATTCATTGAATTACATGCACATCACCAACCAAGTATTTCTACCACACCCTTATTACTAGTTTATTATCTTCTTCCAAAATTAAGAAATGGGTAGAAATTAAGAACAACACTTTGCATATCATCTTTTCATCTCTTACAAGTATTCTTATGATGTTTTTACTATTAATGCTTTAAATATTGGGATTGGAATGATCTTGTTGGAATTACTTTCAATATATATGAGATATAATGTACATTTGGTTTTTGTTTTATAAATACTACTGAGGAGGAGTTTAGATGGGATGTGATAATGTGGGGAGATTATCATGATATTTTAGATTATGTATTGCTACATCATTATATTACCACTATGGATGATCCTATTATTCCATATGACCCAATGTATGCTAGTTCATTCTGATTTGTTAGTGAATTAGTTAAAGAGATGTAGAGACTAGGAGATGTTGCACATGTACCACTTAGAGTGGGTGATGGGGATCTTTGGGCCTGGTATATAGTGGTTGAGGAGTGAGCCACCCATATAGTGATAGCTAGATATTTGGTACATGTGTAAGCCCAATTAGCTAATATAAAGGGACAGTTAGAGGGTCTTCATTCCAAGATAGAGTAAATATATCATATTATTCAGAGGGGGTAGTCCTAAGCTTTGATGGGTAGTGTGGACCATCCACTAAATGCACATAGTGGACCATAATCATAGTGTTATTTATTTTATGATGATCATTGTATGTTGTTATGTTATATAAAACATTTAATCCTTTGATATATAGAGGTCTTGCTTTTTTATTATGACTTATGGATATTTGGGATATTATGGATGTTTAAATTGTTATGGATGTATGTATTCTCTTTCTAGAACATGAATTTAATTTCTATTATATGATAAAATATATGATGTATTTTGGATTCTTTTCTAGAAATTATGAACAAATGTATGGTTAAAAATAATGATAGAAAATATGTAAAGTGTAAAAAGTGTAATGTAGAATATACTAAATCTTATTTAAAAACACACTAAATCATATTGGGAAGTGTATAAAACATAAAAGAGTTTTTTAAAAACATACTAAATCAAGTTTTAAAACTATGTAAGACAAATTAAAATCATAAAATATAAAATAAACTAAATCAAGTTGAGAAGCATGTAAAAATATAAGTAAATGACAAAAGAAGATAAAAAATATAAAAAACACTTAAATCAAATTTTAAAAATTGTGTATAATGTAGATAGATTGAAATGATAAAATGTAAATATAATGCATATTAAATCAAGTTGGTAAGTATTTAAATGAGTTGTAAATCAAAATTTAAGACACACTAAATCAATTTGAGAAGCATGCAAAATAAAATATCAAGAAATAAATGTTATTGTCAAGATTTGTAGTTATTTTTATGATTAATCATGGTATGTAGTTTTAGGGATAGTTTATGATGAAAGCATGGTCCTATCCAAGGTGTTATACTAAAAATCATAAAGGGGAAATCAATGAGTTAAATTCCAACAAAGGTAAATAGTTGTAAATAATAAGGAAATGTTTGTGAGGAAGGCCAATCTTATCCAAAGTCTTATATTATAACTCACAAAAGGAAACCCAAGGGGTATGATAAGTTAACTAAACATATGCATCAAGGATGAATATTTGGAATGTTTTAATGAAGTTGAGAAAGGAAAAAACATGACATAGTTGTTTATAATAAAATAAAGTAGGCTTGAATATTGGGAATGTTTTAATGAAGTTGAGAATGGAAAAAGCATGACATAGTTGTTTAAAATAAAATAAAGTAGGCATGAGACATACTAAATAGATAGGTAAACACTAAAAAATTATTGTATGTCAAATTTAAAAGACATTTGTTCACAACAAGAAAAAAAAATTATTTGGAAAATATGTGTAGTACTAATATCAACTCATGAATGTTATATATACAATAAAAATACAATGGACCTACCTATGTTCCCTATTCCTTAGGACCCATTACAAAACCATCAGTCTAATGCAAATATTGATCACATATAGAATAAAGTAGGTATCACTTGAGAGAATTTTGAAATATCCTATCCCAATCTACTAGCCTACTACACCCCAATAGACCTCGACTCTATCATGAGGCCAACTATGGATTTTGAGATTTGATTAGGAATAAGCTATGTGATAAGATATGAATCACATATTTTGGTGTGATTTTAACTTTTGAATGTTTATTTATGCCTTTTATCATTGCATTTTATTTTAAAAAGATTTGGATTTTAACTTTTTATGGATTTTTGGATTCCTCCATATGGATTTGGAATAACCAAACATGAGTGATAGAAGTGAAAAACATAGATGAGATTTAGGCTTTAGTTATAGGACACAAAGTATCTATATATTTTGACATGTTACTAAACAATTAGGCTTGGTCATAAACCAGTATATTATCTCAAGGCTAGTCATATCTATGCTTAGTATGAAATGGAGATAGGGGAAGATTAGATATCTATGTATATAATGGTACAATGAATAATATGTATACTAACTGATCATATGGTAAATAAGTTATTAAATGGATTTGGGGTTTATAACCATGTCATGATAATAACTATCTTGACTTAAGGAAAATGACATAATAAGCATAAAAGATCATTCCACTTAAAATAAAAGAGAAGAATGAGATTAAGTCATGAAAGAGAAATTAATCTATAAGATATAATTAAACCATGAAAAATAAATTAATCCATAATAAATGAAATTACTTTATGAAACACAAATTTAAATGATAATTAATTCATAAGATTCATGTATGTTCATAAATCAATTCCATATCATGTAGTAATGTGATAAATTATGTGATGAGACACAATGATGTGTTGACAAATACTAATAAATCTCACAAAAAATATCATCCATAACTTCTTATACATCCTTGTGTAGTTAAATTATGATGTTAGTTAGAGTATCATCAATCTTCACATAATGTCAGTAAAATACTTCCTCACATATTGTATCTATAGAAAAAGTAAGTGTAATAAAATAAGAATGATACTCATGAGTCATATCTTGTATGGGATACTTAATGTGATGAATTACTATGAAAATATATTATGATTTGTGAATAGATGTAGGCAATGGAGAATGTGGGACTTTTATCTATGAATTTCATAGAGAATGAGGCTAAGCTAGTGAAGGCATAGGCTGTGGAAAGTAATGAAAGTGTTCTTAAAGCACTTGACATCTATTAATATGGTGTTTAGTATACTAATGACAAATACAGTAAACTTCCTCATATTTAGGGATGTATTCTGGAAGTATCTTAAGAGGTGGTAGGTTTTTATTTTTAGAATGTGCCTTTTCTAGACCTAATGTATCAATGTACTACTAAAGATATTAGGAGTGAGTAGAAAAATCATTACATGTAGCATGAAAAAAATAAGTACATCTACTAATATATGTTGAGGGCTAACTATCTATAGTAAAAGTATAACCTAAGGTTTGTTATGCTAATTTCATGATAATCCTTATCCTAATTATTAGAAACTATAGATCTCATAATAAGACTTATTTTCCCATTGTGTTGATATAGGATCTAGCTTAGGTAAAGCTAGTATGTAATCACCAATATTAGGAGGACTTAGAATAGGATCATGTATAGTGTATGTCACATCTTGAGATGAATTTATAGTGGGTCAATGTAGTGTAGCTAACATCTCTATAGGAAGTAAGTTGGAAGGGTCCTAGTATCTATTGAGCATAGTAATTGATGTTTGGTTATCATTGATGTCAAAGAGAGCATGTGGTATTAGTGAATTAATGACAAATAAATTGTGTTTGATATCTTGGAGAATATATGGCACATTTTAGGTCTATAAAGATATAAAATAAATTGTGAGGCATCCATATATGTCTTGGTGAAGTTCTGGTATGTCACTTGATAATTTGGAATGAGAAACATGCATTTTCTATCTTAAGAGAAGCTAGACCATCACTACACATCATGTAGATATGGATGAACTAGCAAATTTATGAATTTATTTTTGGCACTTAAAAAGTCAACCAAGGTCAAAAGAGTTCATGGATATATTTTCTATAGTGTTAAAAGGTCCCCTAAAAATTTGGACTCTTAAAGTGTTTTCTAGCTCAAGTTATAAACCTTCAAAGTTACTCTTGTAGACTATGATGGGCTAGAGACCAACATGTTTAACTTAATTGAAATATGAGGTCACTAGATATTAGATCTAATGGTGATCATTCATCATCTAGATATTGATCTAATGGTGTGTGTGAATTAAAATTATCCAAGGTACCTACGATTAAATATGCTAGTGAAAAGTGTCTCTATCTTGTTAATCTATTAGAAGATCAACATTTCATGGGCATTCTTACTAATAAAGATCAATTATGTAGGTCAAGTTTTGAGCAAAATGTGTAGAAGTCATGTAGAGCTACCAAGTGGCATGATCATGGGAGATCTGATCTAAGAAAAATAATGAGCATTTCAAGATAAAGACCAAGCTAATTAGAGGAGATCATTGGTGTGTATTTATTCACAATTATCAAGAAGCACAAGATGAGATTAAGGTGATCTATGTTTAGTGTTTGTACAGTGATCGTTGGAATTCAAATATTCAAATTTATGAAGAAAATTGGTGCTTAGGTTTTGGGCTATATCTTTTTATCCAGGACAGGTTTATTGATGCAGTAAAAAGAAAATTTGTAAAAGACTCCAAGACACATCTAGAGAATCTAGTTATAAAGTTTGATTATTTGCTTAATCAAAGCTATGGAGATTCAAAGTTTACTATTTATTCATTCATGTTTCTACTATGTACATAATATTGTTCAAGTAAATGTGCTTTATCAAAAAGATGTTGTGGTGGGAGTAATCACTCAAAGATGTGTTAAATATTATATACAATGGACCCATATAGTTGAAATTGATTCTATGTTCTTAATTTGCTTCATGAAGTGCTAAATGGGTGAACAGGTCTTCATGAGACCTATAAGGGATACTAAGGCCTAATTGAAAGGTGTAACTACTTAAGTATGACCCATAGATGCTATGGTTGACCTATGAGAATGAATTTGAGCTATGTGTTAGCATGTTAGATATCTTAACGGTTAAGGCATGTCTTATGGCTAATCAATAAGCTAATATTCATGAAGACTCTATAAACTATCAGAGTTGTTGCCAGAATCTAGATAATGAGAATGCAATGGAGAGGTGATCACATGAGATGAAGCAAGTGCACACCACAAAGATGCTAAAGAAATTTGAAATTATACAAGAAGATAAATTGCACAAGACAAAATGGAGAAAACCAAAATCTGATTAACATGAGATGGCTAAAGTGAGGAATACATATAGGAGAGCACGTAAGTAACTCCTCCACAAAAGGTGGTGAAGGCACCCCAAGAATAGACTATAACTCCTTCATGAAAGGTGGTGACAAGGTGCTAAGAATAGAGATGTAACTCCCATCAAGGGAGTTACTTATGACACCTATGACACATTTATGACACACACCTTCACATAAGCTAGCCTATCCCACAAATGTAGGAAATCTCCATTTATGCACAAGAAATACAATTTCCCTAATTAAAAAATAGGGAAAAATAAAAACCTACACTAATACCCCCCATAAACACAGCTTAGGTGGGCAGTGTGGAAATATAAAATGGGTCCCGGCAACTAGGCTTGATGAGGTACCCATGTACAAATGCAATCTCCCATAAGATAGAGAAAAGGAGAAAACTCATAGGAAAAAACTACCCCCCCCCCAAAATAGAGACATAAAAGAAAAGAAGAGGCTAGAAGGCCCCCCTTGAAGATGATGCTATTGCAGATGTGGACTACACCCCAAGAAGAGCTCGCAGATGAATGAACTTGCTCTCATTGAAAGGTTTGGTGAAGATGTCTGTAACCTACTCTAAAGACCAGCAAAATATCAAGTCAATGACCTAATTATGAATAAGCTCCCAAATGAAATGCATGTGAATCTCTATGTGCTTGGTTTGTTGGTGTTAAACTGGATTCCTACAAATTTGAATGGTACTCTAGTTATCATAATAAATGATGGTGGGCTACTTGATAGGAATGCCAAACTCAGAAAGTATCCCCTAAAGCCTAATAGCCTCAATAGCTACATTAACTACTCCCTTGTACTCTACCTCTATGGATGATATAGCAATAGCATTCTGCTTCTTGCTAGACCAACTGATAGGACCAGAACCTAGAGAGAAATTGTTACCAAAAGCAAACTTGTGTGTCTGTGAATCACCAGCCTAGTCTAAATCTATATATCCAACCAAGTCAACCTCTATGCCAAATCTATAATGAATCTCATATCTATGTGAACCCTGTATGTAATGCAAGATCCTCTTAGTTGCTTTCCAATACAGCTATGAGGTTCTTGCATGAATCTGGAGACAAGTCCCACTGTATATGATATGTCAGGCCTAGTGTAAGTCAAGTAGATGAGACTACTAACAATTTGTTGATACCAAGTGGCATCAACCAATGGTGAAGAAAAGTCAGCCTCAAGCTTGACTCCTGATAGAAAGGGAGTCAGAGATGGCTTGTAATTAGCCATGTGAAACTGAGCCAATAAATCAAGAGCATACTTAGGCTATGCAAGAGAAATCCCTGAATCTGACTGTGAGATCTCGATGCCAAAGAAGTAGTGCAACAAACCCAAGTCTATCATGTCAAATCTATCTTAGAGAGATGCCTTCACCACTGCAATAGCCAATGAAGAACTCCTAGTGATCAAAAGGTCATCAACATATAAAACCAAAATCAAGAGTGAATCATCCTGCTGCAAGAAGTAGATATTGGGATCATAATGGCACCTAGTGAAACCTGCTATGAGAAGGAAGAAATCCATCTTGGCATACTAATCCTGAGGGGCCTGTTTAAGGCCATAGATAAATTTCTTAAGTTTGCATACTAAGGAAGAATCTTGAACAAATCTTGGCAACTGCTCCATGTAGATCTCTTCCTCTAGGTCTCTGTGAAGAAAGGCACTCTTCACATCCATCTGATGCACATCCTAACCATATGCTATGGAAATATCCAAGGTGAGTCAAATAAAAGTCATCTTTGCAATGGGTGCAAAGGTAGTCAATGCCTGCCACCTATGAGAAAACCTTGGTGACCAATCACACCTTGTACTTATTAACTGACCCATCTACTACAAACTTGGTCCAATATATCCACCTACATCGAACCATCCTTCTTCCCATAGGAAGTGAATTCAAATCCCAAGTCTAATTTTTGATTAAGGTAGAATATTCTTCCTCCATAGCACTATCCCACTCAGGTACCCCTAATGCCTCTCGAAAAGTCTGTGGATCTGAAACTAAATCAAAGAAGGCATGTGGATCTCTCTAAAAATCCCCCTAGTATGTCTATCATCTATGGGATCTCCTGCCCAAGTGCCAACACTCTCAAGTGTCTATCTAGCCCAAAGTGGAAGTGGGTGAGTTAGGGGTCAACTCCTCATGCTCTGACTGACTAGAGGTGGATGACTCTGCATCACTATTCTCACTATCTGAACTCGAAGAAGAAGATGTCTCTAGCTCAAGAACCTACTATGGCTGATCTGAATCTAATGAGGAATCATCATGAAGAAGTAGATCTGATGAGGGAGAAGAAGTGTCAAGTGTTGAGTCTTTAGGACTCTCTTAAAAATGGACACTTCTCTCAATGAACAACTCATGAGTGACTGGATCTAGAAGGTGATATCCCTTAATACCATCTAGATATCCTACAAAGATGTAAGGCTTGGACTAACATTCCATAGCTTTGTATTTCTTCTTTAAAATGCGGGCCATGGTTGGGGATTTGAAAACCCTAAGGTGCTCAACATTTGCTTTCCTTTTATGCCAAGCTTCAAAGGGTGTTATCCCTTTCAAAGCTTTGTGAGGAAACATGTTTTGAATGTAGCAAGCACAATTGATGGCTTCGGCATAGTACTATAGTGATAAGGATTTGGAGTGAATCATATAGCTACCCATCTCTTTTAAGAACCTATTTTTGCATTTTCCAACCCCATTCTGTGAAGGATTGTAAGTGTCTGTGTGCTATAAATCAATCCCCTCTATGGTGCAAAACTACTCAAACCTAATGCTGACATACTCCACTCCATTATCAGTTTAAATAACCTTGATGGATTTCTCACTTTTTTTCTCAAAAAGAGGATTGAAGTCTAGAAAAATTTCAAACACTTCAGACTTTTGTTTGAGAAAATATATCCAAGTGTACCAAGATAAATTATCAATGAAAGTGAGGATGTACTTGGCCCTTGTGAAAGATGGTTTGGGAAAGGGTCTTGATACATCACTGTGGACCAAATCCAAAGGTTGTGAAGCCCTCCAAGCTTTTCCTTTGTCAAATTTTGCTTCGAGATGCTTCCCAAGGGATCACCCCTCACAAAGTCCTTTTGAGAATTAGACATGAGGCAAACCCATGACCGTGTCATTTTTGTAAAGTTGTTCAAGGTAGCGGTAGTTAAGGTGGCCAAACTGCTCATGCCACAATTTGCTAACTTCATCTAAATGAGTCAGCAATGTTATTGGAGAAGAATCTGGTGAAAAATGTGAGAAGGTGTATAACCTTGCTTGGTGATCTGCCCTACCCACTACCACTGTAGTATCACTATGCAACTCCCTGATAGCCACTGAATCTGGTGAAAACTTAACTCTCATGCCTTGACTAATGTGAGTGATTTGGTATACTGATAGGAGATTGGTTGAAAGAGAAGGAACACTTAAAACATTATTGAATGTTCCTCCTTCCATTTCAACTGACACTCTCCCTGCAATAGAAACTGATGTGTCATCACCCAAACTAATTAAAGTCATGTTACAAGGCTCTAAAGATGAAAACTCAACTAGTGAAGAGCCCATGTGGCAAGAATCACCTAAACCAATGACCCATGATGTTGTAGAAGCTATATTAGCTACAAGGGCCTTGCCCTTTTCTTTCTCCTTACCCTTGCCTTTTGCCTTGGTAGAATCCTGGGTAGATGAATTTTGTTTGATGGACTCAGGAACACCTATGTTGTGCTTCTCTAGAAGATGAGTTAGGTGATCTATTTGTTTCTTCATGCATTTTTGTTCATCATGCCCTATCTTTTTACAATAGGCACACTTAACCTTCTCCTTCTTAGGTTTAGCATTGGAGGAGGAAGACTTAGTGTTGTTTTTGGTAGGATTATTGTTTTCTTTCTTCTTCTCCTGGTCCTTGTTCTTTTTTTTCTTCTCCTTTGTTGAAGTCTTATCCTTACCATTTCCAGCTATCAAAGCTTAGGGTTGAGTAGAATTCATTGTGCCCATTTGAATTAGCTTATCTTGCTCCCTAGTCAAGTCGACAATGAATTAATCCAAAGAAGGCATTTTCCATGTAGTGCCAAGGGCACATTTTATGGCATGGAAAGTGGAGACAAAGACTGAATAGCTTGGACCTAACTTTGTGAGAATAGAGAGAATGAGTTGATCATCTTTCTTCTCTATCTCACATTCTTTCAATTGCAATCTAAGGACTTTAAACTTAGTTAAGAAGTCCTGTAGGGTGTCAAAGTTGCTAGGACTTAGACTTATGAGTTCATTTTTGAGCTCATGACCTCTCATCTCATCAAGCTTCCCAAATAAGTTTTCTAAGGTGTCCCATATTTCTTTGGGAGTTTTAGAGTTTTCTAAATGGAAGAGAAGTTTTAGAGACATGGACAAGCTTAGTATTCCATAGGCTTCATCACTACGGTTGTACCACTTGACCTTTTCAGCATCAGTGTTGGGTTCTACTTCAGTATCCATGGTGATCCTATATAACCCTTTGCTTCTAAGAATGATTGACATTTTAACCTTCCATTCATGATATTTGAAGGGTGTTATGGGTTTAAGTTGAAAATAACCCATTTTAAGCTAAATTTAGGTGAAGTTGTGTTGATTGCAAGTTGTGAAATTATGCAAAAAGGAGAATGAAAGCAAAGATATGAAAGTTGTGAAAAGCAATCACACCCCCTAAAATGTTGAGCCCCCCTAAATATGCAAGTGTATTCTCAAAAGATGTTAGGATCAGCTAAGAATGCGTCTTAGAGCAATCAGTGCAAGACTTAAAGCAAATAGGACGTCAGACTTAGCCGAAAATGCATCCCAGGAGACTCAAATTTTAGGCATTTTATAAACTAGTGCATTTTTGACAAATAACAAGCCTACCTATGGAAAATTGAATTACATACACTTTTACAAAAAATAGTACCCAAATCTGAGCTACCATTTGCAAGATATTAAATGTTCAATTTTCTCGTAAACTAGTGTTTTTGCAAAAAAAAGCACTAAAACATTTTAAAAATGCCTATTTTGAGAGAGAAAGTGGCCTTCCAACCACTTGTTAGATTTATCATAGAATGAGGAATCCAAAGGAGGTTTGTGTGAGGGGGAATTGGCCACCTGCCAACCCAAGCCTCACCCTTCATCTTCGTAGGTTGAAGATACAAGTTTTTTTAAAAACCTCTAAACTATTTTTTTTTTTTACTGCTAATTTCCAATTTGTCTTTGATTCAAAAAATCAAATTACTAACTTATGGATATCAAAAAAATTATTGGACAATAACAGAATTTCAATCAAATAGCAAGAGAGAAAGAGAGGGACCACCACATGGGCGTTGGAAATCAAAAAGGGAGTACCATTTTTAAGAAAACTACTGGCAAGAAAAACAAATGGATAGTAGATGTGGCTGAATATTCTCACAAAAAACAAGGGTGCACATCTAGTTTCCAGACAATAAAAAAATAGGGAGTGGCGCCCCAAAAAAAGGGCACAGTTTTGAATTTTCTTGCAAAAAAAACTTGCAAACCTACACACTGGATGTTGTACAACTTGATGGCATGGCTGGAAGGACTACTGGAAGGATGCTGTTGTTTCTTGGCATGAAGTTCCAGAACCCTTGCGTAGAATAGAAGAATGTCTAGCTTTGTAGAAGCTTGGCGCAGCTGTACAGAAGCTTGGTGTGGCTGTTGCTAAGTACGGCGCCTAGACTGACTACATGGAGTGTTGCTCCTCCCTACACACAACAATGGCACCCAGCAGCTCACAACAAAGTCAGCCCCTCGAATGTCCAAGAAGCAAACCAAATTGTATATATCTTATCTTTTTCTTGTAGAATGACCAAAAGAAAAGAAATTCTTCTGCCTTTGCTAAAGCCACAATAGCTCTAGACAAGATGTCTTGGCAAATTCTAACTCAGAAGTAATTTTTTGAACAAGTTTTCATATGGGTTTGCATGAGTTTTCAAAAAACTCTACCAAAACAATGGAGTTAAGCAACAAAAAAACTACTAAGAAAGCAAAGTAAGAATTTTAGAATAGCATAACCAGACACATGATTACCAGAGTGGCTCTGATACCATATCAGAGTTGTTGCCAAAATTTGGATAATGTGAATGCAATGGAGATGTGATCACATGAGATGAAGCAAGTGCAGACCACATAGATGCTAAAGCAATTTGAAATTATACAAGAAGATAAATTGCACAAGACAAAATGGAGAAAACCAAAATTTGATTAACATGAGATGGCCAAAGTGAGGAATACATATAGGAGAGCACATAAGTAACTCCTCCGCAAAAGGTGGTCAAGGCACCCCAAGAATAGACTGTAACTCCTCCATGAAAGGTGGTGACAAGGTGCTAAAAATAGAGAAGTAACTCCCATCAATGGAGTTACTTATGACATTCTTATGACACCTATGACACATCTATGACACACACCTCCACATAAGCTAGCCTATCCCACAAATGTAGGAAAACTCCATGTATGCACAAGAAATACAATTTCCCTAATTAAAAAATAGGGAAAAATAAAAAACCTACACTAATATAAACAATGGAGACCAAGGAAATGGTTTTTAGACTTTAATGTGTGAAGTATGATAAGGAAGAATATAGAGGGAAAGGAAAGAGATCAAAGAGAGTGCACTCAATAGATGGACTAAAGTATAGAGTTGATTGAGGATGAGTGAAGAAGATTAGAAAGACCTAAAAGGGTATTTTGGATGTATTTCTTGTATGAGTAAGTTTGAGTGAGTGTGAAGAAAGTTTTTATACATTATTTCTCCAATCAGATTGATTTACACTTAGAATTCAAGAGTTGTTGCTTTCATAGGTGTTATGTGGGAGTTCAACATCTAGAATAAGTGGGTGCTTATTCATAATTAGGTTTGGGTGATCTTTGTGAAGTGGATGATTCACTTAAATGTATCATGTTTGTGATCATCTTATAAAACAAGTAGTATATGATTTTATAGGCTTGAGAGTGGGTTTTATTCCCTAAGAGGGTTTCTCATATAGATATTGTGTTATGTGTGTGATATTGTATCATCTTGGTTATTTATTTGTATGATGATATTGTATACTTTATGAATGCTTGTGGTCATTGATTAAGATTTTAAAATGATTATAATTAAAGTTTTAAGTATCTTGTATAACTGATTCACCCCCTCTCAGTTATTGTACCTCTAATAATTGATATTAGAGCTAGGACCTTCGTTACAAGTTTAACCACTTGAAGGTGATCATAGGTACAATGAAAGACAAAGAGGCTAAGATTTTTCTTCAATTTGTACCAATATGTGCTTTATCAGAAATCAAATGCTCAAGGGAATAAATTGATTGTATAAAAGAAAACCTTTTAATATTGAATAACATGGAAGGGAGTAAAAATTCAGACCTGAATTCCTCTATATATCATGAGTTGCTTGTAAGCATTGATAGTTTGAAGACACAAATAAGAATAATAGAAGCAACAACTAAAAATTTACAAGTTATGGTTGATACAAATTTGAATCAAATAATGATTCAATTGAAAGGTAAATTTATGACTTATATTGATACACTTTTATCTAAAGACAAGCAGAAATCCAGCTCCACAAAAGAATATGTGGATGAGATGTCTTGGGGTATTGATGATAAAACTAAAGGGGTGATTAATATGAACATCTATAGTTATGTTTTTAATGGACACTATTATACTTGTAATGAATATGGTCACAAATATAAGGACTATACTTACTCTCCAAGGAGAAGAAATGAGGTTCTCTACTATAACTACAATCAACAGGGACACAACCAAGTATTGTAAAAGGGACTTTTGAAAAAAAGACTTTCAAGTTTTTGACACCATCAAATGGTTCAAGAAAGACAAAATTAAGATTAAAATGAAGAAGGAGCAAGACTCAAAAGAATAATCCATGTTTGTACAAACTACCTTACATGCTTAAGAGGATGAAAACAAGAAATGATACATAAATAGAGGATGATCAAGCCATATGATAGGATATAAGAGTAAGTTTATTTCTTTCAAGAAATATAATTTAGGTTTAGTAAGGTTTGGTGACAAAAAATATACTAACATAATTGGAAAAGGCTCTAGAATTTTGGATAATGGTTATACTATAACTAAAAATGTTCGATATGGAAAAGGTTTAAAACACAATCTTCTAAGTTTTAGCCAAATGTGAAAACAAGGAAATGTTATGAATTTTCATGATAAAGAGTGTGAAGTGATAAGTTCCAAGTCTGGTAAATTAATTTCAAACATTCATAAGGCATATAACAACTTGTATGCATTTCATGAATCCAATAAATAAAAGTGCTTCATGAATCAATTAGAGGAAAGTTGGCTTGGGCATTGAAGACTTGGATATCTAAACTTTGATAATTTAGTAAAGATTAGTTCAAAAGTACTAGTGAGGCATATGCCTAAAATCACTAAGATTCCTCATACTCTCTACAAGGCATTCCTTCATGGAAATCAATTCAAAATAAGATACAAATCTGAGGAGAATTATACTACAATACCATTAGAGTTGATCCACATAGACCTTTGTAGACCTATGAGAACTTAAGGCAATCAAAATAATATCTAATTTTTTTTATTAATTGATCACTTCACTAGAATGACTTAGATATTTTTTATTAAAGAGAAATTAGAAGATTTTATAAAATTTAAATCATTCAAAGATCTTTTTGAAAATGAAAAAGGATCAAGAATCAAGTGTGTAAGATCAGACAGAGGAGGTGAATTTTGGTCTTATGAGTTTGATGACTTTTGTGAGGAACAAGGAATTAGAAGAAAATACTCTACTACTAGGACACCTCAATAGAATGGGGTAGTTGAGAGGAAAAACAAAACTATCTAAAAGATGACTAGAACCATGCTTCAAGATTCTAAACATTTAGATGGTTTTTGGGAAGAAGCTACCAATAATTTTGTTTATATCTTAAATATATGCCAAGTTATAGAAAATGGTGATAATGCTTATATGAGCTATGGAAAAATATGGAATATAATGTCAAACACTTTAGAGTGTTTGGGAGCAAGTGTTTTATCAAGAGGAATGAACAAAATCTTGGAAAATTTGACTCAATATATGATAATGGCATCTTCTTGGGTTTTTCCTCCACAATTTTTGCTTATAGGTGTTTCAATAAGAGACTCCACAAAGTTATTGAAATATCTAATGTGAAAGTTGAAGAGGTAGGTGACATCAAGAAGCCTATCTTATAGATAACTAACACTACTAATGATGTTATTTCAAATAATGAAAGCATACCTGATCAATCAGATGATGAAGAGGAAGAATTAATATAGGATATTAAATCCCATTCTAAGAGAATACAAAAGGATCATCCAGTTTCTCAAGTTATTAGAGATGTGAATTCTAGTTTATAGACTAAGAGGAGAAGGTTGATCAATTAGAATAAAAAATACATAACTTTGTTATCCAAGATTGAACCCAAAAATTTCTTAGAATCTAGAAAAGATGAAAATTGGACATTAGCTATAGAGAGGAAGTTGATCAAATAGTAAAAAAGTAAATATGGGATTTGGTTCCTAGGCCAAAAGACAAAAATATGATAAAAACTAAGTGGGTCTTTAGAAATAATATGAATGAGAAAGGAGAGGTCACAAGAAATAAGGCTAGACTAGTGTGTAAAGGATATGCTCAAGTTGAAGGGATAGACTTTGATGAGACATTTTATCCTATATCAATAATGGAAACAATTAGAGTCTTTCTATCATCTGCAAGCTTCAAAGATTCAAAATTTACCAAATAGATGTGAAATATACATTTTTGAATGGAAACTTAGATGAAGAAGTTTATATTGAACTACCTAAAGGTTTTCTAATGACAAGTAATTAGGACTATGTTTAAAAACTAAAGAAGGCTTTAGATGGTTTTAAATAAGCTCCTGAAGCTTGGTATGTTAGATTAGACAAGTATCTATTTAGCTAAGGATTCAAAAAAGGGAGAGTTGATAGTAATTTATATATCAAAATAGATGGCATTCATCAATTACTAGGAGTAGTCTATGCTGATGACATAATATTTGGTTCTAACAATTACAACATGAGTAGAGAGTTTGTAGATGCTATGAAGATTGAGTTTGAAATGTCAATGCTAGGAGAACTTTCTTTCTTCTTAGGATTACAATTTAACCAACTTAATGAATGGATATTAATTTTATAAGAAAAATACATCAAAGATATGCTAAGAAAGTTTGTCGTATTGGATTGTAAGCTAATGTTTAATCCAATGATCATTCAATACAGTTTAAGTAAATAATATGACTCACCAAAAGTTGATCAAACTTTATATAAATCCATGATTGGAAATCTCTTATCCTCTACTTCTTTTAGGCCTGATATCATGTAAGTAGTGGGCCTTATAAGAAGGTTTCAAGATGAAATCAGTAAAATGGATCTTACTAGCAAAGTTCGATAGTGTGAGTCAAGTCAAAAGTCAAATGCGTAGAAGGCACATAAAGCTACCAAGTGGCATGATCATGAGATCTTTGATCTAAGATCAATAGTGAGAATTTCAAGATTAAGATTGAGCTACTCAAAAGATATAGATAGTGTGTATTTGTCCATAGTTTCCAAGAAGCATGAGATGAGATTAAGGTACTCGATGTTTAGTGTTTGTATAGTGACCATTGGAATTCAAATATTCACATTTGTGAAGAAAATTAGTGCTCAATTTTTGGGCTATATATTTTGATCCAGGATGAATTTATTGATGTAGTAAAAAGTAAAGCTATAGAGGACTCTAAGGCACATCTAGATAATCTAGTTAGAAGGTTTGATTATTTGTATAGTCAAAGTTATGGATCTTCAAAGTTGACTATTTGTTTATTCATGGTGTTATTATGTACAAATTATTGTTTAAGCAATTGTGATTTATAAAAAGGATGTTTTAGTAGGAGAAATCACTTGAATATGTCTTAGAGATTATATGGAGTAGACTCATATAATTTAAAGTGATCTTATGTTTTTAATTTTCTTGATTAAGTGATAAATGGTTGAATAAGTCTGCATGAGACCTATAAGGGCTACTAAGGCCTAATTTAAAGGTGTATCTACTTAAGTGTGACCCATATATGTTATGGTCAACCTGTGAGAATGAATTGTAGCTATGTTTTAGCATGTTAGATGTTCTAAGGGTTATGTCATGTCTTATGGCCACCCTAGAAGCTAATATTCATGAAGACTATAAATAGTGGAGACCAAGGCAAAGGTTTCTATATTTGAATATGTGAAGTGTGAGAGAGCAAACTATAGAGGCAAAGGAAAGAGATTATAGGGAGTGTGGTCAATGGATAGACTAAAGTATAGAGATGATTGAGGAAGAGAAAATAAGACTAGAGAGATCCAAAAGGGTGTTTTGGATGTATTTCTTGTATGATCAAGTTTGAGTGAGTGTGAAGAGAGTTGTTATACATTGTTTCCCCAATCAGATTGATTTGTAATCAGAATTTAGGATCTATTGATTTTATAGGTATTGTGTGGGTGATAAACATCTAGAACAAGTGGGTACTTATTCATAATTAGGGGTCAGTGCTCCTTGTGAAGTGGTTTCTTCACTAAAATGTCTCATGTTTGTGATCATCTTATAAGACAAGTAGTCCATCTGTTTACAGGTTTGAGAGTGGGTTTTATTCCCCAAGAAGGTTTCTCACGTAGATCTTGTGTTATGTGTGTGATATTTCATCATATTGTTTATTTATTGTTATGAACATCTTGTATGCTTTATGAATGCTTGTGGTCATTGATTAAGAGTTTGAAAAAATTACAATTAAAGTTTTAGATATCTTTCATCACCAATTCACCCCTCTTTAGGTGATTGTACTTCCAATATTATCTAGAGAACCTATAAGGTCACATCATATCATGGTCCATAAGCATACTATGAATAATATCAATAGTAACTAGAGGATTTGTGTGTGTGTGTGTGATTCATATCAGACCTTTAAACATCATAAGAATAACTAATATTAGGAACTATAGAAGGAACTACATGAAAATAAATAATAGAATGTTGTAAAGAAGTACAAAATCTAAGTATCTCTACATTTTTAGCTTAAATAAACAAAAATAAAAAGGGATCATATAAATAATATCCATCATCATAATTATGAGTGTGAAGGTCAATAGTACATGCATCAATGACTCTATCGGTCGAAGAGGTATGGTGAATGGAATTTTTAGTTTTTTCTAAAGTAATCAAAATTTCATCTAATGGGTTTTTACTAGATCAAGGTCATAGAGAAGGAGGTAATTAAGAAATTATGTTAGGAGAAAGATCAAAAGTTTTGATTTTTAAACTTATTTCATCTAGTTCAGCATCTCCTATGTATATAAGATTAGGTGGTATGTTTCCTATCAATTTCAAATGACCATTATATCCTCTAGTAGCATTGAAAAGATAATTGAAATGTTGAGATTCATGAAATGGGATTATAGGTAAAGGTTAGAGGGTAGGTATTTTAAAAACACATCTTTCTTGAAATTATTCAAAATTACAAGGATTAGTATCTCCTTGAATCTTGTATATAGTACCCTTATAAGGAAATTTAACACATTGGCATGCTAACAAGGCTATTAATCTCATGAGATGTATCGAAGGTTTATTGAGTAAGATGTTTTAAGAATGTGGGAATGTAGACACCTAAATAGTGTCTAACCCTTGGTCACTTTCCCCGTTAGTCCATTCCTAACCCATTCCTAACAATTACTAATTTAAAATAATAAACTTATTTTGAATTAATCCCCCTCCTTGGACACATCACCCATGACACCTCACCTAGGACACCTCGCCTTGGACTAATTCCCATCCTATGACTCACCCAAGACCTATTCCTACTTCTCTCTAACCGCCTAACAAACTCTCGTGCGTATTTAGCCCAACCCTCGACATTCTCCAATGGATAGTGCACTTGGCAGATGAAAAACGGGCTTAGTGGCTCTTTTTGCCCGTTCTAACCCCACCGACGTCAGTCAAGTGTTGGTCAACGTCGGCGGAATCACCGACGTTGGTTATACTTAACCAATTTTTTAGACTCTTTGACGATCGAAATCAAAAATCAGCTAATCTGCAGAAGCAAATCATGAATCCTTCAATCTTCAGTCTTTGATCATCCGTTAAATTGCAAAATCTCTTAGTTAAGCCTCTCACTCTCTCCCTCAGGTGCAACAACAGCTTCAGGTTCTCCATCAACAACAGGTTCTCCACACAGGCTACATCAATAGCAGGTATGAGAATCATCAGTAGCACACCTTCCACAAGGCATAGGTAAGTATATTGTCTATGTTTTTATTCTCTTTTCAGTTATTGCTTTCAAACAATATCTCCCTAGACCAAACTGTTAACCAAGCCCGATCCAAATCTTGACTTATCCACCTCCCTGTTTCTTCCGTCCTCTATTGGACCATACACTCTACCCATTCAACTAGACTCTCAGACCCAGACCCTAGACCATTCAACCAAGCCCAAAAATTTGTCTCAAGACTATTAACAAACCTAGACCCTTCCTTGGCCTTGTCCACAGACCAAAACCCTAACCAGACTCTGTCCACAAACCACAGACCTGCCTAGACCCCATCCAAGCTAACTGCCCTGACCGACGCCGGTCACTACCTCAACCGACATCGGCATATTAACTGACGTCAGCAACTTTACCAACCGACTCCGGTAGGACCACCGACGCCAGCGACTGTGATCAGTTCGATAGCTTCTTTCAAGTAAGCCTTTGCTTCCTTTTTTCATTTCAATATTTTATCACTTTAGTCTTTCATATTCTGCTATTTATCAAACATACTTCTTTTTTGATTAGTGGGTTTATATCCCTTAAGGATGTTTTCATACTTCTGGGATCAAGCTTTCACTTGACAACCCACCATCTGTCCATTTAACGCCTTCTTTTGTCCAAGTTTCTTTTCTTTGCAGGTGTCATTCCTCCACAGCCAAAGAGGAGTACTCACAGCGTATAGATTATAGTGCACAGACTATATCTAGGTACACATCAAGCCTTGACCATTCCTTCTTAAGTTTCTCTTAATTCTTCCTTTGAAACTGAAAGCAAAATTTGAATAAAAACATTCTGGCATGCCCAGTGGGACCCCTTTAGGGCCTTCCTTGGGTTCCCTTTCCTTATTTGTTCATTTAGGTGCATTAGGCTTCTTCCTCTTCACCTCTCTTTCTTCTTTTCTAAAAAAAAACATCATAAGTAGGAAATAAAAAAGAACTTTTTCTTTCTTTTTCTTGCATTTCTAGTCTAGTCAAAAAAAAAAATCATTTTCTTCAACCCTTTCTCAAACTTGTCTTCATTCCAATTTAACATTTCGATTTGGGGCTTTAAAACTTATTGCATTACATTTCTGCTTGTGCTTGATTTTCTAGTCCACACTTAGTAATTAGTAAAATGCATATTGAATAAATCGTAGATCACTTGATGTTACACAACTAGACCACGCACACTCAATTAAACATAAAACTCACTTGAGACAAGGCCCGACTGGGATTTCATCACCTAGCGGATACCTTACCCAACCCAGCAATCCTACTTGGATTTCACCACCAAGGGGAAAGCCAACTCTGTTCTCTGGCAGAGTCTAAACTATAGCGAAAGTATATTTTGGCTAAGCGAGACCAGCTAACCACTGGAATCATGAAGTGAGGGGAGCTTGCTCCTTAACACCAGGCCTGTACAGAAGCTAATACAGACTTTTGAGCACCTTAACATACCTAAGACCATCTTTAGATTACCTATTCTAGGACCCTTCTTACAACCAACCTCCTCAAACATCATATTAAGGCATAAGCCACACGATCTTAATAAAATTGTTTCTAGGGATTTAACGCTAGGCTCTGTCTGTCATCATTTTTTTGTTTTTATCTGTCTTTTTTGAGCTGGTAAGGACTTCTTCTTCATTTCCAAAAACTTTTTTTCTAAGTTTCTGGAAAACACAGTAATCGACATTGGTCCTGTAACTGACGTCGGCAACTTCTCTGTACCGGCATCAGTCATCTGACCAACATCAGCAGCCTTCTTCACCGACATCGGTTTTTATACCGATGTCAGTCTCTGTCTATTTTCTTTTTTTCAAAAATAGCAAGCTTAAAATCCAACTTTCTAGCTGTCTAAACATCTATTCTAGTTTTTTGAGACTGACAGAACACAGTTTTCTGAAACCTAATCCTTTCTTGCCTTGAATGGTTTTGACACGCAGTCAAACCAAGGCCCTTCTTGACCACACTAGTCAACAACCGCTTCCACCTTCACCATCTATAACAAGTCCTATAATGGAGTTCAACTCGAAGACTGAAAGAACTCGTACTCGCCCAACCCTACCTCAAACTCCTATCGTCCCAGAAGGGGACCAAGATTTCACACGATTCTTGGACCTTAACGTCAAAGCCTTAAAACACTATCTCACGAATAGCCAAATGCAAGACTCCCTAGGCAACCCAATCTATGTGATGCTAACTTCCTTAGTTGACACAAGAATCACATCAACATCCCCTACAATTCAGCCACTAGACAACACCTCCACCAATAACCCAACCGTGTCTTACCTCCAAAATGTAACCTCTCCATCTAAACTTACCTCCATGGGGGTTCCGGTACTACCTCAACCTAAAGTCACTCAACCAAACCCCACACCCTTCCAAAACCTACTAGTCTTTATCCCTCCTACTCTTGCACCTATCAACACAAGAGTAACCGTTTACCTGTCAACAAGCGTGGCTACTCCTCAACCATCCTTGACTGCCCCTATCCAACTTGTGCCAACCAACCCCATAACACAAGTGCCCTTGGCCCCAACTTTCACTCCAATAACTAGCTATCCATATGTTGCGTCTACGCAACCAACCACGTCATACGCCCCTCCCAATATCTTTTAAGCACCTTATAATCTAGGGGGCGCTCCACCCACCTATCCGTCAGTAGATATCATCAAAATGTTGATGGATAAGATGTCTAGCTTAAAGACCTCCATTTTTGGCTCACGCAATGCTCTCTCATACAAGAAAATTTGCAATGAGCCTATTCATCCTTCCGTTCCAATTAGACCATACCCCAACCAGTGGGAGCTTCCCAAATTGTCTCGCTTTCAAAGCAAGGAAGACCCATAACAACACTTACGGGCATTTAGACATGCCTATTACCTTATTTCCCATGACAACGCATTACTCTTGCACACATTTCATATGTCCCTTTCTAGCGCTGCCCTTGACTGGTATAGCTCTATTGCTAGCCATTCCCTCTTCACATCTACACAGCTAGCCCAGCTCTTTCTTGATCACTTCTCCATTAACATCACCAAGAAGGTCTCAATCACGGACCTTTACACTATCTGCCAATTCGAGGATGAATCAATAGCTGACTTTGTTGCTCGTTGGAGAGGCCTTATCAATCAAATCTCCTTTTCCTTACCTCAAACTAAACTTATTGAACTATTCTCCCGAGCTTGCGCCAAACATATTTCTTCCAGTTTAAGGGTTTAGACCTTCCGTACCTTTGACAAAGCCTTCATGATGGCCCGTAAACTTGAATTACGTGCCATCGAGAAGAATAAAGTCAAGTTGTAGAGCAAGAACCCCAACTCTAAGACTAATGAATCTTCTTCTTCTAAACCTTCATCATCAAATCCTAAGTCTAAAGCTTCAGCTAACGCTGTAGTCATTAGACCTTCATCCTCTTCATCCAATCAGCCTGAGCCATCCACATCTCAGAGCACCACCCATCAATTCCAGTAGAGATACGTACAAAGACAATATACTCCTCTTAGAGAATCTTATGTGTCTATACTAGAAAAACTTGTTAAATAGGGGATTCTCAACCTCCCCCAAATTCGACTACCGCCACAATTTGATCCCTCACACGCCATCCCTGCGTGGTATAGGGAAAATGACTTCTGCAATTTCCACCGTGTCAAAGGTCATGACACAAGAAACTGTAAAACCTTTAAAAACATAATCCAGGACATGCTTGAAAAGGGAGAGCTTGTTCTAGATAATCCTAATGCACCTCCAAACCAGGGCATCGACATATTCAAGCAACCATTCCCCAATCATCCACCAACCCAAAATAATGTCCAAACCTTGATTGACAACACACATGAACATGAGATTCGAATGGTCAATACGGTCTCGCCCTTCATCCCCAACCAACCTCAAGAGGTTAGCCCATCTACTAGTCCATCACGTGTGGACGAACCTCTTTCCCCAGTTAGTTCTCCATCAATCTCTCTCATCTTGGAGGACGCCTCAACCTTATCGGCACCACCGGTCTCACCATCCTCCTTTCTTCTACCTATGGAGGACCTGACCATACCTACTCCTCGACCACAAGTGGAGGGCACCATAATCCCTACCCTTTACCTGCTTGAGGAGCCACACTCTTTAGTTCCTTCTCCACCAAGAGAAGAACCTGACTCTCCATCTTCCTCAACCAATGACAATCTAGTTATAACTCCCACACACCTTGGGTCTGAAACTACTGCCACACCTAACACATCTTCTCAAGAATCCAAACCTCATCCAACATCCTCCCAACCATTTTCCTGACTAGTGGAGAAATTAGAACTTCTCCCTTCAAGGAAATTGGAGCATCAGGGATTGTGGGAGCGTCTTAAAGTTATTCAACATTCTCGTGCCCTTTCATCTCATGCTGCCAATCATCCCAAGGCAGAATCGCTCCAGACTCCGAACAAAGACCAGACTCTTGCTTCTAAACCTACATCTAAACCGATCAAGTCACTTGGCATTTGCCCTCTCTCTACCCTCACTCACCTGCAAGTGAAGGTGGACTTGGACCAAACCTTGACCAAAAGTAGTCTTCTAACCAAGTCAAAGAAGACTGCCAGACCACAGAAGCGAACCCCTCCTCCACCGTCAACTTTGCCCTCCATCTTAGGTCCTCATCCTTCTACCCTAATTGGTGTCCTTCCTACTCCGACCATTAACCAAAACAAATTACCTCCATTACTTCCTTTGCCAACCACAAGTCAATCCCCTCTCAAAATTTGGCACCTCTCACAAAGAAAGTGCTGTCTTCACCTGTCACCACACCACCAACCCAAAAGGTGGTACGAAAACCTTCTTCAACATCCCCTAAGCAGAAGTCACTAGCACGTCATGCATCAACAAGCACGAACCCCTTAATAGGTTCGTATGCTTTAATATTATGCCAACTTTTGCAGACTTCTAGCATTACCCTTCCTTCTATCAAGCCATTCCAACCCCTCGGGTCAAAACCTTCTTGGTTCGATGATACAAAGATTTATTTATACCATCACATGCCAGGACACGATACCGAGACTTGCTCTACCCTCAAGGTAGTCATTCACCACTATATGGAGAAAGACACTCTTCTCCTTGAGGACACTCTTGACTAATCCTCAACACCTTCCCATCCAACCTCTTCAATCACATCAACATCTCACCAACAAACCATAACCCCTTCTTCACCTACTATATTTGAAATCAATGCTATCCATATAACCACTAGGTCACAAAAGGACAAGGCAAAAGAAAAATCTATTATTCCTTGGACCTATCCTTTTGTTCAGGCACCTCAACCACCAAAACCCAAGATTTCCATCTTAGGTGCGTCCCAACCTCCTTCTTCAGAGGCAATCACAAAATCTATGATAAAACAACTTCACCAAATGCCTGTGAAGATGACCCTATATGACCTTATCCAAAGCTCCCCCCAGCATCGCCAGGCTCTAATCAAAGCCCTACAGGTAGTAGAAGTTCAACCTAAAGACCCTCAACCACTTGCTGCCTTAGTCCATTCTTTATCCCCTGTCGCCTCTATCACTTTCAGTAATTTTGAGATTCCTACCTCTACTGTGGAAGATCAGGATGTTGCCCTTTTCATCACAGCCTACGTTGATCAAACTTGTATTAAATGAGTTATGATCGATGGGGGCACCAGCATTAATATCATTTCCACCCACACCTTTGATCAATTGGCTCTTCCCAAGAATTGCATATCAAAAACCGACGCAATCCTTAGATCCTTTAATGACACCACCACTAACACTATTGGCACTATTGTCCTCCATATCCGCGTTGGTCCACGCACAATCTCAAAGCTCTTCTACATCATTGAAGGAGAATTCCAATACAGCATGCTCTTAGGGCAACCCTAGATCTGTGCCATGGCTTGCGTCCCTTCAACACTTCACTGTTGTGTCAAATTTGAACACGATAAACAAGTCCATGTCATTCCTACCGACCCATCCCCTTTTAAGACTTGTAACACAACCTATCGCCCCAACGACATTCTTATCCTGCTCAAGGCATCAACCCAAACATCATCTCCATCTGTGGAAGCATCAACTAGTACACAAACAGCGGTTGCCACCACATCATCTTCTCAATTAACAACCAAGGACCCCATGGACAACATCTTCCAAAGACTTTCACTAGGGGAATATCGCCTCCTTACTCTAGACATGTTCCAGACTCCTCAAGAGTATGGACAGCTTCATCAAAACCCAAGCTATGACTATCAGATCAGAATGGTCATTCCTTATGGTCTTCTTAGCCTTCGAACCAATCTCGTCTATGGGGGGCTAGATCAAGCTCCTACTGAATCAAATCCTTCATCCTCGCCTCAAATATTCACATCTAATTTCTCCTTTCTTAGCAACCCCACCTTTGCACATACCTACCTTTATAGGTGTGCATGGAAGGGTTTTGGCTTTGGACGTTACGAACAAGGCTCCCATCAGCCTATCGAAACACCCAATGATGATAATGCCAAGAAACAGTATGGACTAGGTTTCCAAGAACCCGCTGAGGCTTCCACAAACTTTTGCCCCAAACCAACCATCGACCAATTTCTTCTAGACTCGCCTATTCTTCCATCCTCACCTATGGAGTCAGTGATTTCCATCCCTCCTAGTTTTTTTTTTGCATAAACACCATCTGCTTGGAACCCCTAACCTATCAGCTCAATGGGGTTCCCAGGTCTCTCCCTCTCGTTTATCCTAGCATGATAGACGATGAATCGGCAACCATCAACACAGTCCACTGCATAGACGATGACGCCATTCTTACCTATATGGGAGCCGATGACTCTTTCATTCAGCGCTCCCTTCCTTTTAAAACACAAGTTATGTTAAATGAATCAACCATTGACATTAACCTTTCATCTTCTAATGTTCCTCAAGTCTTAAAGATTGGTCAGTCTTTAGACACCCAGGAGCAGATCGACTATACCACATTTCTCTCAGACAATCACCAAGCCTTTGCCTGGACCTATGCCGACATGCCTGGCATCGACCCTAACATTGCCACTCATAACATTGTCACAAACCCAGAGGCTAAGCCTATTAGGCAAAAGCTTTGCAAAATGCATCCTTGTGTTGCACTTCTTGTCAAAGAAGAGCTTCAGTGTCTTCTTGCAGTCTCCTTCATCCAACCCATTGATTATCTGCAGTGGGTCTCTAACATTGTTCCTGTCACCAAGGTGACTGGGGGGATCTAGATCTACATAGACTATCATGACCTTAACCTAGCTTGTCCCAAAGATGACTTTCCTCTTCCAAACATTGACCAACTTGTTGATCTTACGGCTGGCCATGAGATGTTATCACTCATGGACAGATTTTTAAGATACAACCAAATCTTGATTGCACTGGAAGATCGGCACAAAACCACATTCATTACACCATGGGGAACTTTCTGCTATCGAGTCATGCCTTTTGGTCTAAAAAATGTAGGTGCCACATATCAACGTGCCATGACTTACATCTTTCACGATCTCCTCCATAAAATCATGGAGGACTATGTCGATGACCTGCTTGGCAAGTCTAAGCTTTGTCATGACCATTTGACTATCCTCAAAATCATCTTCTCTTGCCTTCTTCAGTACTAGGTCTGTCTTAACCCCAAGAAATGTGTCTTTGGGGTCCTCTCAGGAAAGCTCCTGGGATTCATTGTCTCTTTTCATGGCATCGAGATAGATCCTACCAAAATTCGTGCTATCCTTGAAATGCCACCTCCAACTAATCTCAAGCAACTTCACAGTCTACAAGGAAAGCTCCAATCCATCCGTTGCTTCATTTCACAGCTTTCTGACCGTTGCCAACCCTTTCATCACCTCCTTAAGAAAGATGTCTCCTTTAAATGGGATAAAGATTGCCAAGAGGCTTTTAATGCCCTCAAACGCTATTTGGTCTCTCCACTAGTCCTTATTCCACCAAAAGATGACCAACCCTTCTACCTCTACATCTCAGCAACCAATCATTTGTTAGGTGCCATGATCACGCATTGGGATGAGCAACACTGTGAGCAAGCAGTCTATTACATAAGCTGAACACTTGTCGACTATGAAACTTGGTATACTCATACCGAGAAACTCTGTTTGGCATTAGTCTTTGCCACTACCAAGGTCCGTCACTATCTTCTTAATCACAAAACCTTTGTTGTCACCCACACTGATCCCCTCAAATACATGCATTCTAAACCATATCAAAACCAGCATATGGCTCGTTGGCTCATGCTTCTTATTGAATTTGACTTAGAATTTGTCCAGAAAAAATCTATAAAAGGGCAAACAATCACTGACCAACTAGCGGATGCCCCTCTTCCTGACAATCAACCTTCACAGTGCGAATTTCCTGATGAATCTATCGCCACTCTCTCGACTGATGACACATTCTACCAAATGACGATGTTTTTTGATGGCTCTAAATGTCAACTCAGTGGGGGTGCAGGAGTCATCCTCATTCCACATGAAGCTGAACCCATGCCCCTATCTTTCAAACTTGACTTTGAATGTACCAATAATATGGCCGAATATGAAGCCTTAATTTTGGGACTTCAAACTGCCCTTTCTTTAAACATCAAATCCATCAACATCTTCGGTGACTCACAACTTGTCGTCAATAAAATCAATGGTTCATATCTTTGTAAAAATGAAATTTTACAAAGGTACAAGCACCATGTTGACACTCTTCTAGCATCTTTTGACCATCATTTATTGCAAACTATTCCTCGATCGATGAATAAGTTTGCTGATACCATGGCTTCCCTCGCCTCGCATATTCCTTCTTCATCATCATCCTCATCAAGAATTTATGTCATGGTACATCGTGTTCCATTGCCTTCATACATTTCCACTAACATCAATCTCATCCACACAATAGACTCTAGTTCACAAGATGTATGGTATAAACAACTTGAGGACTACTTGGCTCATTCTATCATTCCTCCCAACCTCTCTAGCAATGCACGACGGGATTTCATCAAGCGCACTGCTCGCTATACCATGCTAGGGGGCCTTCTCTATAAAAGAGGTTTTGATGGTCTTCTTCTTCGCTGTTTAAACTCCACTGAAGCTTCTCATGCTGTTAAACAAGCCCATGACGAGATTTGTGGAGGACACTTTAGTGGTAACTCGGTTGCCAAGCACATCCTTCGCCTGGGTTATTATTGGCCCACACTTCATCAAGACTATAGCAATTATGTTCGGCATTACATCAAGTGTCAGCAGCATGCTAACTTGCTTCATCTCCCTAGTCACACCTTACAAGTCACTCAAGATTTCTGGCCATTTTCACAATGGGGCTTAGATCTCATTGACGAGATTAACCCTCATTCATCTCTTCATCATCAATCCATCATCACTACCACCGAGTATTTCACTAAATGGGTGGAAGCTATTCCTCTTGTCTCCACAAAAGCCGACAAGATTGTCGACTTCATCAATACCCACATCATCTATCATTTTGGTGTACCTCACAAAATCATCACCGACAATGGCAAGTCTTTTAAAAACAAGACCGTCCAAAAACTCTATGATTCATTTGGCATCAAACTTAGCTTTTCTAAACCTTACTACCCACAAGCAAATGGGCAGGCCAAGGCTTCTAACAAAATCCTAACTAAAATTCTCATGAAGGTGGTCAATGACACTAGAAGGGATTGGCACGTTCAAATACTCTTCGCTTTGTGGGCCTACTGCACTAGCATCTAAACCTCTATGGGTGCTACCCCTTTCTCTCTAGTGTACGAATCAGAGGCTATCTTACCTCTCGAAGTACAAATCCCATCTCTTCACATTTCACTCCATGACATTCTTTCTAATGATGACTTTCGTCAAGATCGACTAGCTCAACTTGAGTTACTTGAAAAATGTCATCTTGCTGCCCTCAATCATCTCCATGTCTATCAAAATCGCATCAAACACACCTATAATAAAACTCTGAGAGAACGAGATTTCAATATCGGAGACCTCATCCTCAAAGAGAACCAACATGTGACCAAAATGGAATGGACTAAATGAGGTAAATTCGCTCTTAATTGGCTCAGACCTTATATCATAACACATAAGTATGGATCAAGGACTTATCATCTGTCTTCTCTTGAAGGCCGACCAGAACCTGAGCCCCTTAATGCTTTGCATCTACGACCATTCTACTGTTAGTCAAGTATTCATCCACTTGACATTTAACTTGAGCTCGTCCCTTGAGCAATCCTTGTCCTTTTTATCCTTAATCCATTTCACCCTTTTTCCATTAACAAAATCCTCTACAACCCTTTTATGATGTACGGATGCTTCGTCCTAATAAAAGGGAGCCCTTGACCTTCTATAAGTCTTGTCCATGACTCAACATTCTGTCAAAACTAAATCAAGATGTCAAAATATCCATGGTCACAAAATCAAATCAAAAAGCAGACTGCTCCCTCGAAGGACAGCTGCACTATCATTGTTGTAACTAATAGACTGCTCCCTCGAAGGACAGCTATTCACAAGCCCTTAAATCTATAAAGCAAAGTATAGACCACTCCCTCAAAGGATGGCTATGACTAACTCTTGCTACAAATAGCACTTTTTTAGAAGCTTCTTGCATCGATCAGCTTCACAAATGACCACCAAACAAATGACATCTTTATGTGGACTTCCCGCATTGATCAGTTCGCTCTTAAAAAAAAAAAAAGTGGGTCATGGACTTGACTTGTAGTTGTCTAAGGGTCTCCTATAAAAAGGGGCAAAGTTATCCATTCTCTAAAATGGGTTACCCTTTTCCTCCTATCATATCACCTACTCAAGGGACTTCGAGCTCACTTTAATGTCAAAAGTGATTTGATTACCGCTTTAACTTAACTATGGTCAATGATGCAACGCATAAATGGGGCTCTTCATTCGAACAACCCCTGTCTATGTTGTCTTTTTGGTCTTTGTCAATAAAAGGGCACTTATGCCTTTTGCTTTCTGCCTATACTTTGGTCACATTCAACCACATCATTTGTCAAAACTACTCAATCCAACTCTTTTCAAACCACTCACATAACCTACTTATTCTGGTTTTCCATTGATATCAATACACATGGAAACTATCAACCACCCAATTTATGTTAAGCATAAACCAATACTTGCTGAAGCATAAATAGACCTCAATTCATTCTTAGCAAACATCCATCATGAATATGGATAGTTGCTAGGGATGAAAAACCCTGACCAATGTTACAACTTACACCATTTAGAAAAAAGCTGTAGCATCATCTTCTCCTTATCATTTCAAGCATGTACCCTTAGACATATGGGAAATACTATATCTTTATCATGACCAAAATCAACCACTTCAATCTTTTTCCTCCCTTCTTGGGAGAACTACATTGGCTTGAGGCCCTAATGACAGGGGCTATGTAGGCAGCACTCAGTTGACATGGGGTCTTCTGGGGTTAGCTCGGCCATTCTTTTCATCACTTTCTTCCATCTCCTTCTCTCGTCACCTGCCAATCACATCACAACCAATCACACATTTTCATAATCTTTAGCATAATCATTTTCATAATTTACATCATAAATCATTAATCACAAACCACATTATCATCATCACACAATTAAGCATTCACATCATATAATCTGCAAGTCATAACATACATATCACTATCACATAATCCTTGTGCATCATCATCTAATCTAAAAGTCATGACCATTCTCATTATTAGCATTATCACAACACATCATTATATTAATCATCATCATTATACTCAATACCATAACATTGTCATCATCACATTTAATCATCATAACAGTATAATCATAAACATAATATCAACACATGCATCATCATCATAATAAAAAATGCTCCATACATTAAACATTAAATATTCATAACACATCAATAATCCAACACTATCATATATATATATATATATATATATATATATCAACATCTTTTATACAATCGCACAATCTGTGCTTCTGTCTCTCTCTCTCATACATCTCACGTCAACAGCTTGCAGGCCGGTATATACATCAAAAATCAATCTCAAGGGCTGCCCTCAAGGCTGTGGCTGTGGTGGTGGTGGCGGTGGCCAAAAAGAGGCTGTATCCTCTCCCCCCTCTGATCTGTGCCATCTGTGAGACCCTAAAGCCATCGCTCGAGACATAGACTATTGTTGGCTCTGCTCTGCCTGCATCTCTGAGTATCACTGTATTTGAGGGAACCCCTTGATGGCCCTCTCATAATATGTGATCTCGTCTAGCACATCACTGTATCTAACTAGCGATACAGTTTGCGGTGGACCCATCCACCCTGCTGTTGTGCCCTGTCCTGACCCCTATGGCTGTGGCTGACCTAGGTGCACTGATGTCGACGATCCTGCCCCCAGTGAAAATACTAGCTGCTGAGATGGCTACTGCAATGGGCCCTACCCTCCAAAGCTCTGACTTGCCACTGCCTATGCCTAGGTTGCGACCAGCTGTCCCTGTAACAGAGTGACCTACCCTGTCAATGTTGCCATCAAACTTGTCATCTCTACCAGCTACCCTGTAACCCCTGCCAGTTGTCCCTACAAAACTGAGACCTGGGCCTGAGTCGCATCTCTCTCTTACTGCACAATGTCCCTCTCCTCATGGGCTATATCCCGCTCCCTCGTGATAGCCTGCAGATCCAGCTGGGTTCCCACCTGTATGCCTCTATACTGCCTTGATCACCATGTTGTGTAGGCCTCTGTACACCCTAGGTCAGCTATCCCAGGTCTTGTCGACAACTCCTCAAAATCTGGGCCCTCTGTCTCCTCTAGAAGTGGGAGCGGCACCTCAATGTCATCCTACCTGTACTGTGGGAATGTAGGAGGTACATCCTATAGCAGCCCATACTGACACTACACTCTCTCTGCTGGGATCCTCTCGAGCTCACCAGCTCATCTTCCTATGACCCATCACATGCTCTGAGTCCCGACCATCTGCTCGCCCTAGTCTCGAAATGCTGGATACACCAAGTATGGTCTCCAGACTATATCTGCTGGAATCAGGGCCTCTAGTATGCCTCGGTAGTGATTAATATCCCTGACCACTCCATCCACCTGGATCTACGCCATCACCTTGCACCATCGCCTGAACCCGACCCTAAAGTTGGCTTGGATCACCACTGGGAGGCCGAGAGGTCGGGTAACCACTATGTGCTCATATGCCCAGTAGTGCAAAAGGTGGCCTACACACAGGCTGTATCATTGCCACCGACTAATGCCCCATAACTCTCTGTATACCTAGGCCAAAAAGATGGGCACCCAAGTGAACATAGTCTACTGCTCTAGCATATCCATCAAAACCTCGATCATGGCCACTAAGAACCTGCCTCCCTCCACATCCGGTAATGCATAGACTGTGATGCTGATCATCATCAAAATCACCAACCGATGTGCATCCTCATCCGCTGCATGCAAAGGCTCATATGCAAAACTGGTTGAATGGTAGCTTATCTCCGTGACGTGCTCCCCAAACAATGTGACCATGTGGATATCATGCACCTCTCTCAAGCATGCATAGATGTCAACTCTGTGTACTGGCAGCCACAAAATCTGGTACATGTCCTCGACCATGACCATCATCTCACTCGTAGGCAGGTGGAAGGTGTTGGTGGCATGGTCCCACCACTTGATCAATGCCACCATAAGGCTCACATCTCTCGCTACTCTGTAGTAGCATCTTAGACCGCCTAGCCCCACTGTGCTCATCTGTGCCCACTCCTCGACCATCATGCCTCTGCACATCCGCGTCAGCAAGGTCGAGAGGTGATCTCGCAGCATAAGAGTCTGCCTCACCTGCATCCATCCACAGACAATCTCATGTTAAAATTATGCCTACACTTCCTATTTAACCAACCATTCTGACCATTTATGCCTAGCCCGACACCCGGGAAGCCCTTGGCATAGCTTTGACCTTTCGACTTGACCATTTTTCACCACTCTTTCTGACCTGGTAGCCACCGACATCAATTAGCATGTCAGTGATAGCACTCACCTAACCGACGTCGGTCACTTAGTGACTGATGTCGATAGGTTAGCGATCGACGCCGGTCACTAGTCAGCTAATGCTGGTGAAATCACCGACATCGGCGATTGGTTCGGCCCTAGGGCCGAATGGGGCGAGCCCTAAAAATTAGTGCTTCCCCTCTAAACCCCCCTACACCCTCCTAAACCCTCTAAAATGACTCCTAAGCTATCCTAGACAACCTACCCACCTTCCTAGCTACCCTCCCCCTCAATTTTTGCTTAAAAACAACAAAAATTCAAATAAACAAATTCAAGACAAAAATGAATCAAATAGGGTTCAGAGACCCTCCTACCTCATCACAGCGTCGTCGGTGTGGTGGCACAATGGGTGCCACTGGTGGTGGACCTCTCATGGTCCTCTACTCCCCTCTGCCATCTCTACCATGCCAATGACTCTGCATGCTCCTGTTGGCCCACACGTGCCTTTGCAGCATCCAATCACTTTCTAACTCACTCCTTGTCTCAACCAGTGCCTCTCTGCCACCTCACGTTGCTGCACCGATCAACTTGGAGTCACTTTCACTCACTAAACTCCAAAACTCACTTTTTCACTTGGTCAAATGTCACAAATGAATTTTGGTGGGCTGCCAATCCAATTTTATCAAATTTGGTAGGCCACCGACGTCGGCATAGGCGTGCCCTAATCCACCGATGTCGGCAGATTTTCGTCGACGTCAGTCTCTTTTAGCCACTGACGTCAGTGGCCTTAAAACTTCATCCCTCTTTAAAATGACCAAAATCATGCTACTAATCAGTCAGTCCTCTAGACCACATCATTTTGGCCCCTTGGGGCACACTTGAAGATCACTTTTGCATCCATCCATCAACCACCAGACATTGGAGATCATGCCCATCTCCTAAAATTGCGACTACTTCCAAAATAATTTTGCCTTGGTTGTTTTTGCATTTATGCTACCTCATGATTGGTTAGCAAAATTGTGCGCACACTTTTAACCTTCACAAGTATAGGATCGCAAGCCAGTTGATCCACACTACTTGTGACTTTTTCGTGTTTTCGGGAGCACTTCCTAAGCCTAGGATACCTGGAACACGATGACCATTGGAGCTTTAGCTTAGATTGAATAACCCAATCAGCAGATGACTAAATGCTGGGGACCGGTTATTTCAATTTTGGCACTCCTTGACCCTCGACCTGCGACAATTTGACCTGACCATCCTCGTGAAGTGGTGTACATGCAATCACAACTTTTGCAGCATTCTCACTCTATCTTCCCCCTTTTTCATCCACTCTCTGTCAAATCAGCACCCGATTCCAGGTTCCCTTCTCTCGATTCCTGCTTTGAGGGGGGATACCTCATCCATAATCGGGACAACCAACCCTCGCCTATTTTTGTCTTGCAGTTCACTTGAACAACCAACAAGACGAAATCAACCTTATCCCATACCTGGGGCAACCAATACATGTTTTTGTCTTGTAGTTCATTTAGAACAACCAATAAGACAAAAAGGGGTAAATGTAGACACCTAAATAGTGTCTAACCCTTGATCACTTTCCCCCTTAGTCCATTCCTAACCCATTCCTAACAATTACTAATTTAAAATAATAAACTTATTTTGAATTAACCCCCCCTCCTTGGACACATCACCCATGACACCTCACCTAGGACACCTCGCTTTGGACTAATTCCCATCCTATGACTCACCCAAGACCTATTCCTACTTCTCTCTAACTGCCTAACAAACTCTGGTGCATATTTAGCCCAACCCTCGACATTCTCCAATGGATAGTGCACTTGGCAGATGAAAAATGGGCTTAGTGGCTCTTTTTTTCCATTATTAACCCCGCTAACGTCAGTCAAGTGTCGGCCGACGCCAGTGGAATCACCGACATCAGTTATACTTAACCAAATTTTTAGACTCTTTGACGATTGAAATCAAAAATTGGCTAATCTGCGAAAGCAAATCATGAATCCTTCAATCTTCAGTCTTCGACCATTCATCAAACTACAAAATCTCTCAGTTAAGCCTCTCACTCTCTCCCTCAGGTGTAACAATAGGTTCTCCACATAGGCTACATCAACAGCAGGTACGAGAATCATCAGTAGCACACCTTCCACAAGGCACAGGTAAGTATATTGTCTGTGTTTTTATTCTCTTTTCAGTTATTGCTTTCAAACAATATCTCCCTAGACTAGACTGTTAACCAAGCCCAATCCGAATCTTGACTTATCCACCTCCCTATTTCCTCCATCCTCTATCGGACCATACACTATGCCCATTCAACCAAACTGTCAGACCCAGACCCTAGACCATTCAACCAAGCCCAAAACTTTGTCTCAAGACTGTTAACAAACCTAGACCCTTCCTTGGCCTTGTCCACAGACCAAAACCCTGACCAGACTCTGTCCACAGACCACAGACCTGCCCAGACCCCGTCCAAGCTAACTGCCCCGATCGATGTCGGTCACTACCCCAACCGACGTCAACATATTAACTGATGTCGGAATCTTTACCAACTGACGTCGGTAGGACCACCGATGCTGGTGACTGTGATCAGTTCGACAGCTTCTTTCAAGTAAGCCTTTGCTTCCCTTTTTCATTTCAATCTTTTATCACTTTAGTCTTTCATATTCTGCTATTTATTAGACATACTTCTTTTTTGATTAGTGGGTTTATATCCCTTAAGGAAGTTTTCATACTTTTGGGATCAATCTTTCACTTGACAACCCACCATCTGTCCATTTAACGCCTTCTTTTGTCCAAGTTTCTTTTCTTTGCAGGTGTCATTCCTTCACAGCTAAAGAGGAGTACTCACAGCATCTGGATTACGGTGCGCAGACTATATCCAGGTACACATCAAGCCTTGACCATTCCTTCTTAAGTTTCTCTTAATTCTTCCTTTGAAACTGAAAGCAAAATTTGAATAGAAACAGGGAAGTTAAATATCATGATTTTGACATGAACCATGATGAGGGGGAACCATGATAATAAGCCAAACATAACCTAAAGGAGGTATTTATCTTCTATCATATCCTTAACATGTAATTTGAGTGGATTTAAGATTCCATTTAGAATATTCATGGATTTTAATAAAATCAAGTGAATCTACATAAGTACATGAACCTTCATTAATTAATTAATGTTTAACTTGGATATTTGCTATTTGGATGGTAATGAACAATAGAGGGTCATCTACATGAAGTAATATTTCATCAAGAATTATGGAAGAGAGGGAATTTGAGTAAAAGAGAAGTGTCTACCATTTCATCATTGTGGATATACATTTATTCACACTAGTGAAGGATTTTATCTTCATACCTCGATAAGGTAGAATTGTGCCCCACATGTGGGAGATGAGGGATGCTCATTTCAAATAAGAGTTGTGTTAGATGGTTATGATGAGGAGGATAATTTATCATGATTTATAAGAAAGATATTTGAGATGGGATATGTGAAATTTTGGCTATAAGATCCCATTCATCATAAATTTTAGAGTATTATTAGATAAAAGTGCATAGTGGTACAATAAATCCTTTGAGGGTGGGGTGGAAATACATTGAAATTGATGTTGATAAAGCATGTTTTTAGGTTTTATAGGTTTATTTGTTGTAGGTAATTATGTTATTTTAGATGTTGTGGTTGTATTACTGGTTATTTCTTATTGTTATGTTTAAGTAATTTTTTGGATTTCCACTTGAGATGCTTTAGTTAGAGGAAGGGTAGAACTCATATCAATAGTATTTGAGGTATTGTATATTTATATTGTTTGAGTTGATACTTGTTGGTTTGTTGAATTTGTTGAAATTAGTTCCTCATATCTCAATTCTATGGGATGGGATGGGTTAGAGTCATGAACAATGTGTAACTTTGGCAAATTTTTATGGTTGGAGGCTAGATAATGATCAATATAGGAAACTAATTTCTTCATATTATTCATGTTGAAAACATTCTCATTATTTATGTCAGGATCTGTTGAAACTTTGACATTGTTAGTAGTAGGATTTTGGTTAGTGTTAGCTTGATGGCTAGGAAGGGGATCCTTGCAAATAACTAAGTGAACATTGGCTTAGTTTAAGGATTCATTTTTAGTTTTAGTTTCATGATCCTTAGATTATATTTCATAATATTTAATATGTACATATAAGTGATTTATGATCAAATTTAGGTCCAAGAATATAATCCATAATAAAAAATTTTACTTGGTGACAAGTTTACTAAGAATGGCCCCAACTTGCATGAAACTAATAATTTGTTTTGGGACCATACCAATGTTTAATAGGGTGTGTAGGATTGATATCTCAAGGAGAAGGTCATGGAAGATGATATTGAATCTCTAATAAGTGATTTATGTGTATCTACATTACACACTTGATAAAATGTGGAACTAGGAAGTTAATTGTTTAGAATTGATGTTGAAGTATTAAGCTCTATTAGATTTGTTGGAGCAATGAAATTAATGTTATGTATAGAATCATAGATATCCATAACACCATCATTAATTACATCTCAATTTTTAGATTTCATAATCATTTGAGTCCCTGTTAGAGGATGTGGAGGCCAAAAATTTCATATAATGAAATTTTGACATTTATCTTGATTGAGGGCTTCTTCCAAGGATTTTAGAGAAAGAGTCCTCACTCAATATTGTAATTTGTAAAGAAGATCATTAGTGAATAAGTGGAATATATTCTCATTTGACATGTTATGCTTGGCTTTGTTAGATAAAATTTTCCATCGTTTGATGAAAACTTATGTCATTTTGGATTTTAATTATTTGTAATTGATAAAATGAGCTAAGTTGTTTTCAATAAGATCACTAGTTTGAGATTATTAAACTAATGCATTGACTAAGTCTTCAAATCTAGTTATAGAGTGAGTTTTAAGTTGATTATACCAATATAAGGCATCACCTAAAAATGTTTTATCTAAGATTTTGGTAGAAGTAAAGGTGTTAATTTTAACCTAATATTAATATAAATTTACAAAATTCTTCAAATACAAAGTTGCATTAATAGATCCATTATAAGTGATAGTGGTAACTATGCCACTTATGTCCAAGAGGTTCATTTTTAAGTTTTTAATAGATTTGTTAATAAGCAGAGATTGAGGTTTAATTTTATCATGTGCATTTATAATGGGTTCATGTTGAAAAGTGTTGTCATTGATGCCAACAAGGTGAAGATGCATGGTGAATGACATGTGAGACATGAGCTTGTGTGATCTATGTGATAAGAAAGACATATGACAAGAGAGAATTTGAAGGTAACCTAATTTATTTATGTTAAGAGATAATTTTAAGGAAACTTAATGATTATTATATGGTTAATTTCAAGATTAATGTCAATTAAGCATTAAATTATATTTGATTACTAGTTCTTGAGTACAAGGTGTCTTAAGAAGCCTAGTCATATCATGAGCATAATCATATCATGAGCATGTGCATGATAAGCATGAATAGGTATGTGTAGAGGTATGAAATTATTTGAGGAAAATGTAAGGAATGTAATCAAGGTGTAGAAGCATCAAATATTATTTCAACATTAGTTATCAATCTTCAAGTGCTTGATAAGACTAGTCATGGCACTAGTCATAGCTTGTAAAGTCCTAGTGAGAAGGTTTGAGCATGGTGGTCTAGTGAGATGGATGCACAAAGGCATAATAGGATTTATAATGTTGATTAATCATTCATGTGAGTCATTGGATAAATTAGGAGAGTTTCAAGGTGAGCCTATATAAGTAAGGCCTTAAGTCCAAATCTAAAACTAGATTAGTTCTAGACCTTGACTGACTTAATGAGGTGTCAAGAGATGTTATCAAGACCTATGAAGGATGTAAATTAGTGTTTGAGCATGATATAGGTTTATTTAATTTTATAATGATGTGGAGAGTGAATGGAAATAATCTTGAAGGCAGATTTCAGGCCTAATATGGTTTATAGGTCAAGGTCTAAGAAAACAAAAAGAGAGGGTATGGCCTAATGGGGTATGAGGTTATATTTCAAAGGATAGTATGGACAAGGGAGTGTTTTTATAGGTATTATATATTTTTTCAAACATGTTCACAATTTTTTTAGGTTATTATCTATAAGATAAGGCATTAAAAGTAGTTTTGAGGTCTCTCATGTGCACAAAATGAATGGTTCTCAACTCGAGAAGGAATTTAAGGTTTTCATTAGCACATGTAATCTCTGCATGGGAACCTAAGATATTTAAGATAAATGGGGAAGGTAAATTTATAATATATACAATCATTATTTTTTGAAATTAGCATTAGTCCTTTTTGAATAATTGATAACACCAAAAATAGTGTTAACCCTATCTAAAACCCTACCACTAACCCAATGTGAAAGATATTATTCAAAATAGCCTAGAATGGTCTCAAATGAATATAAAAACTAATATATCAGGTATTAAAATCTCATGGGCATCTCCAAGTGTGCTTATTTTTTCAAGTGTATGAGTACACCCTACAGGAAAGTGCACATTTCTTAGAGATTTTTTTATAGTAGTCAGAGTTGACCAAGTTAAAGTATGAAAAACATTAGATGGATAAGATCTACACTTGTATTTGGCATATGTTATGGTTTATGATTAGGTTATATACCTTATATTTTCTAAAATGATCATCTAATATAACTTGTTGCTAATAGGCCTAATAGTGCAAATAATGAGAAACATAGGCAGAAGTGAGAAGTTGATTAAGGATATGTTATCATGGAATAAGGATGAATCTAAGTACATGGATAAATTGTTCAAAAAATTTTAAGACATTGATTTTGGACAATTTTTTTAATTCAATAGATATGATGAAAATTTTGCTCATAAGTTGCTAAGCTCATTATCACCATGACTATGCTTCAAGGTAAACTAACAATTCTGGGTAAGCAAGCTATAATGATGAGTTTGAGGCTCTATGCCTTAAAATGAAGTTTATAATGCACAATATTTTTTTTTGGTACATGTATGTTATATCAATTAATTTAATAATGTTTTGTAGTTAGTTAAAGTAGTGAAAATGTTGAAACCAAAATGGTTTATCTGGTTGAGTAAGGTTTGTGAGAGAGAAGGTCTAAAAAGTTAGTCTACAAGATCAATACTTTCCATTAGAGATTATGATATTTTGGTTTAATTTTTTTCTAATTATGTTTTAGGATAATTTTCATGAATTTTAAGTCCTTGATTTTTTTCTTTAAAGTTTCATATGTTTGAATTTCCATGACTATGTTTTGAGGCTAGTTAGTAGTTCAAAGTGAGCATTTTTACAAAGAAGAGTTTGACCCTATATACCTTGAGTTGAAGTATGTAATAAATTTGTTTATGACCTTGATGTCATGAGGTTTATAAATATATTATTTTTTCCATGGTTTTTTGGAAAATTTGTGTTTACACTTCAGTTATTTAAAACAAACTGTCTATGTATGAGAAGGCTTAATTATGAATAATACAAATAGGGTGCTTCAAGTAGTGGTTGGAGTTAAAATGTGTTATAAAGCCTATATTAGCCTATTATATGTATATTTTATTTGAATATTATATTTACTTAACATGTGATGTTTTTGAATGTGTTCCAAGGAAGGCAAAGCATAATGTATCTTAGTGTAGACCTAATGGGATTAGATCTGCATGAGACCTAAAGATGAAATGAGGCCTAATTGAGGTATGCCAAATCTAAAGGGATGAAAATCACATTTGATCCATGTTTATGAGATATCTTAAGATATATTATATGGATAACCTAAGAGGGTAAGGGTGTTTTTCTGACCAAGAAGGATATGAGCAAGAGACTTATATAAATATAAGGTAGTTTTAGGAATATTTATGTGTAAGAGTGTAAGTGAATAAGTTAATACTTTGGTGATAATAATAATGTCTTATATACCATAAAATTAGTATATAGATATTATTATGAATATTTTATATATGTTTTATGTATGAAAATAAAGGTCATATGACCTAATCAAGTCAAGAAGAGGGGCTATATGAGCGAAGAAGCCTAGAAGGTAGTTTGAGAGGGATAAGAGTGTGGAGAGCTAAAGAAGTGGTCATCATTAGTTGTTTGAAAAAAAAAATTCCTAAATGTGATCAAATAAATCAAGTGGCTAAGTTGGTGATGAGTCTTCTACGGGGTTGGTGCCTCCCTGCAAGTTAGTGCTTAGCTAGTTGGGGTTAGTGCTCCATGTGAAGTGGGTGCTTCAATAAATTTAGTGTTTATCATTTATAAATAAATTCCATTTGAATATATATGTGGGTTTTATTTCCCTTGAGTTTTTCCCACATATGCGATGTATAGATGTTTATGCTTGCAAGATCTATATGCTTGATTGAATGTTTTATGATTGCTTAAGTGAGATTGTTAAGATTTTTTTTTTAAGACTGATTCACCCCCTATCAGTAATTTTTATTCCAAAATTTTATATCATAGCTTGGTACTTTGAATTAGGTATAAAAATCCTAAAAGAGATCATAGAAGTAAGGATGGCTAGTAAACAAGCTCAAGGTGGTTTCTCTACTAGTAAGGATCTATTATGAAATGGATCTAATTATGCATTTTGGAAAATTAGGATGAAGATATATTTGATGTCTCAAGGTCATGATATTTGTAAATAAGTTGTGGATGGATATAGTTATCCTCTTATTCCACCAATTAATACAATAGGTAAGAAGGCTAGTGAAAACAACTCCAAGGCAACAAATGTGATTCTTTGTGGCCTATCAGAGGTAGAGCTTGTGAAGGTGATGTAATATGTATCATCCAAATATATATGGGAAAAATTAAATACTATATATGAAGGATACACCAAGGTAAATATGGCCAAGTTTTAGACCCACTAGAGACAATTTGAAAGTTTGAAGATGGTTGAAGATGAAACCATTACATCTTACTTCTTGAAGTTTGATGGAGTTGTCAAACTATTATTAGAGGATTGGGAGAAGTGAAAGAGTCTACATTTGTTCAAATGTTAGTAAGATCACTATCTCCTATTTTTAACTCTAAGGTGTCTATAGTAAAATAAATGTAAGAGTTGGACAATCTAGAGATGGATGGGCTTCAAGGCATCTTGATTACCTATGAGATGATAAAAAATAAAAGAAGACCTCCCAAAAAGGAAGAAACTTTCAAAGTTAAAAATAAGTCAAAATTCAATAATGTTAAGGATGAGGAATGTTCAGATGTTCATGATGATAAATTGATAGCCATGTCTATAAAGAAGTTGAGGTTTGGATCTTACAAGTACAAGGGTAAGTTAAATTTCAAATGTTTCAAACTATAGTAATATTGGCCATTTTTCATCCAAGTGTCTTAACAAGGATAAATATAAGAATTATGAATAACATGATGAACATCATGAAGATGATAGGAAGGTCTATAATCCTAACAAGAGTAAGAAATATTTCAAAAAGAATGAAGGTAGGAGGTCATTCAAGAATAAAATAAGTTTCTACATTAAAAAATATAATAACTCATATGATGTAAGTGACACAAGTACATTTTATAGTGATGATGGTAGTAATTAACCTAAACATGACACTAATGAAACCTTATTAAAGGCCATAAAAGTAGACAATGAGGGTTACTTAAATAAGAAAGGCCTTATGGTTGATGTAGAATTGGATCAAGAAGAAGAAGTGAACCTTGAGGTAGAATTGGTGAGTGCCCTAGAGGAGTTGAAGTTTCAAAGAAGAAAAAATCACAAGTTAAGATCATTATTTAAGGAACTACGAGAAGCATATTGGCTTGTTTGAGGAGAGACTGAGTAACACTTCCAAGGAGTATGATGAGATCATTAATCATATTGAAGCATATATAGAGATAGTAAAGCAACACCTAAAGGCTAAAGAGGAACAAAGTACCAGGTATGAAACTTAAGTGGAATCCTTGAAATCTAAGTTGAATCAAGCATATAGTAAGGTTAAGACCTTTGTGAAGTTTGAAAATAGCACTGAGGCTCTAGATGATATCTTGAGCAATAAAAAATATGCAAGTGATAAGATAGGATTTGGTTTCAAAGAAGACCAAAAGGAGGCTGCTCAAGTCAAGGAGAAGTTTATTGAATAAAAATAAATTCAACATAGATAAACTAACTAGATAGCCTAATGTTATGAGGTATGCTAATTCATATACTGGTTATTATTTTGTATGAATTCAGTTTGGCCATAGATCAAGAGAGTGTAAAAGACCCTCCAAGAATGAGTACTCATGGGACTATGGAAGGAGTCATAGTTTACAATATTAAAATGGTATATATAAGGTGGTTTACTAGAATTTTCATAATGTAGGACACATTTCAAGATTTTATCCTAATAGAGTTAGAAGTTCATCAAGTTAAAACACAAATTTTGAAGCCCCTAGAATGTAAAAAAGAAGGTAAATGAATGTATGGAAACCAAGAAGATATTAAAGATCATTAATGATCAATCTACAAGATCAAATGGTCTATATTTTATATGATAGAGCATAATTTAGATGTGAAATCAAGTCAATAAATTCTGTTGTCAGCTCACATTGATGATCAAATAGTTGATGAAAAGGTCAAGCCTATATTGCCAATCAATCTTAAAAGGATATTGAAGGATATTCAATCTTGTGAGAACATGGAGTTCTAGGAACATTTTGACCTTGTGTTGTTTTAGTTTCCTATGGAAAGGGGTGACTCTATTATGATTCATAGAGACACACTTCAAGTTACCAAAAGTATGGTGGATGCCCAGTTTGAGGGGTGAGCTATTTAGGTTGTTAACTGAGATTGATCTATGTTAAGAAATGGTCTTATAATCTAAGTTAATTTTAAAGATGTATGCATGGAGTAAGGGGGATCATGTTGCG